>CM044446.1:91403585-91414364 GCA_024363595.1 Xenopus borealis | reverse complement strand
CCTCACGGCAGGGGGATTAACCCTTTATGTGCCCACTGCCATGTGGAAGGAACAGGAAAAACTCTGTACAACAAAGTACAGCTATGGGATATGTTATCTGGAAATCCATTATCCAGAAAGCTTAGATTCCCATAGATTCCATTCTATCCAAATAGCCAATATTTTAAAAACATATTTAATAAATCGATACCTTGTATTTGATCCAAACTAAGGTATAATTGATCCTTATTGGAACATTTTATTTATTTCATGTTTACATGATTTTCTAGTAAACACAAGGTATGAACATACAAATGATGGAAAGATCTGCTATCCGGAAAACCCTAGGTCACGAACATTCTGGATAACAGGTCCCAAACCTGTATTAATGAAAAGTCCTTTTTATATTTGTTATAGTGTTAACACTTTATAATGCAGCACTTTACAGTTGATCAATCACATCCACCCCTACTCCAATAGAGTCTAAGGTCCCTATCACATATAAACAAAACACTAAAGACAATTCCTCCAGAAGCCAATAAACATGCCTATTTATTTTTGGTATGTGGAAGTCAACCACAGTAGCTGGAGGAAATCCACTGGTAGAATCTACAAACTGCTTGCCAACAGAGACTAAGGGCAGAATTACACGTCTGTTTCCGGTGGATGTGGAGCTGTGCGCAAAAACGTATGCGACGGAAAACAAGGCAAGCAATAGAAAAGTTGGATGTTGTCGCCGGGTTGATCCGACGCGACACGACTGTCGGATGAATATGCAGTTCGCGTCGGATCAATCCTGCAACACCATCCGACTTCCTCTTACCTTATCTTGTTCCTGTCGCCTCTTGTTTTCGCGCCCAGCGTCGCATCCGCCGAAAACGTGAATCGTCTGTGTAGTTCTGCCCTTAGGGTCACATTTATTAACATTATTATTATTATTAACTTTTATTTATATAGCACCAACACATTTTGCAGCGCTGTGTTTACTAAATTAATGAGTAGGATGGGTAATTCTAAGCAACTTTCCAATTATTTATTCTTTTTTATAGTTTTTTTTTTTAATCCTTTGTCGCCTTCTTCTGACTTTTTCCAGCTTGTCAAAACAGATTCCGTAAGGCTACAAATGTATTGTTATTGCTCATTTTTATTACTCATCTTTCAGTTCAAGCCTCTCCTTTTCAAATTCCAGTTTCAAATTAGTGCCTCAAATCAAACGCGTCAAATCAGTGGAGAGCAGCTGAATAAAAAGCTAAATAACTCAAAAACCACAAATAAAGCATGAAAAACATTTGCAAATTGTCTCAGAATTTCGCCTCCTACATCATACTGAGACCCAAATTCACTAAAGGGCGAAGTGGCTAACGCTAGCGCTAATTCGCCAGCATGATGTCATTTCGCAACTTCACAAATTCACTAACACCGACCCTGGCGAATTTTCGCTAGCGAAGTAGATAGACTAGCGCAACTTTGTACCCTAACACCAGACGAAATTGCGCACTGATGAAGGATCGTAACTACACTAATTCACTAAGATGAACATTTTACTGAACGTTTCCACTTACGCTAGACGTTACTTCGCCAGGTCAGACCTGGTGAAGTTCAATACAATAGATAGGAGTTTGAAGTCCCAAAAAAAAATGCTGGCTTCTTTTACTTTTTGTAGGGTGATAGTCTGAAAAATAGCGAAATTTTTTTGGGGGGTTACCCTCCTTCCCCCCCTACATTTCCTAACATATGGCAACACAACTATACAGTGGGCACATGTAGGGCAATAGGACAACTTTATTTTATTTATTAAAGGTTTCCTGGGCTTGTGTAGTGGAATGTAGTGGCTGTAACATATACTTCTATTATACTTTGAAATTCGCGCCGTATGCAAATTAGGCATTGCTAGCGTAAATATGCTTTGCCTGGTGAAGTAACACTAGCGCAACTATGCTACCGTTCGCCTCCCTGAGCGTAACTTTGCACTTTAGTGAATTGGCGTAGCGCTTGCGAAAATTCGCCTGGCCCAACTTAAGCGAAGGCAACGCTAGCACATTTTCGCCGCTTAGTGAATTTGCCCCTAAAAGTTCGTTTAAGGGCGAACAACCCCTTTAAAAATGCATGAAAGACAATATGAGGTGTGATTTTCCCTGCTCCAAAGGAAAATATCTAGTGGAATATCTGTGTGGCTGGCAAGATTTCAGCACATTTCTGTACAGAGTGTTTCAAAGGTGTCTCTGTTGTGTCTTACAGTTGAAAAATGACAAGGGCAGATCTTCAGTAGGGCAATAGCTGGCACGAGTGAGAACTGATGATTTGGGGCCATGACTTCTGGAGTCATTAACATGTAGTGAAAATGAGAAGATATAGAATGAATCTTTTATTTTGTCCAAAGTTAAAAAGGACATATATGGTGGCAAATTAAATGGTGAATGCAACCTGTTAACCAATAATTACATGTTAAATAAACATTGCCATTACAATCTAGAAATATGATCCTTGCACACCTGGAATAAATCAAATACATCATGTAAATATGAGCCAAGGATATCAGTAAAAGCAAACCCCTTACCTCTTGGATTTATAGTTCTTAATGCAATAATCCAAAAAAAAATCCTCAACTCCAGATGGAACCCTAACTTTCTCCAAGTAAGTTTATTTATCCCTTAGACCAGGGGTGTCCAAACTTTTTGCAACGAGGGCTGGATTTGGTGAGGTGAAAATGTGTTGGGGTCGACCATTCAGGGCTGAAGTCCAAGGTCGATTTAAGCTCAATCCGACGAGCTGAGCAAAATCGCGTCTGTGGAGTTCAGCCCTTAGCTTGACATTCTTTGAACCATTATTATATAATTGGCATGCTTTTATTTGGTCCAAAGTTTAAAAGGACATAGATGGTGGCAAATTAAATGGAGAACACAACCTGGTAACCAATAAATACGTTAAATTCACAGGATAAAATTGCCATTACAATCTAGAAATATGATCCTTGCACACCTGGAATAAATCAATACATTATGTAAATAATAGCCAAGGATATCAGTAAAAGCAAACCCCTTACCTCTTGGATTTATAGTTCTTAATGCAATAATCCAAAAATAATTCCTCAACTCCAGATGAAACCCTAACCTTCCCTTAGACCAGGGGTATCCAAACTTTTTGCAACGAGGGCTGGATTTGGTGAGGTGAAAATGCTGGGGGGCGACATTTCAGGGCTGAACTCCAAGGTCGATTTGAGCGCAATCCGACGCGCTGAGCAAAAACACATGCGTCCATGGAGTGCAGCCCTTAGTCTGACATTCTTTGAACCATTCTTTGAACCATTGTTATTTAATTGACATGCAGCTGTTAATCAGATGTGTGGGGCTATGGAGGGTACAATATATTTGCCCTTATTACCTTGTGTGTTGCCCTTATTCGTAAATAATGAGTAAAAACAATACTGAAGGCAAATTAATGTATCTGGAACCTAGGTTGAGGCAAATACAGTTTTAATCTGGCATTTTATCTAAAACTAAAGAAAAAATCTGGCTAAATGTTATGCAAAATGTCCTCTTTAAATAGACTTATTATTATATTATTATTACTAATAATAAATATATAATTTGTGACATGCCGTTTCCTCTGGGCCGCAGTTTGGACACCCCTGTCTTAGACCATGTACACACTATAGCTTAGTAGTGTTCATGTGTAAGAATGTTATGTTAGTTATCATTAGGGAATATACAAGTATTGTGAAACATCATCCATAAAAGCAAAGCTCTAGTCACGAGGGATGGTTGAAGACAAAGAACATACACTCAACCCAGTGATATCCGTACTGCCACTGAGTATACTTAGAATCTGATTTGTTGGAATTTAAACCTAAGACGAGTAGTAGACAACTGTTAACCCCCCCCCCATAGAATTGAATATTAATGTAGGGATGCAATGCTAGCTACTATTGAAATGCTTTATGGATTCTACAGTATCCTATAAAGCAAAATAAGGATGTATAGTGGAATATAGTGGATTTATCCATATAAATAATTTTTTAATGTGGCTATTTTATTTTGAATATAAAAAACTGAAATATACTGCTGTCCATGCACATGACTAATTTTTAGAGCTACCTAAAAAACAAAAACGTTTTTGTTTTAGAAATAAAATGGTCACAAGAGAGAACATTTCAGGTAACAAACTCAGCATAAAGAATCGGTCAGGGGCCTTCATATTTACACTAATGAGGCACTGTATATACATAATGTACATAATGTGTAGATAATAAGGCACGTCTGGCCTACAATTTGCATTATGGTTATTTGGCTTTACTCTGTTCTAAATGAACTCTTTACTGTTTTATATTCCCTTTTAATTAAGAGCTGTTATCAGTATTCTGGCAGTTGTCCATTACATGTCAGTTGTATGCTGAAACTATCTATATATATATGTCTATGTTTTACCCTCCCCTCTGGTTTTCATTTTCTCTTAACTTTTCATCTTTACTCTCCATATTTAGTTTTTTGATGAACAATGATATAACAGCCAATAGATTCATAGCTATTGTAACAGTACAGGTATGGGGATATTATGCAGAATGCTGGGGGATCTGGGGTTTTCATCAGTAAATTGGATCTCCATACCTTGTCTGCTAAAAATGATTTAAATATTAAATAATCCCAACAGGATTGTTTTGCCTCTAATAAGGATTTGTTGTATCTAAATCGGGATTAAAGGAGAACCAAACATGTAAGGATGCAAGTCACATGACCGGGGGCAGCTGGGAAATTGACAAAATGGCTAGCCCCATGTCAGATTTCAAAACTGAATATAAAAACATCTGTTTGCTCTTTTGAGAAATGGATTTCAGTGCAGAAGTCTACTGGAGCAGCACTATTAACTGATGTGTTTTGAAAAAAAGTTTCCCTTTAAGTACAAGGTACTGATTTATTATTATATATATTATTATTTATTATATTATATTATTATATTATTATTTTTGAAGGCGTATTTATCAAAGGGTGAAATTTCACTTTCACCCATTGATAAATACGCCTTTCAAAATCCCATAGAAATGAACTGAGAGCTGCAGAATTTCCCTCTAGTGGCAGAACTTCACTCTTAACTTCACTCTTTGATGAATCTACCCCTAAGACTTACCTCTGCTCCGTGAGACTCTTGCTCTGCCTGACCTGTCTGAATTTAGATACACACAAATTAGCCACCTCTGTTCCGAGTAATTTTTAACTGCTCCTCCGCAACTCCAATACTCAGAACTTGAAGACTTGATTGCCAACCTGAGTAAAACTCCTCTCTAGCACATATAAGCATTTGATGTCTAAGAGATATGATCCACGGCCCAGAGTCAAATACAAATGGGAAATCAGTGGGATCCAAATAGATCCCGATGATTGGGAAGAAATTGTAGACAATCTCTATCTTGCTTTAGTGAGTGTAAGAGATAAACTTATACAGCATAAAATTATACACCAAACATATCTTACCCCACGGAAACTGCATGTCATGGGTAGAATGGGCTCCTCCAACAGTCTAAGGTGCTCAGCCTCAAATGCAGGTTTCTTGCATTCAATGAGGGAATGTCCTATTGTGTACAAATGTTGGAGTGAAATTGTGGCCTTTATGGCTAACAAACTAGCATTACCCCAGCTACCTGCTTACCTGGCCTTATTGACTCCCTGGTGCCCAGAGTACACACCAGATGCCTAATGAGATTGTTACTATTCTACAGCAAAAAGACAATAGCCCTACATTGGATGGGCCCAACACCGCCAACACTTAATCGATGGATCAAGCTTGACAACTTGCAATTGGAACTGTATAAACTCACATACCAGAGGCTGTCCGAACAAGTTTGAGACTATATGGACTCCATGGCTTGAATCACCAGCCACCTCCTTCAACTGATGGACAATAATTCCAGCCAACCCCATCCCTTTCTTTTTTTGCTTTGGAAGCAGAACCAGTCTATTGGGTTTATTTAATGTTTACATGATTTTCTATTAGACTTAATGTAGGAAGATCAAATTACAGAAAGATCCATCATTTGGCAAACTCTAGGTCCCAAGCATTCTGGATAACAAGTCCCATACCTGTAATAAATGTGGCAGTGTTTGCACAATATCATAGGAACCTTATCAGCAGACTGGTCCCCACAATGGATTTCTGGACCTAGTTCAAACCTTTGACTGCAGTTGGTTATGAGACCTGGGTAGTTCCTTTTTCGTTTATTTCTTCCTTGACTTGACAATCAACACCTATATATATATATATATATATGTATGGGATCCATTATCCGAAAACCCATAATCCAAAAAGTTCCGAATTACAGAAAGTCCATCTCCCATAGACTCCATTTTATCCAAATAATCCAGATTTTTCGTTTTTCTCTATAATAATTAAGGATGCACCAAATCCAGGATTCGGCCTTTTTCAGCAGGATTCGGCCAAATCCTTCTGCCTGGCCGAACTGAATCCTAATTTGCATATGCAAATTAGGGCCAGGGAGGGAAATCACGTGACTTTTTGTCACAAAACAAGGAAGTTAAAAAGGTTATCCCCTTTCGACCCCTAATTTGCATATGCAAATTAGGATTCGGTTCGGTATTCGGCCTAATCTTTCGGGAAGGATTCGGGGGGTTCGGGTGAATCCAAAATAGTGGATTCGGTGCATCCCTAATAATAATAATAATAATAATAATAAAACAGCAGCTTGTACTTGATCCAAACTAAGATATAACGAATCCTTATTGAACGCAGAAACAATCCATTGGGTTTATTTAATGTTTTCATGATTGTCTAGTAGATTTAAGGTATGAAGATCCCAATTACAGAAAGATCTGTTATGCGGAAAGCCCCAGTCCCCAAGCATTATAATAGCATATCAGAACATTCCATTTGTCAAAATTACCGCACTCACAGGACTTAAAAAACTCTAATTTATTTCAAACAAAATAGGGCTGATGTTTCGGCTGTGATAACAGCCTTTCTCAAAGTCCCGTGAGTGCGGTATCTTTGACAAATATATATATATATAAACTTTATCCAGTGTGTGCACTCTTACCGGACTTAATGCAACACGGGTGCGTGGGTCAATATCTTTGTTATATTTGTAGAAGGACTCGCACTCCAAATGTTCGTGAAAAATAGTGAAGTTTATTCCTTTAATGCATATCCAACGTTTCGGCCCACACCTGGGCCTTTCTCAAGGATGAAATGCAAGTGTACCTGTGTGTACTTAAATACAGTTCTCAAATTTGGCGCCAATTATGACATCATAGGCAGTAACAGTGCACAAAAAAAACCTTAACCAATAAAAGACATAAATACTGTGTATATATATATACACTGTAACTCCTTTTAAATTGAGTAAACATAAAATAATATAGTTTCTGCCTTACGTGTATAATCCTCCTTACAAGATACAGTGTAGGGGAGCCAGAGGACAATAGCCTATTCCGTCTATTCTGTTCACATGTCTGAATGAGCACACAGTCACTTTCATCTGTAAACTGCCTTGTTTAAACCCCCTTCTTTCCCACCATTTAGTTGTAGTCTGAGTACAGAGAGGAAAACCCTGTCATAATACTAACACAGAACTCTTGAGCCTAACTGTGCTTTGTTCGGGTGGGATTGGAATGCAGCTATCGGCAGCCTGAACGCAATTTAATTGTACATTTAACACTTACAGAATAATTATAATTTCCGACCGGTTGTTATTTTAACCCCAAATATCCTGATAGATCAGTTGGCACTATTGTATTCAGTTCAGGACTTAATTTGCACTCTTTAGCTAATGTACTCAGTCTACTTCCAAGTATGCGGACCTGAGTACCCTATTAGAATTTCTGGTAAAGGGCTCTCCTAACCATATACTTTTTTACTCACCAAATATGCAGATGCCCAGTAACTAACAATGGAGTATGCTATACTTTATGTTCCTGCACTATTAACACAGTTAGGGTACCCTAGTATATTTATATATCCACTTGAATTTAAGATAATAATCAAAATAATAGACAAGTTAAGGTCAATTTAACTCAGGGGTGCCCAAAAGGTAGATTGGGATCTACCAGTAGACCTTTAGCTGGTGATCAGTAGATCTCAAGACACTGTCAACAAACAGCTTGTCTATATCACCCTCTTCTTTCATGATTTCGATTCAGATATTTTTTATGTTACATAAGAAATAGATGTTTATTAAATATACGAATATAAATTCTCTCATGAATCAATATAATATTTAAATAATATTTTCCATGGAACAGAATGCCAGCAATGCTATTATGGAAGTAGATCATAGCCACATCACTCAGGAAATTGCCCACAAGAAAACTGACAGGTCCAGTCAAACAGTAACAGTTTATCCTGAAAACGTGCAAAAAAGTCTTAAGCATTTGCTCCTATAAAACCTCATATTAAGTAGGGATGGTTTTCGATTTTGCCGAATCCCCCCGCACCCCGAAAGATTTGGCCGAATACCGAACCGAATCCTAATACTATGGGATGGGGAAAACATTTTTACTTCCTTGTTTTGTGACAAAAAGTCACGTGATTTCCCTCCTTGGCCCTAATTTGAATATGCAAATTAGGATTTGGTTCAGCCAGGCAAAAGGATTCTGCTGAAAATGGCCGAATCCTGTCCGAATCCTGGATTCGGTGCATCCCTAATATTAAGTGCCCACAGGCATGAAATGCATAAGGCTTTTTGCCTATGTTTTCACAAAAAACATGTTCTTTTACTTCATCATGTTTGAGTTTCCTTGTTTGCCTTACTAGAAACTTATCACTGGAAGCAGAGTGATAGTGAAGGGATTGGGCTGCAAGGTAACCCCTAGGAAATAGTGATGGACACATTAGGGGGTGCACTAGAATGAAATGCACTCTAGTAAACATACTAGACAGTGCCTCTTTAGTCTTAATATGTATGTCTTTACAGGTTTTTTGCACACACGATAAGCTTAGCAGAGGGGCAGATTTACTAAGGGTCAAAGTGAAAATTCAAATAAAAAAATTTGAATTTCGAAGTAATTTTTGGGTACTTTGACTATAGAATAGGCCAAAATTCGATTTGAATTTTAAAATTCGACCATTTGAAAAAAGTACTGTCTCTTTGAAAAATTCGAATTCGACCCTTCGTCACCTTAAACCTACAGATTTGCTGTTTTAGCCTATGGGGGACCTCCTAGAACCTTTAAGAAGTGTTTTTGTAAATCAAATTTTTTTTTCTGGAAAATCGTTCCAATTGTTTGAATTGAACGATTAGATTGAACGATTTTTATTCGACCGAAAACTGACCTATTCGATCATAACGGTCCCACCTCTAAAAAAAAATTAGATGTCGAATTTCGCAGTTTTTTCACTTCGAAATTCAACCCTTAGTAAAGGTGCTGCATAGTGCTGAATTGTTGCACATGTGAACAGTCTAAAATGCTCATGCATGCATATACTTGGAATATTTACTCAGACCAGTGTATTGAAGCTAATTCCTGACGTTTTCCGTCTAGCACTAGTTAAAAAAAATCAAATAAAAAAAGCCACTCGATATATCAGTAGTACATGCTACTCTCTCCCAAGACTGACTCTAATTGAGTTAGTTGAATTGGAACAGAATGCTGATTCTTGCTAGTCTGCACCTGTCTGCAGACCACCATGTCTTTAGTGCCCTATACAAGGCAGCAAGTTACTGCTTCCTGTGGCAATTCAATGAGGTTTGTCGTGGCCAGTTCCTGCTTCTGTCTAGTAGTCTGTCTGATTAATCCTCTATCTGTCATGACCTTTGCTTGCCCTGGTCACATCTGCTTGCAGCCTACCCTGACCTCTGGACTGCCCCTAAATGTTTCTTACCTGCTAAAGGATACTGTTTGGCAATACCATGGTCTTGCCTACACTAACACACTATGACACACTTTTCTACATCTTAAATGAAGACATAACTAAGAATACTACTTATTTTTCAATATTTACCCAAAGTATAGTCCTTTAATTAACAAAAGGGTTCAAAATTGCAGTCCTTGGCATAAACCAAGCCAGTCATGCCTGTTTTTAGAAAAACCCATATATATATATATATATATATATATATATATATATATATATATACAGACACACACACACATATATAGACATGATGTACCAGAAGTACTCTGCCCTCAACCTATTATGAATATACAAAACAGGGATTGTTTGTCCATATATTGCAATATATTTAAGCTGGCCTACTACATCAAAGTCATCCCATATCTGGCCAGTCCTACACTCAACTTGCATCTGATTCATTAAGAATACTATAGCTTCATTATACGTTTTACACAGGGAGTAAGTTTTACCTGCAACTTACTTGCTACTTTCAAGTTTAAAACTCCCAAACTTGGTTGCCCTTTTATTGGCCACCACTGCGATTGCCTGACTATAGGGTGAGAGCTACAACATGGAGCTAGTCACTGCCCCTGTATAAACTATAAAAAACAAGTGAATGTTGTGTTCATGACTAATTGTAAAACCATTAAGAGGGGATGCAATGAAGTTGTGAGTACAAAATACAAGAGGTCCTCTGCACTCAACCCATTATCAATATATTTAAGACATTGAGACATTTTGTTCCTTAAGCTACTAAAAAATGCCTTACCCTTCAAACAAAACAGGAATTGTTTGTCCATATATTACATGCCCTGTTCTTTTTAATATGTTCTAATAAAAGTTAAGCTTTTAATATTTTTAATATTAAGTCCCAGTGTGCATATATATATATTTATGTGAATAAATATACAGTGGTGTGAAAAACTATTTGCCCCCTTACTGATTTCTTATTCTTTTGCATGT
>CM044446.1:91332813-91401438 GCA_024363595.1 Xenopus borealis | reverse complement strand
ATCAGAAACATTTTGTGTGACAAACATGCAAAAGAATAGTTTTTCACACCACTGTATATACACACACACATACAGTTGTGTTCAGAATAATAGCAGTCCGACATCATTAACATGATTAATCACTGTTTTTTGCTAGAAGTTATACTTTCTAAATACTTTACCAATAGGTGTAGTAAAGTAATAGATAACCAACAGTCCCAACAATCATGACATGCATGCTGCTGATTTTGTGTAACTGAATAATCATTGACTGAGGTTTTCCAAAATAATAGTAGCGTTCAAAATAATAATAGCAGTGTGGAGTTCAATTAGTGAGGTTATTTGTTCTGTGAAAAAACAGGTGTCAAATACAGCCCTTATTTAAGGAAGGAAGTCAGCAAATGTTGTGCATGTTGGTTATAGTGCATGGCCATTTCAGACATTGTTCAGAAGAACTGCGTACTTTGATTAAAAAGTTGATTGGAGAGGGGAAAACATATAAAGAAGTACAGAAAATTATTGGCTTCACAACTGAAATGATCTCAAATGCTTTCAAATGGCAACTAAAACCTGAAAGACATGAAAGAAAAAGGAAAACTACCATTCAAATGGATAGAAGAATAGCCAAAATGTCAAATACTCGGCCAATGATCAGCAAAGATCAAAGAAGGTCTAAAGTTACATGTGATACTGTTACATTTAGAAGATGCCTATGTGAAGCCATTGTTGAAAAAAAGACGTGCTAAAGAGCCTACAATTTGACAAAACAGATTGGCTGGCCTAAAGAAAAATGGCACAACATTTTGTGGACTGATAAAAGCAAGATTGTACTTTTTGGGTCTAGGGGCCACAGACAGTTTGTCAGATGACCCCCAAACACTAAATTCAAGTCACAGTACTGTGTGAAGCCAGTGAAGCATGGTGGCACAAGCGTCATGATATGTTTCTCATACTGTGGTGTTGGGTCTATTTATCTCATACCAGGGATCATGGATCAGTTTCAATACATCAAAATACTTAAAGAGGTAATTTTTCCTTATGCCGAAGAGGAAATGCCCTTGAAATGGGGGTTTCAACAAGGCAACAACCCCAAACACACCAGTAAATTAGCAACATCTTGGTTCCAGATCAACAAGATTGACGTTATGGAGTGACCAGCCCAATCCCCTGACCTTAATCCAACAGAAAACCTGTGGGGTGACATCATAAATGCTGTTTCTGAGGCAAAACCAAGAAATGCTGGAGAATTATTTAATATAACAGGTTCCAGAAGTTGGTCAACTCCATGCAACACAAATGGGCAGCAGTTCTCAAAAAAATACATTCTCCATATCCTTTTGTAGGATTCAACATCTAGCCTCATTATTTTGGGAGGCTGGGATAACTGAAGATCTGAACAATGACAAGTATTGATTTTTTTAATTGATCATCTTGATCAAATGAATCGACTTGATACTTGAAATTAACAGTGTGAAGTTCTTCAGTAGACTGAAGAAATCAGATGCTCACTATCTTACAAAAGGGAAGTCAATGCAACTGCCCATGGCTAAGCTATAACAAGATTTGCAAATTTTTGATCAATTTTTCATATATAAATAATATTAAGAATTAATTAAAGAATCCCAACCATGCACTGGTATACAATAACATTAATATGGTCTTGCGTTCAGAATTACAACTTTAATTGGCAGACAAGGTGGAAGGATTGGATCTTTCCTGCCAGTTTTTTTTGTAATTTTCTCTGTTATCCTTGTGTCCTGGATCTGCCTTTTTTTATCAGATTAAGATCATGTTGAATAACATATTTGGTTTTCACAAATAATTCTACTTCTATAAATTCCAATGATCTTTGAACAGATACCTAGAAAGATTATAGGAACGACACAAAGAAATAAAATATCATAACCATGTCATTATAGCCACCTAGATTTGTGTAGTGAAAAATATGCGTATGATAAATCACACCAAGCAAAGACGCCAGGGATACATTTGTAGTTTACGCACGGTTATAGAATCCTTGAAACATTTATATCAAACTGCCCCAAGAAGGTGTCTTACATATGTGTGACTAGTGCAGTTTTATGTATTTAATTGTGGGATCTTTGAAGAGAACCTGGAAATGGAATCTTCTGCACATTATAAATACTGTATATCATCAATAAAACAATAGATGGGGTATAAAAATAATGCATATTATAATGAATGGCATTTAAATATATCTGTTATGTTCGGCTCATGATTTATGGATCCCTTGAAACCTAGGGTGCTCAGTTCTTGATTTGGTTTGCGTTTTTTTTTTTCATAAGCTGTTTACAGTTTTTTTCTGTAATTGTTTTTGCATTGCTTCATTATAAGATATTATTATTACTATTTTTACTATTTCTATAATAATTATCATGGCAAAGGCATTGCTAAGTCAAGGATTGTGTACCCAAAGTGTTTCCAAGTCAATTGATTGTGTCAAGGATTGTGTACCCAAAGTGTTTCCAAGGGGAGCATAGCACTGGAAATTCAGTAAATACTTCTCACAAACAATAATAATAGTCCGTGACTAATGAATCTACAAAAAATTAGCCAAATGCATTGAGGTCATAAGCGAATGCGTTATGCACAACATGGATAGCTCCATCCCGATGCAGGTGGCCATAGCGCTGGTAGGGGGCAATTTAAAAAAGAAAAATATGCTATTATGGCTTGGAAAAATGTTTTTGACCAATAGGTGCCATTTAAATTTGGGGAAAAACGGTACAAAAAGAAAAGATGGAAAACAATTGAAAAAACTTTTGTTTATGGTGAACAATCTGAATGGAAAAAGGTCTTTGGAAGATAAATAACCCCTTTAATGTTGTGGTATGCTGGAAGATACAACTGTTCTATGCTAGAGTTTTCTGGAGTAACATTGTTTTATTCTGAGAGTAAGTGCTGTTATAGTGTGATTTTATTTTAGTGGTTGCTGAGAGTCATAATGCTGTTCTGTACTGGGGATATCCCAGTCATTTTATGCTATGGTGTAGTAAAAGTTTCAGTACTGTTCTACTGTTCTATGTTCCGCTCGAGCACTTGTGCTTGTAACTTGCTAAATAATTCTTTTTACCTTCCAATCTATGATGCCTTACATTTAAATGGCTTGACTTAGGACTGCCACCTTTTCTGGAAAAAAAATTCCAGCTTAACTATATTTTAACCATATTCCCAGTTAATAATAATATAGGCATGAAGCATAATTTTTACCAGGCTAAAAAAGACTAGTTAGGTGACAACCCTAGCTTCACTACAATTTCACTGATGTCTGTTATATACTTTTGTAACTATGTTAGCTGTATGGGTATCAAGGATGTCTTCTTTCATTCAACCCATCCAAACACAGTGCAGTTATCTAAATTGGACAAATTTGCCCCCTCCAGTGTAGTAACTTATAGCAACTGATTAGCAGAAAACTTTGGTCAGTTTTACTGACCAGTGGGAGTAAGTGAATACAGGCGACTTATGTGTGTGTGCAAATCTATTGGTGCTGTTACTCCCAGACTTCACATTTCCACATATCACTATGGTGCATCTGTTCCCTTAACAGGTTATCTACAGTAAACCTTAAGTATGGAAATATTGTGACTAATAATAAAAGACTAAGGACACAATCTCATATTTCATTGCAATTGAGGGATCTTTGTGCTTTGTTAAACTGTGTAATAGCTGAAGGATCAGCCATTGGGCCTGTATGGATAACACAAAACTGACCTGAGAGCGTGACTTGTTTATGCTGCTTTAGCCAATACTGACCTTGGCCTAAAGGACGTCTTTGGAGTTATATCAAAGACCACCCTTTTAGAACAAGTTAATATATAAATAAAACCGACTAGAGAGGAAAAACAGAATGAACAAAGGACAGGATCATTGAACAGTTCAATGTTTGAATGCAGATCTCTTCCTGTATTCGTGCCAGCATCATCTACAAATCAAGCAAGACTAGCTTTGTTTGGGATACAACATGAATGCATGAGACGGCTAGAATGCTGTTTCTTTATATAATGATATTACTGCTTTCCTTGTCAGAAGAAGTAGTCTGGTTACAGAAGAAGTCTCTACTCAAAGTAGCAGTGAAAGGTCATGACCACCCTTTCTGAAGTTTAGATACATATAGCAGTTTCAGACATTATAAAGCTTTGTTTAAACTTGTTGTTGTTGTTATGAAAATCCTGGTGTGTCTTAAAGATTGTCTCACTAAGATCAGTGTAGGCAGCTGTTGTACCCTTGCCAATACATTTGTCCACTTCCATGAATATAAGCACTTCTTCAAACATTTCGTAGATACAACAGGCATATCCTTTTGTATCTGAGCCGAGTGAATGGTTCAGTGGCACATTTCATGAAAAGTGAATGTGGGTTAAGAAGGTTTGCCCTGAAATCTTAGACAGTAATGAGACCTTCATTTTCTTGATGTACAATGAAACATTCTGTAAGGTAGATTACATGCAAAATGTTACAGAAAAAGAGCTAAACACATCCAGCCAGTCTGGTTTGCGATGTAACTGTTGGCCACTACATGTGGGCTGGAAGAATTGCTTTCAGTGACGCTGATTACATTCAAACTTGTCAGCATATCTATTTGTTCAAAGCTTCTGGAACATGGCTACGGTCAAGACCAGGGGTCCCCAACCTTTTTTAATCGTGAGCCACATTCAAATGTAAAAAAAAAGTTGGAGAGCAACACAGGCATGAAAAAAGTTCCTGGAGGGGCCTCATAAGGGCTGTGATTGACTACTGGTAGCGCCTATGTGGACTGGCAGCCTACAGGAAACTCTGGCAGAAAATTTGTTTTTTATGCACCAAAACTTGCCTCCAAGCCAGAATTTAAAAAACAAGTACATGCTTGAGGCCACTGGGAGCAACATCCAATGGGTCGGAGAGCAGCATGTTGCTCGTGAGCCACTGGTTGGGGATCACTGGTCAAGACAAAAAAAGAGGACACAATCTTATATGCAAAAAAGACATTTTAAGTTTACACAATTTCAAATGCACATGAAATTTCTGATGCAGTTCACTTTTTTACCCAGAATGCAGTGTTCCCACCATAATTTGACTGCATCCGTGTTGTGTCTGACGCAGTAGCCAAAACCGGTATAATTGCACTGTGTGTTCAATTTCACGCAGTGGCGTAACTACCAGGGGTGCAGGGGGTGCAATTGCACCAGGGCCCCCATCCCCTTGGGGCCCATCGGAAGCCACAGAAATGGTTATGGCAGGTGGTTATCTAGGGTGAGATTATATATCACACATGCTATCAACACTCCAGCATGCAATTTATAGGGGTAAGGTCCCCACAGGGGGGCCCAGGTGCCCATCCTATGACTGGGCCCACCAGGGTGTAGTTACGCCACTGCCAGAGAGAATCCTCCTTCAGTGTCTTTAGAACTAAACTTAAAGACTACCTCTGGGAGCACCTGGATAACACTTGATCTGGGAACTGGCCCTTAGATGACAGTGGCACACACTGTAACCTACAGCACTTAAGTTACCCTCCCATTTAGACTATAAGCCCTACAGGCTAGGGTCCTCCGTCCTTTTGTCTCCTTGACACTGAGCACTTAATCTGTATTGTTATTATATATTATAGTTTTGTGAATTGTATTTCTAATGATGCACTTATTGTTATTTATTATTGCAGTATTTGTTACTACTAATTTATTGTTTTCCTGTACAGCTCTTTGCCCTCAAGGAGCGCTATACAAATAAAAATATACATACAAAGCAGTGAATGCCACATCCAGGGTCAAAAAGTACATTGGATATATTAATGCCAGTAATAGTGGGAACCCTAGAAATACAACCAGCTTAAAGGGTAAGTAGCTCAAGAGTTGTCTCCATGTGAATCTAAACACTTGTGAATGACTTGGAATAGCTGCAATTTTGGACACAAGTACCTTGAATGACAACGTTGATGGCATGATGATCACATGGTGGGTCAAATCAGGCACTGGTTGGAGCTCAGTGGGTTAAGGAAGGATGGAGGTTGAGTATTTGTAGTTTGAATAAATGTTAATATCTGATGCAAATGCCCTGTTGCTCAACTATACATTTTTCAACACAACATTTTTCCCATTAATTTTGCAATGATAATACAAAAGAACAGAGATGATTCAGATGATAAAATGCATTTATTGGTCCCAGATAGTGCCAGGAGATAGCTGATGTAAACCAGCTGATAGAGTCCAAATAGCAGAGATTTCTTTCCAAGGCCCTTAGAGGACAATCTTGGCAAATTCCATATAATTTACAGTCCATGGGCAAATGCCAAGTTTCACATACACAACCCACTGTACTTTTTAAAAAGTAATCTACAGTTTAATTTAAAAGTTTATATAGTGCCATAATGTGACAGTTGGAGAGACCCGACACCCCCCTTTTTTCCTTATCTTTTTTCTCCCCTTTAACCAACAAAATAGTTCCTATTATTGTAATCTGCTAAACTAAGATTTGCATATAAAACTTGTGTTAAACAAAAACTGGACCTTTAAGTCCACATAACGAAGACAGACTTGTCCATAATACTTACACTATATCATAACCAGGATAAACACATTGGGATTACTTCTCTCTATTGGCATATTTTGCAAATTGTTCAATCATATCATGAAGCTAAAAGAGGGATATATAAGGATATGTTTATCCTGAACATGAATAAATAATTTCTATAAAAATGTAGGCATTGTACAAAATCACATATACAGCAGTCTTTGGAATTATTTGTGGTGCTTTGCCTGGTGAAAGATCAAAGCAGTTGGTTGGCTATTTTAATAAGAAGTACACTGTTGATTATACACTCTATTATGAATTTGTAATGTTTCATGTGTACACATAGCAATGGAACAAGAACCAAAATACAGAACTTTCAATTCATGTAATTGTTGTTCCAGTGTTGTTGTTTTTTTAAAACATTTTTGCAATCTTGATTTTTCCTGTTTTCTACTGCAGAGGTACTTTCTGTTTATAGAGAAGACAGAAACTATGTACAAACAAGAGTACAGCCTGTTTAATGTTGTTTGTACCTGCTGGTATCAGAACCTTAGTATCTCTGTAGTGGTGTTTAGAGAAAATGAAGCCTGCAGATATGTTGCTGCCCTACAGTTCTTTCCCAAAGGGGGTGTTGAATATTTACTGTCAGATAACTGTTACCCAATCTCATTCACTCCTCCTCATTATATGTACAGTAGACTGGAAGTATCTATATCTAAGGGTTGTATACAAACACTTTACAGTAGAACATTTAACCCTAATGAGCAGTTATCTTTTACTGATCTAGTGCACAGAGATCATTGGTTTACTGTGAGTTGCAGGGTTAGGACAAATTGTTTACATGTATATGGGAAAACCCTGTCTTTATTGGTAGCCCCTAACTTTAGATCACCTTCAGGTGTTCTTCGTGCCCTTCCATTATGTAGTCATTGAATGAATAAGATCCTATGTGTCTGCATTCCTACAGGGAAGAAACATTTAAAATCTAGACAGGGGAGAGGGGATGGAACATTTAGGCCTATAAAATTTTTAACATTATGTAAGAAAGCAAAAAATAACATAAAAGAAGGATGCTTTACTTCACTTACAAAGATTAGTACAGACAATTTTTACAATAGGTTGACGGACCCAATAAAAAAAACTGGAAATGTGCTTTATAGCTTTTTTTTCCTCGTCATGTATAATAGAATAACCAATGTGCAAGCTTGGAATAAGTAGTCAGTGGCCAAGGTGTGGAAAACACTTTGGATGGGGTTAGGCACAAATCCTTAGTGAAAGAGGCACACCAGGACTTGTATCCCTTTTTGAAAGAGCCCTTGGGTTTTCTCTAACCTTGGAGCAAACAGAGTTAGTGCAGCAGAATAGTGTCATTATTGTACTTTATTAAAAGAGCTGTAGCTTCACGGGAAGGGAGGGTATTTTTTTCCTTTACAAAGCACTAGTAAGGCTCCAACTACAGTGTGCTGACCTAATCTACACTTGCTGCCTCCTGAACACTAAGGGACATGGTTCAGACACCGAGACGCAAAGAAGAGCTATTAAGCTGATATAAGGTACTGGAGATTTCAGTTAGGACTTTCAGATAGACTGGCGAGTTTGAACTGTTTACATTGAGGAAGAGACATTTAAGGGGGGATATCACTAGTATTTTTATTTTATTTCCTGGTATTTATATAGCACCAAAACATTTCCGGCAACCTTCACACACATTGGGGCAGATTCACTAAGATCCGAAAATTCGCCAGCGTAGGCTTCACTAGCGTTCGCCGCACTTCGCCAGGCGAATTTTCGCCAGCGCTACGCAAATCCACTAAAGTGTGAATTTACGCTCAAGTTGCGCTAGTGTTACTTCGCTAGGCAGAGCGCTGTTACTCTAGCGAAGCCTAATTTGCATACGGTGGGAACTTTAACGTATAATAGAAGTATATGTTACAGCCACTACATTCCACTACACAAGCCCAGGAAACCTTTAATTAATTAAATAAAGTTGTCCTATTGCACTACATGTGCCCCCTGTATAGTTGAGTTGCCATATGTTAGGAAATGTAGGGGGGAAGAAGGGTAACCCCCCAAAAAAATTATCGATCTTTTTCAGACTATCACCCTCCTATGCTAAAATACGCCAGCGTTTTTTTGGGACTTCAACCTCCTATCTATTGTATTGGTCTGACCAGGCGAAGTAACGTCTAGCGTAAGTGCTAACGTTGAGGAAAAAGTTAATCTTAGTGAATTTGCGCAGTTACGATCCTTCGTCAGTGCGCAACTTCGCCTGGCGTAAGGTTGAGAAGTTGCGCAAGTCTATCTACTTCGCTAGCGAAAATTCGCTAGAGTCTGTGTTAGTGAATTTGCAAAGTTGCGAAATGACGTCATGCTGGCGAATTAGCGCTAGCGTTAGACGATTCGCGCTTTAGTGAATCTGCCCCAAAATTCTTCATTAACAACAGTGCCTCATTGGAGCTTACAATCTAAGGTCCCTAGCACATTTACACACAGTAGGGCCAATTTTATCAGGAGTAAATAACCTACCTGTATGTTTTGGAGTTTGGGGGTGTACCCAAAAGGAACAGAGACAGATGGAAAACATGCAAACTCCTTGCTAAAAGATAATGCCCTGCCTGGAATCCAATTGAGGACACAGCTGCATGGAAGCAGTATTAGTACTTTATAAGGGTAAAACACAATATACTTTCTGGTTTTATTTACCAATATAGCCTTTTTGATGATATATTAGAAGAGATTAGAAGAAAGGTAAAACAATGTATGTTGTTTTATACAGGCAAATACACTTGTTTCAAGAAAACGGATTATTCCTAAACAACAGCAAACAGACAAGGCTACTGTTATAATTTCCATACAATTTGGATCCAGCGACTGGTCCCACTTTGTGCTTCAGTCAGGAATATTTTTTTTCTGAATCAACTAGATTCTAGCTAGCAGTTAAGCAGCTTTATTTGAGTTTGAATTTGATGGAAGCGTAGCTTTTCTACAACCTGCTTAATCAGTCTGCTGACTATTGCTATGCTGCTAGCTATTTTCTAACACTTGTCTATGGCGTTCAGAGCCTGCAGACTTGTCAGTCAAGTCAGATTGTTGAGCTACTGCTTCTCTTGTCAGTTGTTTCTAGCTATACCATGGGCAAGTGCCTTATTCTTAATAAAATAAGGCCTTGCTTATTCTGCATTTTCCATACAATATTTTAAAAGTAGTCTTGGTTTACTGAGATGAAATAGCAGAAAAAATAGCAATGGAAGAATGTCAATGAAAACAAAAGCTGACAAGTATAACAAAAGGGAATGAGGAACCTCCCCAACCTAAATAAATAGAGGTTAGAGATGAATGCAGATAAGTCTTGTATGCATCCACGTTGCTAAAAAGTAGAGATTGTAAGGTAACCCAGTTCTCCTCTATTAGCATAGTTAATTACCACTACATATAAAATATTTTATCTTCTTCACACATTGATGTCTGCAAAACATTTGTTATATTATACTAATATATAACCAAAACTGCTTAACTTCTTCCTTGCTATCCTTAACATAAAATGAATCTGATGATGGGAGGTGCTCAATGTAGGCCCTGCTGCAAACAAAAAGCCTTCTTACATGCAAATCAAAAGTAAACAAAGGAACACTCCACTCAGTGCTTCTGCAAAAAAACTGAAAACTTCTTTTATTTACAGTAGATGAGATCCTAGCAAAACATACCATGACTCGTCACAGCAAACACATTTGTTATATTATACTAATACTATATTATAAAAGATGTCTTTTAAAAGAGACAAATGGAATGTAGATGTGATTGTTTATTGTACATTTTGCTTATTTCTCCTTTGTCTTTTCTATATGATGAATGTCACCTTCCAAATAATATACAAATCGTATACATCAGGCTTACACTTAATCCTCTTGATTCCATTTATAATTTTATAATTGTATTACAAACCTTCAAAACTAGACATCCTTTTATACTCAGCCTTCATAAATCCACCTGTAACAATAGATAAGAAATGTCAGGTGGTAGAAAAAAGTATTATTAACAACAAAGGTAGAAAAAGACATTGCTGTAAAATTGATTGTATTGTATGAAAACAAATGGTATTTGTCTTATCACAGAGATCCATGATTTGATGGTAAAGTTAATCACTATATTTCTATTAGTAACAAATGAATTTTTAGATCATTTAATTCACTATTTATATGCTATGCACTATGAATATTCTATAGAGGTTGAAACCTTATGGGGATTTAAGGGTTAATGTTGATTAGGTCACATGTGATGTTGGAGGCGGAGTTATGCCTATAAAGGTCTTTTTTTGACATTTGGAATTATATCCTGATGAAGGGAGGTTGTACCCCCCCCGAAACGTTGATATTGGTGGTAAATATAAATAAAAAGAAAGGGGTTTCCCCACTGCAGAAAAACTAGGGTGTGCGGATCCATGATTGTGGAATTGCTGTTGCTAAGGGGCCTTGTCGGGTCAACGGATAACCAGCACCACTACTGCAGCGAAAGTGAGTAAAATTACGGGTGTGCGGTGTAACTATTACAATATTACTGCCTGGTTCTTACCTCAACCTGTTTCTGACCTTGAGTTTACCTCATGATTCTCCTCCTGTTATCTGGTTCTGACCTGGCCTGTCTGACTGTATCCAGATCCTTCCTTACCGGCTCCTTCCCCAGACTATAGATTTGACGCTCTTTCCTGCCCTGTGGAAGTACTATGCATTCTCATGCAGTTGGTCCTGGCGGCACCCAAGTAGCTGAAGGCCAGTCCCAAAGTGTGCCAATGGTTTTTACTTTACATGGAATGTTGGACCTGAAGGGCAGGCAAATGTTGTCCAGTTTGAGCACCTGACACCCTACATTTGGGTGTTTAACTAAGGATTTGAGCACTCCATGACTATGAAGTACTCCATCAAATCATGAGGAAGCGGGAGCTGTTAAGTCTAAAAGACTAGACTATTAAGTTGTAATATTGTGGTCAAGTAGTTAGTGTATTTAGTTGGCAACTGTGCCATAGCATTATGATCAATATTATCTAATCAGATATTTAATTTCCCTATTCTAACTACATTGAACAAATAGAATATATTCAATAATGTATATTCCTTGGAATATCTTTGCTTGCTAACCTATTAAAAGAAACTACACAAGGAGCCGTAACAAAAACTATGTTCTTTTGCTTGTCCATTCCAAAAAATATTTTCCATATATCCAATGATGCATAGTTATATAATAAAGAAATTCTTGATTGTTTCTTGTTTTGTGCTTATTCTCTTAATTTTTTTTTTTTTTTACAACGAATGTTGTTTTTTCAATTTCAGGAAGTCTCCTGATGCCCTTTAGTTGTTTCACTCGTTATCGACACAACTTATATTTTTTCCTGTTTTGAAAAAATATAAGATTTTCCCAAGCAGATTAAAGTAACTATTGTTTATGAGTACCACGTTGTGTTTTTGCGTGTACAGTATATTTTTGCATGAATGAAAAAAATATGTTCTGAAATAGATAATTAAAAACAGAACAATTTGCTCAATTAAAATAAAGTTATTGTTGCTGTAGGTCCAGGGAATAAAAGGTAACTAACAGGGCAGGTAGTTATCTCAAGAAATATGATTTGTGTATTTGTAACAATGCACAATGACTAAAAACAGGATTTCCGAATAAAACATCTTTTCAGAGCTGTAATAAATATTGTTGCATGCCACAAACTACGTTATTTTCACCAACTGTGTTTCTTTTTATCTCTAACATGCCTAGAAGCACATACGTTCAGTTAAATTTGTCCTCTTTCATATTCATCGCTTAAAGAAGATGCATTTTTCATCCATGATGACATGTCACGATTTGTGATCCTTTATCTTAGAGCTGATGATGTAAAAGAAGATGCCATCAACAATATTAATTGCAGAAGAAGGCAACTAGAAGGAAAAAAATGTGAAAATAAAACGAGTGACAAGGTAATCAATACAAACGATTCATTGTATATCAACTCTCCTTAGCCATCCTTGGTCAGTCCTTAAATAGCTAATATTAAGATTACTTTAGTCTGTTGGCCTGGTATGGCATGTTGGCAGGATTCTATAGCTGCCTGTTCACAAGATGCCTGAATTTTTTTTTTATGTTCCTAGGGTATCCAACACAATTTAGATTTTGCTCCAGATGGTGATTAGTGATGCTTAAATTAACCAATTTAACATTATTTAAAGGGATACTGTCATGGGAAAACATGTGTTTTTCTAAATATATTATTTTATATATATTTTTTTATATTTCATTTTGAAATCTGACATGGGGCTAAACATATTGTCAGTTTTTCAGCTGCCCCCAGTCATGTGACCTTTGCTCTGCTAAACTTCAGCCACTTTTTACTGCTGCACTGTAAGTTGAAGTGATATTACTTCTCCCCATCCCCTGCAGCCCATCAGCAGAACAATGGGAAGGTAACCAGATAACAGCTCCCCGATAGATATAAGAACAGTAAAATCCATGTCCACTGAGACACTTTCAGTTACATTAAGTAGGAGTAACAATAGCCTGTCAGAAAGCAGTTCCATCCTGAGTACTGCCTCTTTCTGAAAGCACATGACCAGGCATTTTGACCTGAGAGGCACCTACACACCAATATTACAACTAAAAAAATACACTTGTTGGGTTAGGAATTTACATGGTAGAGTGAGTTATTTGCAGTGTAACTAGTGTAATTAAGAAATAAAAACTACACCATAAAAATCATGACAGAATTCCTTTAACAAAGGTGAAAAAGGAAATTTAAGAAATATTTTGGATACGTGTGTTTTTGCTAACTGGAGAAAATGTTTCAATAAATCAATAAAATAGTCCATTAATCTATAATGCATTGTAAGCATTACCTTGCACATGTTAGACATTGGTTGTTTCTAAAGAACGCTGTGCATGTTTCAGTCTAACTTGACAAAGACTGAGAGCAATGGCAAAAATACAAAGCTTCATCATACTGAAATAATAACCAAGTGGTTGGACACACAGGTTCTTCTCATATCCCCTCATGTACAGCACTTTATATAGGGCACCTTTACATGTTCACACTGGTGTTACTGTTGTGCCAAGTACTGCGTCCTCTTATACTAAATGAGGCCTCTGATGCCCTGACTCATTTAATTGGTTATTAACTGAGTTGTACATGGGTAAACTCCTTGTACTCTGGGTAAATATGTGAAAGAAATGGTCAGCCCTTTTGGGTGGCAGAGAAGCAGAGTAGGACAATAATGTGGTATTTAGCTTTGCAATTTTCTGTAGAGCGTTTTTTGGGTCTAGTAAACCCAAGATCTTTTGTACTAGATGGAAATCTCCTTAGCTTGGCATACCTTCCTGTACTGTTAAGCTGGCTACAAATGGGTAATATATTGTGATGTCCAGCTGGATAGCTTGCAGTGCTAATATTTTGTACAATTTGACTATACATATTGATGATCAAATGTTACCACTAGTAGAGCAGAGTTTACTGTTGTCATGGCCCAAAGGCACAGTTTGCAGTGTGGACCAAGGAGGAAGCTTATAGGTATAAGCAAAGTTTGAGGTACGAGAGGGGTCAAGAAGAAGAGTCGTTAATCCTAGGCAAAAGGTCAATTCAGGCAGCAAAGATTCGTAGTCAGGGTACAGGTGAAGGTCAAGATCAAGAGTTCTATATCAACAACACACCCAGGAACACTACAGAGAATCCTATGGCATCTCTTTATAGGTGAATTTTGGCGCAAAAACGTGCGTGATGACATTGTGACATTTGATGCTGGCGTTATGACGATGTGTCCAGATTGTCGCACTGACGTCCATCATCCCCGTGGTTTCCCCTGGGTGCCGCCATCTTGGGAAGGACGCCACTCTGAGAGGACGTGCTGACGAGCGCTTCTTACAACTGTCAATTATACATTTTTCATATGACCTGCCTTACTGTGTAATAATACAACGCATGTTGAATCCATCCATGTAAGTGTAATATTATCCAGGTGTATTATCTCATGCCTGTCACCCCAAAATAGGAACTTTTGCATTTCACGTGAAAGTTGCTTATGTGTGACATAAGCCAAACATCTACAAATGAAAATCCAGCAAAATGTCACATATGTGCAATTGCACAATAAGTATTTTAATGCATAAATACCTTTGCTACTGTAATGACATGCTAAAAATAATGTTGTCATAGGTGTATTTAATAAACTATTAACCTAAAGGCCTGTAGCCATTTCACATTTGACAGAGGAAACAAATGAATGGCATTATGAACTAAAGTATTCATGGCAGTGGGTGGGAACAAATTAAGTAACTTATATACTGTATGTTATGGTTGAGATAACACAGAGGTTCCTACTTATTGGTCAAATACTGTCTGCTACCTAAGAGTGTGTTGATATAGGCTCTTGATTGGCCAGGAGCCTTTAAGCACTTATTATTATTAGCATGGTAACTCTGGATTGAATAGAATATAAGCACATACACTGTATAAACAGACCCAGCAAGTTGCATTGACGTCAGCTCCTGCTGTTGGCCAATCATTTAGTAGATATCATACAAGCTGTCCTGTGTGTTGCCTGTTATTTGAAAACCAAAACATTTCTGATGACTTTTGATGGTTTCTTTCTGCTGTTTTTTGTCCAACAGTAGCTGTCTGCTGACCTAGTGCCATATAGCCCTAAAGTTTACCTGACCTATTCTCCTTTAGCAAACTCATTGTTTTGTATATACGTTCTATAAACCACGAATCTGATATGATATGACTAGAAAATCCACTACATTAGTATAATATAAATAACAAAGTCACTTGCAATATTTCAGTGTCCCGGTTTGAGCCATCTGCTTCCCAAACAAACTGAGTATTTCATACAAATCTTACTGGTAAAGGTAATTTGGCCTCATCTGGAGATCTTTGGAGCCTTGAGACATGGCCTGTTTACAGATCATTTGTCCCAGATATTGTTTACTGAAAGCAAAGCAGAGACCAGAGGCATGAGAATATTCTTTATCAGGAAATGCATTACCTCACCCCTCTCCCTGCTTTTAATTTACAGTTGGACAATTCAGTAACACACTACCCAGTGAATTAAACCATTTCCATCTATTTGTGCGTTAATTGCCTACAGAAAAAAATGAAACAATGAGATAGACAATAGAGACCAGTGCAGGGCTAATGATGGCTCAGTATAGAAATGGAAGGGCCTGTCATCTCTCTATAAATAATTTTTCAAACTGACCAATAGAATTTCTACTAGGAGACAGCGCATGTATTCTTGTATTATGGGAAAACACACCCTATGTATACTGTAAGTAGGGTTAAGTCATGTAATTCCTTTCCACTACAAAAAATGAGAGTTTTATGTGAACATAACTTTCTTTATCTGCACATTGAATACATACATATGACTGGAAGCTTCTATATTCCACTCTGGCAACAGACAGTACCCCTAGTAAACAGATGGTGCGGTTTCTTTTATTGTCTATAGATAAAACCCAAGATAAGACAAGTAACATGGCACCTTTCAAGCTTTCACTAAAAAAATAGAATAACTAAACACAAATTTGCAGAGATCGCATGTTCATGCTATAAATATGGTGCCCTTCTGGTTTACAGCCGTGCCTTGTAAAATAATTGTAAGATAAATTTAAATTTTACCTATAACACCAATCACTCTTGTGTGCACAGGTGTTAGTTGAGTAAACAGAGGTGCAAACAGCTGCCTCCTGGGAGTCTTTTTTTGGGGGAAAGTATCTTGCGGGACTGTTATATTCAGCTCTTTCTGTTTTACATTGCACTTTTGCAATTCAGTGCTGTCCAACCATTCCTGAGCATACCTGCGAAGGGAAAACCTGATGAAAGATTCAGTGTATCGAATATATACCTATTTCAGCAACTTTTTCAATTATACTTTTTCGCTATCTCCATTTGGGTACTTATTCCAGGGCCAGGACTGCAACATCTATAAACTTGCCCTGAATTAACTTGAACTCCAGGGTTGAAACAAGGGGTAGCCATAAAAGGCACCTGCTTAGGGATTAGCAATTTTGGGAAAATTGCCATGTATGTTGGTTGGTCTCTGTCCCTAACTCTGCCAGGCAGGACTGCCTTCTGACATCACAAGGCCCAATACTATTTCTTGACTGGGTCTGCACCCCAAGGTCCAAGGCCAAGGTCCTTAGCCTACTCTTTGAAGTCATAATGAGAAAAAGTATTTCACCTGCACTAATTACATAGATTTTGATTATTTTGTCTTAACATATGTTACTGAAAGGGCATGTATTGCAAGATAAAAGTGCTATCCTTTGCCCCAAATTCCAGCTTGGGTTAAGGGTACTCTAATAACACAGAAGAAAGCACTAAAACACTTTGATGATCAAGAGGAAGGACCAAGTTTACTAGAATTTAGGGTACATTTTCCATGTTCTCACTTTAACTTTCCTATGACCTACAGTGGGGGAAAGACACATGATATAAAACCTTTTTGCACAAAAAACATTTTCCGTTTTTATCAGAATGCAATTACTGATTCTGTTACCTACTGAGCCACTACTTAAACCACGTAAATGCCAAAGTCAGCATTTTGGCACCAAGCAACATTACAGTGGCTCACAGGAATCCTTTCCCTGTTTTTTATGTGAAGCAGCTGCTGGCAGATTGCAGAGAACAAACAACACTTGTGCCCCAAGAGTTATTAAGATAGTTATTCTAATACTTCAATTTATTAACTGTCTTCTTATCAGCCTTAATGCAATGTACAACACATGGCTGGAAGAATGGCAGGGCTTTTAGACAGGCGCCTCAATATTTTTTTTTCCTTTTAATAAAACGCGGAATATATATAGGAAGATGTGAATAGAACAGATCTGTCAATATCACTTATTAAAGCCCAGTTAGTAGGACATGCTACATTGGTAAACTGGTAAATCTTATTTTCCACACTTGCCCCATAGTTGATTTAGTACAACTTCATTGGCTCCTTTTTTTTTTAATTATCAATTACATTTTGTTCCAATAGTTTAGCTTGCTCTCCATTTCCTTCCCCCAGTATAAATTTGCCCCTCTTATGCTTATCTCTAACAACTATGACTTCTGTATTATTAAAACGTGTGCTATAGCAGGTACGGTTTGTAAGGCAGCACACTAAACAGGGCAGCACATTGAGATAGCCATGGCAAAACAGTCAAATGTCTTAGCAAGGATTTATTAAAATTGGGCATAATGAGCTTATTTATATGTATGCAAGTGAAATCCATCCTGCATAAGAAATCAATATGCAAATTGACTTGATTATTACACCGACCAAAGGCATTTTGCCTTTTAGAGTAGGACTCAAATTAATTAAAACTGAATATTCCTGCATACCATGCCAAAAGAAGATCCTCTCTCCTTCCTTCTCCATATATATATATTATATATATATATTTATATGTATATATGTATTTTACACAGACATAAACATGTGTATGTATGTATATATATATATATATTTATTTATGTGTGTGTGTAAATTAGGCATTATGTAACCAGCTGAATTATTCTAGACATTTAAACAGATATATAAAATATTGCTATTGTGTAGCGAACATATTGTTGTTGTAGTATTGTATATTGTAGTTCTATACGGTGCCCAACACGGGCGTAACTATAGAGGAAGCAGACCCTGTGGTTGCTAGAGGGGCCAGGGGTGTAGAGACACCAGTAAGCCTCGAGTAATGAGAAATTTCATTATATTTTGGTAGAATTGGTCAACTTACCAATATTGTTGGGCCCTCAATTGCATTGCTATGGATCCCAATAACATTTACTTATGTCACTAGGACCTAAATTATATTAGATGTGAAACTGTACAGGGTATCTTTAGACATGTATATCATGTAGACCCCCATAGGCTGGTGAATAGGGCAGCAAGCTGAAGAAGACATTTTCGCTTGTTCCCAAAAGCTAGTCTTCACCTGTATCTGTATATTTTCTGAAAAATCTAGGGATTGAACTGGGTTGGTTGATTTTCAGAACACCATTATAATGTTGCATTTGGAATGTTTGTGTGCTAAAATGAAGGGCCTTCATCAAGCAATTGTGTCTAGGGGAGTGGCACACTTAAATGTAGCCCTGAGGGTATCTCTTATTATGGTACACTTTTATATATTCTGAAACTCCAGAAGTGTATTGGTTCTGTTTATGTAGAATATTCTTTATGTTTTAGTAGCATATCAGCTGGGAATGTATGCTTTAATGGTGATTTCCAGTATGCTGTGTCTTGTGATATCTGTTTTTTGTGAAGCTGTAGGAATCAGAATTCTAAACAAGTAGTTAGTGTGTATACAAATTAAAAAAAGACCAGAGACTGAGTAATGCACATTAAGGGGGGAGGGGTTATTTTGGGTCCAAATGCCAAAAACTTTAGTTTTTTTTACTATAAAATCCAGATTTTTAGTGGGAAATAAACCTTGAAATTTTCAGGATTTATTATACCCCGAGGATGGAAAGTCAGAACCCAAAAATCCTGCATCTCAGATCTGCCAAGGTTGTCTATAAGTCAATGGGAGCAGTTCCTACCCTATTTTGGATCTTATTGAAAATACAACTATTTCAGACAAAAGAATTTGGGCTTTTCAGGGGGAAAACGCGATAAATCGTGATTCCTGAAAAAAAAAATTGTACGATTTGGATTTTTGCTCGATTTTATCGTGTTTGTCACCGATCTGATTAACTAGTGCTTTTTTTTTTATAATTAATGAGGTCCAATCATGGATTATAGTTTGGTTGGACTTTTTTTATTTTAAATACTCAGAAAAATGTAGATTTTGATAAATAAGGCCCTTAATGTAGCAAATTTTTACTTTTATTTTGGCCTTTCTTGTTTTGTATAGAATACACTGTGGGGCAAATTTACAAAATCTGCCGTGCACAAAGTTTATTAATGAGCATCACTGTGTTCAACATATATTTTCAATACAAACCTTTGAATTGCCATTACATAGTCTTCCTAACCAATAAATGGATATTAATGAAACCTTTTGTACATGTTTTCATGCTTTTTCACAAAGTAAGGGAAATTAACCGACAGGCGGCCACCAGATCTCTGTTCAAACATCCATGGCAAAGACTCAACTGTTTATAAAGTGGCTCTGTTTATTCTACTTATAGAATTGCCTTCTGTTTATCTTGACACACCTCATTTTCATCTGGATTGTAAATAAATAAAAGTCACCTGCCATGCAGGTACACTATATGTCTCCCATATGCAAGATGTTTCTTGTGGATTTAGCATGTCTGAACCTATTTGGACACAAAGCCACCAAAATGAATATAATCTCGTGAAGGCCTGTCACCAATCCCAAATCTCTTTTTCCTCTGCTGCACATCCTATCATTTTGAGCTTTTAAGTTCACCATCTGCTACGTACCTGGGTCCAACCCATAAATCTTGCAGCTGAGCAGGTGTGCAGATGGCTGTTTTTCATTTGAAGATGTGTTTGCTTTTAAACAATTTCAACATGCTCCTTTTCTTTTCTTATTAAATTCATTTAATCTCCAGCTGCCTGGATACATGTGCTAAAATGCGAACAGGTTTACAGATTTATAAAATGTATTGGTTGTTTCCAGACAGTTTAGAATTGCAGAAGCTGGAGGTATTAATGGGCTTGAGAACCTGAAATGCTTGTCCTGAATTTTATACACAGTTCTCAAGTGGAGTAGATGAGTAGAAGAAAGGACAAGATGGCAAAGGTTTGAATACATAGCTCAGATTTTAGCCTTGTTCTAGGTATTTTGCCAACCTAGCGACACCCCCGAGCTTTAGGAGGTTCTTATCCACTCCATATTCCATCTGTGAAGGTACCATTGCTTTCTCCAGATACAGCATAATGTAGATCATTAAAGTTACATAATAAACATTAGATAAACCATACCTACCAAACTAGTTATAACACTGTGAAATAATTGGCAGCCTCTCACTAGATATTCTTGGTGGATAACAATCTCAAAGGAGAGTTCTCTTAAGGGAATGTATATGATGATGTTGCACGGAAATCCCAAATTGGCTGCACACTAGAAATGCTTGTGATCCATGGCAAGGGCTAAACTGTGAAATCCAAGTATCCAATGATACCATGGCAAGGTGAGGGCTTGATGACACCAATGCATTGGTCTGTAAAATCCACGGGCATTGGGGGTATCTTCCAAATTAATATTGTACACATATTGAGGAAAATTTACTAAAGGGCAAATTACACTTATTTATCAAAAATTTACATCTCGGCAGACGAATGGTGGCAAAGTTTGGCCAGAGCAAATTTGTCAGCGCGGTCATTTCTAAGCAAACATTCTCTAGCGTTACTTTCTTCCTAGCGAAACTTCATTAACACACTGATGCATAGGTCAATTTGAATAGGATGGGTACATATAGGTCAAATATATGTATTTATTAGTGAAATTGCTTGAAGTGGCCACTTATTATTAAAGGAAGCAAATAAAGACAAAATAGATATTCTATTGTCCTAGACATGAGCCCACCCTAAAACAAATATGGCACAAGCTTTTTAAATGGATAAAAGAATTAAAAAAAAAAAATTTAACAGATACAACTTTTAAACATAATCCCACTGTAAAATATGAAAAAACGCCAGCGTTTTTGCCTGTTTTTATGACTTTTTGGCATACAGGATATGATGTCACTGACATAAGATTGAGGAGGATGTAGTTTCATCTTATCAATTTGCCAGGTATAACCTGGCGAAGCAAACTCTTGCGAAAAGGGTAACATAGTGGAAACTTAAGTCTTTGCTTAATTTGCAGAGTAACGATCATTCGCCTAAGCGAAAATTCACCTGGCACAAAACTTTATTATCGCTGAGCTCTTTCACTAGCGAATTTTCCTCGACGCCTGTTAGTAAATTAGCGATGTCCCTGCAAATTGACATTTTGGTGAATTTTTCGCTATTTCGCAGATCTAGTAAAGCCCTTAAAATTATATATGCTATTTACCTTTCAGTGCTCCATTTTAGTGACCATTCTGTTGCTTGAATTTGTATTAAAAGCCTTTCCCTTCCCTGAATGAGAGAAATTACCTACATGACATATATTTGAGAGGTGCTTAAAGGAGAACCAAACCCTTATTAATAAAAACCGCTACCTCCCTACCCTACATAGACCCCCCTGCTCCCCCCCAGCCTAGGTGAAATCTTCGGTAATTGCCCCTAAGTCTTTACTTACCTCTCTTTGCAGATTCAGCACAGCGGAGTTCTTGGGCGCCATTTTCCGGCTCTTCGGTAATCTTTGGGTCTTCTTCTGGCACTTCAGCAATTTCCGTCACTTTCATCACATGCGCAGTTGTCAAAAACCAGAAGACTGCTCCGACTGCGCATTGGCCGATACGGCACTTACTTTACGAACCCTGAAGAAAAGAAGATGGTGCCTGTGAGCTCTGCTGCACTGAAGCTGCAAAGAGAGGAAAGTAAAGACTTAGGGACTTAACAAAGATTACACCTAGGCTGGGGGGGCAGGGGAGTAGGTTTTTTTTTTATTAATAAGGGTTTGATTCTCCTTTAAGGCAAATGATGTTGGTTACTCACCATCCCTGTATCATTTGCAAAATGAATGCTTATTTCAGGATTCTGAGAGCCTAACACAATAACAGCTACTATGGAACCAACATTGTCGTTGTATTACAAATTCAGGGCCCCCTGATTTACATTTGGACTTCCCAACTATACATTGTCATGAAAAGCCCATATTGTTGACTGAATAATGCACACAATGAATTACAGGACTTAAGATACACATTGGTCAAGAGATGGATGAGCAAATACAGATGCGGATATTTACAAATATTTATAATTTAGCTAGATCTGATTAATTCGCTATTTTAGTTTAGTGGGATTGTGTAAAATATTTACATCCATCCAGCCCTCTCCAAACAATCCAAACCTATGGATTCTTGTGTAATATAAAATATTTTTTTTTATTCAAGGTAAAAAATTCTTCAGTTTCTCCATGGTCAGTTTCTGCTACCCATGCTATATTTTCAGAATCCATTATGTCATAGAGAAAATATCGACCAGATGAGTTCACTCAAAGCACATACGACATTGTAGTAGTTCCACTGTAACAAAATTATGTGATACTGTCACATAATTTAATCTGCTGTTACCAAACCCCAATTCTCAGCCTCATACTACCTCTATGAAAAAGTATGTGTGTTTTTGCAGTGCTAGATTTCCTTATAGACAAGCACATGCTCATACGGGGCTTTATATTATCTCCCAGATTATTTGTATCAAAGACATCCATGTTTCGTGATCAAAACCACGAAACGTGTCAAGCGTGCATTTGTTTGTACACTCTATGATTTTAAATATTATTCAGTTAAGTTCTGATTTAAGTCCGTGCTCCATGTATAATCATTGTATAGTGAATACACAACAAGTACCCTGAAGGTTAACAAGGTATTCTAGAAACAAGAAGGCTGTTATTTGGATGTCTTTGATATAAATAATCTGGGAGATAATCCAGGCAGGGTTCAAACAAAATCAGACAGGCAAGGATCAATTTCAGGCAGAAACACAGTAAAGTAAAGAACACACCCAGGTACTATGAAGCTTACAGGCATTGCAGTTCTGCTAGAAGCAAGTTTAAATAGACAAATTATCGGCACCTCACCATGCATTGACGTTGCACCATTTATCTAGTTACAGATGTGATGAGAGGAAGATCCAAAGATTTGTGTGTGTTTGAAATGTGTGAGAAGACTGTGGGAGTCCCTAAGATGGCAGCAGCAGGAATCCCTGTTGCTGCTCCACAAGACCACCAGGCAGGGCTGCCATTAGAAATCACGGGGCCCCGCACAACAAAATTCTTTCCTCCCACCCTATCACCCAAGCCCACTCCACATCGCAGTTAAAAGACCACACAGATATCAGTGCTAAAAAAGTAACACCCCACACACAAAAGTTATAAAAAGCTATTAATGGTCAGGCCCCCCTTACAAATTAAAAAAAATTGGGGCCCCAAAAAATATTTTTAAAAAAACCTTGGCGACAGGGCCCCCCTTACAAGTTAAAAAAAAAAATATATATTTTTTTTAAATTGGTGCAGGGGCCTATAGAGCAATAAAATAAAACATTAGTGATTAAGAAAAAAAAAAACCTACATTGGTGTCAGTAGACTTGAACTCGTGGCTTCAGGACTTCAGTGTCGGCTCCTTTCATGACATCGGGTATTTTCGCTGCTTCAGGACTTCAGAGTCAGCTCCTTCATGACTTCAAGTCTTTCTGTCGCTTCAGGACTTCGCGTCTGTTCGGCACTTCCGCATTCAGCGTCAGGACATGGGAGAGAGCGGATTGGCTTCGGCACTCGTAAGGGGGGCCCGGGTCTTGGAAAAATGTGGCACTGCCGGGCCCGGGGGGCCTGGGACACTTGTCTCCCCCTGATGGTGGCCCTGCCACCAGGTAACCTTACAACAACCTTCTATGGGAATCCTGAATTTATTGCCACGTTCAGACTGGTGGGAGCTCCAGGGTTCCCCAGCTTCAATATGCACAATAGAGCAAGAGTCGGCAGAATAAGCATGATAGACACAATGGCATTTAATGCAGAAATATGGAAGTGCAAGGAATGTATTTGGACACAAGTACCTTAATTGTACTTTTAACACATGCAACATTTGCTTCCGCAGCAACTGCCTGTAAATGGCATATCAATGTGCCTTTTATTGAACAATGTGTGGCCAAGTCATTTGGCTCTTGGTTGAAAGTGTTGGAATTGTTACATAAATACTGTATGAATGGGAATATTGATACTGAGCAAATGAGTATTTGCTGCTCAATGTTACAGGGTTCTTGCTTTCAAAAAACTTGAAAAATCTGTTTGGACCATAAATACTACAATGGTTAAGTCAATGTATGAAAAGAATGCTACTCCTGTTTGGTATATAAACTCAAAGACAAACATGCCCTGTGGCCTGAGTTTTTTTTATAAATAGGATACTTCTATTTATATTCATTTGCTTTCTTAGAACAAAAAGAAGCTCCTGTTCCTTTTATTTACCGACCAACACGGCACAGTTTTTGAAGACCACAATGTTGATGTTATTGTGCTTGGATCAAAACTACAATTTTTTTTTCAGCTTATCATCTAAGAAGCAACATGTTTTTCCAAATTGTTAAAATTTCACCTTTTGCAATAATAGAAATAAATTTTTTTTTTTTTTTCAAAACACAAGGCATACAAATTGATTCATTTACATTGGTGTAGGAATCCTCATTTTGAAACAGACCATGGTTTTACCTATTATGTTGGCACCAGTATGGGCTCACAAACACAGATGATTGCTGTTTACAATAAATGTATTTGTGCAAAGCGAAGCAGAAATCTCCAGGGTTTCCATGAACACAGCACTTACCTGCTTTATGGGTCTCTAGGGTCCAAAACTGACCAAATGTGTACACAGGGCCGAGTAAGAAAACAATGGTAATGAGCACATAACAGTTATCATCTTAACAGAAAGAGGCAATCATTGCCAGGCTTTCATTTCAATTTTATATTTTGCAATGAAATTAGGAGCAGATAAATTGACATAACAAGAGACAGTGCCAGGCTCATGTGTTTGCTAATTATAATGCTTCGACAGAGCCTATACAGTACATAGATCCCATCATGTAAAATCATAGTGAACCTGATAAGCAGATATTTCATTCCACTGCTCATGTGTCTGTCCCAGGAAATTTGAAGAAAGAAGAAGAAGGAAATTGATTGACCCCCAGACTGGTGCAGTTTTCTCCTGATAGGAGTGTATATATATATATATATATATATATATATATATAATCACTTGGGGTGCCTTGGCTCCCCCAAGTAAACAGGCTTTTCCTTCGCCTTAAAAAAAAATACAGTAAACGTGGGCGGGAATTCAACAATAGTGGCAGGCTTTGCCTAGGACTAATAATCCATAGCAATAATTCATTGTTAAGGATTTACTGGTCTGCTGCAATGAAATTAAACATCTGGTTGTTAATCTGGGTGATTAGAGCTAGGTAAATATCCTCCTCCCTTCTTTTTATAAATTATACTAGGAAACATCATATAATAACATCCATAGCCATTGCTACCTGCTCACCTTGCTCTAGAGCAGTGGTTTCGAGTCTTCAGTTTATATCCCTCACCTTTACGGGACAACATTCCTCTCCCATGTAAATCTGCCACTTGCTGTATTTATTTCAACATGATGTCTGGAGTATGACAAAGCTCCTGTGTCCTGCCTCACTATGCAGAGATACCATAAGGATGCAGCATTTTCCCCTACAACCCCAGAATCATTGCAGCAGAGAATAGCATTGAGTATCGATAAATCCAAAGAGGGTTCTCTAGCTATGTGGGGGTCAACTAAAATTCCACCCACACCTCAATCTGGTTGTACCCATGGCCTACTCTAAAATGGCACACTCCCTTCTTTATAAACCCACACCTGCCTCACTGTGACATCATGGAAGGGGGCAGAGCCTGTGCAAGAACATAAAAAGGAGCACAAGGAAGTGGAAGTGGGGCAGTAGAAGGCTGAACGCATCCATGGCCGGAGAACAAGATGCGGAAGTTGACCCAATCCCTCCCAATCCATGGGTAAACCCTCTAGCGCTTGCATGTGATTTTCATAATAAACACAGCATGTTTGGACACAAGTGCCTTTAATGATAAGGAACAATACAAACACAGCCTTGCATACATCTGAGCTTAGGCACAGCTACTCATATATTTGTAATTGAGCCCTTATATGTGCAGATAAGGGGGGTCATCACTTTGTGGTTGTATGAGAGAGCAACGTGGGTTTAAATAATTTTGTCTAATTCAGTTTAAAGTAGATCAACATTTAATGAGGGATGAGAGCATCCAGAAAGATCTCTGTGTAATGCTGGTAACATCAGAACACTTATTTATTTTGATAATAAATTTCCAGGGAAAAGTCTCTTCATGTTCTGTTTTGAGAAAATGGCAGTTCAAGAGAGAAAACACGAGTTAGTAAGTGCATTAAGATGGGAAATCAGCTGTTTTTTCTGGCAGTAATATTTGTTTATTGCATATCCTGGCTCCTAAATAAAGCAAGGTCCTGATGCTAGGTTGTGAAGCCCAAGGTGAGCTTAGCTTGATGTTCCTTCTGAGCACTGTCTTCTATGTCCCAGTCTCACATGCACAGTCACGTCCCTATAAAGTTTACGTGCTGGAGAACCCATCACTAGATGTATGAATAGACAACATACAAACATCAACCAGTGATTTTACAATGCTGCCCTGGATCTGACAGAGTGAAAATGAATACATTACAGTTAAATAATGAGTTTTCATATTCTTGTTATATATATATATTGGATATATTCTCTTAAAGTTTATGGCCCCAGGGGTCTCCAAGTTTGATTCATTGTACAAGAAGAGTAATCATATGTACAAGGAGTTTTCTCCATGACTGGGTTCTTTATAAACACACAGATAATATTGTATGAAACAAGTTTTTATATGATATTCAGTGTGTGAATGGTGGGCGATGAGCCGAACAATATCGTCAGAAATCTTTGATATCATTTGGCTCCTTTGAAGGCATCTGAACATCGCCCATCGTTTGTGCTGACTCTTCCAATACAGGTAGAATTCTATTGTTTCTACCTGCATATCTGACTATTCAGCTCTACACATGTGTATTGAGATGAACAATTTTTCCTGTAAAAATAATTTCCAGGAAAGATCGTAATTGTATCATCTATGGCCACCTTATGGGGTGTTGCAGAGTCCTCCCACAGTTTAAATACATACTGTACATGTTTATTGGCTTGTGTTGAAACTGACAATTTGTTTTATGAATATGATAGGAAGAACGTATGTTCCCGTAAGCAAATGTGCAACAGCATGTAAGTGTAATGCACTGGTGTGGTAGGAACCAAGATAGAGGCTACCTCTGTTAGATAGAGATCCACAAGGATTTAGTGAAGCACTTTTGCCCCCTGGGCTTTTACCAACAACACTTACAGACTAGGGGTCCCCCGCGCCAACCAGGACTGTTGTCCAGGGCCCCCCTCCAAACCCCCATGGCCCCACTAGTGCAACACAGCCATGTGGCGTTACAAAATTGTTTTTTATTTTTTGTAGGGCCAGGAGATCGCGTGGGAGGGGCCTGACCCCCATGGTTTTTTCCCAGTGTCCCACCGGCCCAGTCTGATCCAACTCACTTTAGGCAAGCCAGTGAAGCACTACAATGTGAAATACATATGCTGCTTCTTATTTCAACTGCATATTGTGCTAATGGAATACAGCATAAATTGATTGTATTTTAGAAAACATCTGCTAAATGCTCTCATGTTGCAACTGTGTTCAAGTGAACTGCCTCATTTCTTGGGTATTTCTGACCCTGGTGGGTGCCATCAACAGGTTCCAGGGACCCATCCAGTTGTTGATTTTACGCAGGTTTCTTCTCAGTTGCATTGTGGTTGTTTTATGTAACTTATTTATTTGGGTTCTCTTCCTGGTTTTGCCAAGGTCCAGTGCCTCGTCTTTTACCCATCTAGTCTGGGTCTGTCTTCTATGCTTGATTTATTGCACTTGACAGAGACTGATATTTTTCCCCTCCATCCACACCTGACCCTGGTCTGTATACAGTCTCCCATATACCCAGCTTTGTTATACCTAATTGACTTGTTTGTCCTTTTCAGCTCCAGAACCAAATCATGTTTGTTTTGTACCGGTAGTAATTGCCTACCAACTTCATTATAAAGATACACAGGCAAAACCATGATACATATTTGGAGAAAGCTAGCTTGGTTTCTTCCAAGTAATACTGATATTGGTGCACCAGAAATGTATATATACTATATTTATATTCATAACATTTTGAATGGCATGTGTGCAGATATCTGCCAACAATTTATCTATAATGTTCCAAACGGTATTTCAAATATATTTAAAACATCAGAAAAAAATGGTAACTTGTATTGCTTTAGCTGTGGACATACAATTACCAGTGTTCCCATCCAAGCCGGTTGTATGACATTTAAGAATGGTGTAGTTGGATTGATGCAATATGTGGGTTTATGTTCCTCGAGACCTCACAAGGCTTATGTGGAAAGAAGTTAAGCCAAATGTGTATATCCTGTTTTTTGTGTAGCTATCACTCCTACTGTTGAAAAGGCATTAAATAAATGGTGTAGATGGCAGATTGGTGGGATTGATATGTATTGTAGTCTGCACAGTGCGTCTGATTAATAATTTTTAAACAGGATTGACTGGGCACACTGTTAAAAACCAATTAGTTAATTTCCTGCTGCTTAATTTCCTTCCTTCCCCAAAAGATGTAATAATGCTCCTCTAGCTGAATGGTACCCAGTCCTGAAGGAATGTGGCTGGATGATTACTCCCGTTGCAAGGGCTCCAAAAATGCGTGGCTACACCTCGAAAACAAACAAGGGAAATCGTCCATGATGAAAACAAGATAATCACATCATGGTACCAGGCAAATTGGCATCTGGAGAAAATGAAGATATAGGCTAAAAATAGCAGACTTCTACTACAAAGAACTGAGCAAGGTAGAACAAGAGATACCATAACATTTCCGTTTAAGTATTCAATTAATTTCAAGTGTCAACAACATGACAGGCATTTTGATTCCATAAGTTTAGTGATAAACATTTTCCCCAAATGCTCTTCCTTATCCGCAGCTTGGTAATATTTTCTTGCACAAGAGAGTAAAGGGCACATTTGCTAAGGCATCACAACTTGCAAAGTGCAATTTTTGTATACAAAAAACTGTTTACCCACAATATCAGAATTCCAGCATAATTGTAGGCGTGAAGCAAATTGCATCCACAGAAGCTTTCACTTGATGCAGCAATATACGTAGAAGCAAAGGAGCCGTTTTAGTATAAAGCTGTGAAAGTATTGTGTTTTTCTCAGTAAATATATTTCTAATGGGGATATTGACATGAAATGTACACCAGATTCTGGTAACAACCCAAGTAAACCACACATGCAAAGAACTCAAAACAAATATGTTCATAAATTAAGTTACCTGTAGTAAAGTGGAATGGGACAGGGAATAAGTATTGAAAATGAAGACTAGGAGGTGCAAAAACTTACTGCACAACATTTGGACAAGCCAAGGAATTTCTGGAAGAATATTCTTCATTGCACACACCATGTTTGGAGAAGAAAAGGCACCCCAAAAACAGTATACAAACAATAAAGTTTGGAGGTGGGAAGATCTTGGTGGGGGACTGTGTTTCAGCATATAGTATTGGCAGACTTCGTATAATTGAAGGAAGGATGAATGGAGAAATGTACCAATAAGAATAAGCTGCAATCTACCAGGATGCTGAAGATGAAAGGAGGGTGGACATTTCAGCAAGACAATGATCCCAAACATACCACAAAGGAAACTCTCAGTTGGTTTCAGAGAAAGAAAATAAAACTGCTACAATGGCCCAAGCAATCACCTGACTTTAATCCAATTGAAGATCTATGGAAAGAACTGAAGATCAGAGTTCATAGAAGATGCCCCCATAATCTTCAAGATTTAACAACAGTTTGTGTGGAAGAATTGGCCAAAATCACACCTGAGCAATACATGTGACTAGTTCAGGAGTGGCCACACTTTACTAATGCAAGGTCTACTTTTAGTGATGTTGTCCCATTATGATCTACTTTCATAATAGCATTGCTAGCATTCTGTTCCATGGAAAATATTATTTAAATATTACATATATTAATATCTGAAAGAAAATCATGAAACACGAGGCTGATATAAATAAGCTGATCTACCTTTTGGGCACTCCTGGACTAGTTTCTCAATACAGGAGGCGTCTTGAAGCTGTCAATACTAACGTGTTCAATACATATTCCCTGTGTCATATCACTTGAATACACATAATTTATCGACCTATTTGTTTTGAGTTTCTTTGTATGTGTGGATTACTTGGGTTGTTACCGACATCTGGTGTAAATTTCATGTCTATAGGCTTATGTACCGATACAAAGCAAGGGCAGTATGCAACACTATCCAGCATTAAATTGTGTTTTTATGAGAAGCTGACAATGGTAAATAATGGTACCTTTATACACTGTATAGGGCCATCTCCAGTTCAAACATTGAATTGAAAAGGGAAAAATGTATGGGGATAATCAGGCAAACTAATGCTAAAACAGTTAGAAAAATGTTTATTTATTAATGCAAAGTTCACCAGCAGGTACCCCCACCATCTTGGTATATACTGTCACAGAAACCTTAAAATGTGTAAGTATGTTACACTATATAACATACATTAGACACCAGAGGTATCTCAATATATGCTTTTGTGCAAACAGTACTTAATACTTGTTGTACCCCCCCTCATTAATATAAGGAAAATTTAATTGGCACATAGTGTGTATATCAAAAAGGCACAAATAGTTCCTGTTAAGAGTTCACACATTCTCATTTAGTATTATTTATGTGGTGCATACAAATGTAAGTATCACGCAATTCGCATAGACCCATCTATATTTGCACTGTTCCTTGCAATAGTAAACCTGCTCTATAAAGGAGTTTGGCTGTAGAGGTGCTGAGTTCTAAATATAGGAGAGTGTATGGGAAATATTTGGAGGAGCATAGGAAAGGTAACCAGCAGGAGACTTACAGCCAGTTAGTGGTGTCCATGACATTATCGAATATGTTGTCATCAGTCATTGGCTGGAATGTAAAATGGCAACAATCTAATTGAAGTATAATAGAGAGGATGGACCCCAAACTGACAGCCTTTAACATAAAAATAGATTGAGCCACATGTCAGAAAATCTATTGGGTCTAGTTACTCATAGCAATCAATCATGTTAGCTGACTAGTGAGTGCTACCTGCTGACTGGCTGCTATTCATTACTGGACCTGTAGCCAAGATTGCACCCATTATGAATGTTAGATTGTTATGTGACATATATGTGTAAAATAGCACTGATGGGAAGCAGCTGCCAGTAACTGTTTACTCAAGGTTTATTATATGACAATATTTTATGCAGATAATGCTGTTGAAGTTTGTCAGTAAATTATATGCTGCAATTTTTACTTTTTATGCAGAGCAGTGTGTTGGTTTAGCCTATTTTTATCAAATGCATGTCTTCAAAAGGAAGATGGGAATTAACATCTGCTCTGAAAAGGTGTTAGTTATAGGGTTCTTTTAGCAAGTGATCCCCAAGTTGTGGGGCTGGCCACCCACAGCCTGAAGGTCATCTAGGGTGAAATTTGAGGCGACAACCTATTTGCTCTTCTACATACTGTACAACTGAAAGCCCATTGTCACGTTCCATATTTCAAAACCAAGAACAAATGTCAGATATCCGATTACGGCTCATTCTTCTGCCTATAACAGCCGCCTTTCATGTTGGGGAAGCCCTTTGCTCCTCAGATGGTGCCAGGTCTTAAAATGAGAAAACCAATGTGAAAGTTCTGGGCAGGCAAGTGAACCGGGAATGGGGAAAGAGTAAGGGGCACATTCACCAAAGTGCAAATTGTTGCCACAACAATTAGCCACACTTAGCGCCAGTTCACCAAGAGAAAATACATACCACTACGCTAATTCACTAAAATGTGAAGTTGACTCCTGGTGGTGACTTTTGGCTAGCGTTACATCAGCAGTGCGAACGATTCGATTGTTTCTGCCTAGCAAAACTTCTTTAGTCCTCTTACTCTTACATCAATTTGAATAGGGCGGGTACATTAAAAGTGTAGGGACGTCTTTATTAGAGATGTTGGTGCAAATGCTTGAAGTGGCCAATTTTTATTACAAACGTCCAAGGAACCTTAATAAAGACATAAAAGATCCTCTAATGCCCTAGACATGAACCCACCCTAAAACAAATGTGGCATGATCCTCAAACTAGTTTTCAAAAATTGTTCACACATAAATCTTTAATAGTTCGGACTTTTGAAGGAAATCCTGCATTAAAAAAAGACTCCAGCATTTTTTAGAACTTTAATGCATTTCAGGCAAACAGGATGATGTAACGGGTGTCATAAGATTGAAGAAGATGTAGCTTCATTTTACCAGTTCGCCTGGTCTGAGGTGGTAAATAAAAACTCTGGCAAAAGATGTAACATTTTGTAAAATGTACATCTTAGTGAATTTGAGGAATTACAACTGTTCACCAGAGAGAAAAGTCGCCTGGTGATTGAGGGCGAATGTACGGTAGTGATGGTCTATTTCACTAGCAAATTATTGCCTACACCTGTTAGTTAATTGGTGATGTCCCTCTGGATGGCATCGATGGTGAAATGTCACTAGCGTTAGCCACTTCGCCCTTCAGTGAATCAGAGGGGCACATTTACTAAGGGTCAAATTTCGAAGTGAAGAAACTTCGAAATTCAACCGTCAAATTTTTTTTTAAAGTGGTTTTTCGATCAAATAAAAATCATTTGAATCGTTCGATTATATTCACAAGATCATTTATTTACTAGTGGAGTGTTAGCAATAACTTATTGTTTGAATTTGCTTGTATGTCTGATTTATTTATGTTTTACAGTGTACCATTATTTGTAACCCCTATCTACCCCCCTTTTCTCTTCTGTACCCTACCCCTTTTCCGTATTTTAAAAATAATAAAGAAAGTATTAACTGATTCGAACGATTTTCACAAAAAATTTTGTTTTTCAAAAATTTTCAAAAACACTCCTAAAAGGTTATAGGAGGTCTCCCATAGGTTTAAATAGCAATTTGGCAGGTTTAAGGTGCTGAAGGGTTGTGGAGAGGCCACAAAAGCCCAGTCCTAAATTGACAAGATTTTAGGGACGGCATGCAGTTGCATTCTAATGAGCACTGGGGACATGTACTCCTGTACACGTAATCCTCAGTGATTTGGTGCATGGGGGCATGAGCACTGGGGATTATGCATACAAGGACTCAAGGACAAAATCTGTCCCTGCCCAAGAACTATCTCAGAATAGATCTACTGTACCTTGGGCAATGAGTCAGTGCAGAGCAAGGGGTTATATAACCAGCCTAATGGCTTACATTGATCACTTTTGGCCTGATTAGCAACAAGTAAAACAAGCCATGCATACTTACATTTACAAGGATAGTAATAGCAGTGAAACAGGAACGTAGCTTATATAGCGTAACGGCAATGCAGACAGCATGAAATGCCAGGTCACTGGTTCATCTCCAGGCAGGATGAAGCACCCAACTCAATTATTTGTCTACCCTAAATATTCTTAAAACTATAGCTGAATAACTGCTGTATCTGTAAATGTATTTCCTGTATCTGGAACCTCATTATGGATTAAGGTGGACAAAGGCTAAACTGCAAAAGCTGGCAAAACCTGTATAATGCATTGTGCTTAAATACACAAAATACAACAAAAGGGCCCACATTTATAATTACTGCAGTGTAACCAAGTTCCTCCAAGTGTTTTGTTGCTGAGTACAGCAAAATAAAAGTTTCAAGGGCTTCAATCCACCTTCAACAGTGGTGCAGCATACCCCTACGTGCATCTGACTTGCATTATGGCATATTGTCTGCAAGTTGCCAAACACACTACTATGCTGGAATTCTGGGATAAACTGCACATTGTGGGTGAAAAACTGTTATTTGCATATTTTCCCCCTAGTGCTTTACATGAGAACAGTAAATGAGCCCTGCAGTATAAACACAGAAAGTTCTATTTCAGCATATTTATTCAACATTTATACCCGGTGCTTCTACCAGAATATCATCTGGGTAAAAGAATGGCGTGTGCTGTTACTGTAAGAATGCAAATACATACATATCCATTTTATTGAAGGAAGCAGTCACAAAAAATGTTGTCTTCTATAGAAAGAGTAAAATGTCACATTTGGGATGATCCAAAGTGTCAAATGCGGCTCTCTGTGCGTCCATACCAGTTTCCAATATGGGACATCCTGGAACTCCACTGCCGACGCGCATGAGCAGGTGTGAATTGCCTCTATGATGTCATTACGCACTTAAAAAGACACCAGAAACTGTAGACTTTGCGATTTTCGTACCTTCAGTAGACACATCGCGTATATTCTAATAGCTTCATTGATGTCCATAGAAGGAGCACTCACAGGACTTAAGTAGCAAAAAAATGCATTTAGGAGCACAAAAAACAAACGTTTCGGCTGGAACACCAACCTTTCTCAGCTTCAGTGTGTATTTTGACCCGGCCTGTTACTGATTATTCTTAAAATTGCTGCCTGGTCTGACCTTCTGCTTGCCTTACTAATCTTCTGCCTATTCATTTGGATTTGACAGTACGGAACCGGCACTCCGGCCACTCCTCCACTTTGGGTGCAGTCCTGTTCCCCAACCTCAGCGATTGTTTTTCCTCAGTGGGAGGTATAGTAGAGGCCAACCTCTACACGCTCTTCTGACATGTCTGCAAGTCTGATAGTATCACTTTGCCACTATGGAAGACTCTGATGGGGCCTCGGCGTTGAACCTTCTCACCCAACAGGTGGCTGCCCTTACAGGCTATTCAAGATCTTCAGGGGGGGAATCTGCAGGTTCAGAATCAACCACATGTCCAACCCCTCTGTGCCAGCTGTTGCCACACAGTCTTGTTATAGCTCCTCCCCCGAGGTCTGCAGCTCCAGTCAAACTAAAACTTTATTTGCAGGATCAATTTTCTGGTGATCGTAAATGTTTCCAGGCATTCATGAACAGCTGCAAGCTGGAGTTTACACTCAATCCCCATATCTATGCCTCAGAACAGTCTAAAGTGGGGTTTGTTATATCCCTACTCTCTGGTGAGCCCCAAACCTGGGCACATCGTCTTTTGGAGCAGAGGAGCCCTCTATTCAATAACTTTTCAGTCTTTTATGATGACCCTAAAAGGGAGGCTACAGCTGAAGCCGCTCTCAGAGGTTTGTCACTCTCAAGGGAGAAGACCAGTGGAGGATAATGTCACTGACTTTCGCAGTTACGCTTCTGATACACAGTGGAATCAGGCAGCCCTAAAACATCAATTCTGCATTGGGCTGTCAGAGGGTTTAAAGGATGAAGTAGCTTGAGTAGGGGTACCAGAAAGTTTTGACTACTTGATAGAACTGGTCATTCAGATTGATCGTGGCCTGAAAGAAAGACGTCTGGAGAGATCTGGGTGGTCCCCAAGGCTCCTTTTCTGTCCAAACCTGCTCCTTTCTCATCTCATGTCATCTGTTACCTCTGAGGATTCCGAACTTATGCAGATCGGATTGATTCGCTTCTCATTGACACAAGAGGAAAGACTTTGCAGATGTGAAGACAGGGACATCCTCATCAATCACGGAAGAGGAGCACAGAAAAGACTGAGTTTGGATGAAGAGTGGTAAATGTTTAGGGAGGGGTTCTGTGATGTAATGTCACTTATATGCCACTGATAGTGTCAATTTTGTTTTTGAAGTACTAAGACAGATGTATAATTAAAATTAGAGAAAGGTTGTGCAGGTTTTTTGGAAAGAGAGTTAATGAATGTAGTAAAATATGTTTGGCTAGGTAAATACTTGTATTATAGGAGAGCAGGGCAGATTTGTAGCTGCTGAAGTCTGATTCTAGATGGGATTTGTGTCAGCGGTGGAAAGAGAAGAAAGTAGAGGCTGAAATTTTGATACTTATGTTACTTGGAGGAGGTGGGAGAAAATGTTTTAGGAAGCATGAAGGTGCAAAGATGAGAAATGCAGGATAACACATTTTGAAAGTATGAAGTAATAAACTGGCAGGCACAACCAAATCTGTTTTCTTGTTATCCTGAATTCATCCCTGTTGATGGCATTTTGACAGGCAGGCATTCTGACAGAATAATACAGGTACAGGTACAGGTACAGGTAATACATTGTAATACATTCTCATAATTCTACTAATGTGGCCATCATTCATCCCCTGCAATAGGAGTGAAGATGCAGAGAACAGGAGCAACCCCAGCAAATCCTAAATGGCTTATATCCACTGGTTTGCCAGTATGAGCCATAAAAACCAAAACAAAATCCAGCACCCCCACCAATAACAGTCCATCATATTGTTTAAAGTGACTCGGCTGGTTTTGCTGCTTTTGTACCAAAATGTTGAATCAACAACCACCAACCAGCCGCTCCCAGTAGGCTTGTAAAAAGAGTCTGTGTAGTTAAAATAACAAATCTAGCAAGTTATGAACTGATTACTGTTTTCGTTTCTAGGCATGAGAACATCAGGAAGCTTTGTTATGATTCTTCTTGAACACTGACAAGGGCCACAATCTTTCTCACTGAGAAGAATTTTAGAAGCCTTCTTTAGCATGCAAGACGATGCCTTGGAGATTGGCCTAAATACAGGTATAATGTTGCACTGCACAGGAGGTGAATGTGTAAAGAAATGAATATTATTTCTACTTGACAACTAAGCACTGAAAGGAGGTTGCTGAACCCAGCTTAAATAAAATATATCCAGCAATCCATGATAGCCTTCACACAGGGCCGGAACTAGGGGTAGGCAGAAGAGGCAGCTGCCTAGGGCGCAACAATTGGGGGGCGCTGGGCAGCTACCTTCTGCCTACCCCTAGACTGGTCCTGGCATTGTACTTGCGCCTGGTGCCAGTACGTATCAGCATGCCAGCGCTGCTGATGCGCAATTGAGCCCTCCTGACGCGCATGCACTATTGAGAGCTGCTGATGCGCACGTGTCAGACGAGGATGGGGGCGAACAGGCCAGTGGGGCTGTCTAGGGCACCCGACAAGCAAGACCAGCTTCTGCCTTCACATACTAATGGGGGACCACCAGTAAAGCAGATTAAAGGTGGCCACAAACACTACAATTACGATCTTTCCTGGAGAAAATCTTTCTTTTACATCATCTTCTGTACCATCATCTCTGGTAACAACACTTCCCAAGTAGGTAAACGACTCCACCAGTTCTATTTCATAGTCACAAATATTCAGTCTCTCTCTAGCAGTATTGTTTATCCTTATTTCTTTTGTTTTGTTGGCACTGATAGGTAGCCCTGCAATTTCTGCTTCGTTTTGTAATGCTTCCAGTTTTTCTTTCATATCTATATGCCTTTGAGACAATAAACATATGTTATCAGCATTCTAGATCTTCCAGTGTTTCTATCATGCTCCATTTTATTCCTCTTTTCTGTTCCCTTAGAACTCTTCTCATTACGTTGTCCAATACCAACAGAAATATTTTAGGAGACAAGATGCAGCCTTGTTTCACCCCTTGTGTTACTTCAATGCAGTCTGATAGCTTACCTTCGGCATTAAAAGCCATTGTACATGCCCTTTAGCAATGACAACATTTTCCTAGGGATTACTTATTTTTCTGTTGTGCTCCACATGAATCTTCTATTAAGGGAATCAATAATAAATAATTATATAAGCACACGATATTTAAATAGTATGATAAACTGTAATTTTTAATGTTTATGAGCTTACTCGTGCCAAAGATATGCGATTGATATTTGTTATGTTTGGTAGCCCAGGATGAGGAGAGTATAACAGTGCTTTATTAACAGGCTCTTAAGGCCTTACACAACAACTGTAACTTCTTACTTTCACTTTCAAGCTGTACAGAAAGTCCTGATTATGCACAGTACAAGTCCTGTGCACAGTGACACCCGCAAGCCATATGTATAAACACCACAATATTAGTAAAGAAAGCTTTGCTGTTTTTCTTTCAAAAAGCAAGAACAAATGGCCTACTAGCTAATGGTGTTACTAGATAGACATCAGGTTTGACAGCCTGATGGTCCATCTAATCACCCCACATGAACAGCTAGAGGCCACTGGCCTTGATTTAAATCTTACTAGTTCACAGAGAAGAGATTTACTTTATTAGCCTAAAAAATGTACAGGAGTGGTTAAATGGCATACCCTTCCAGATTTTTAGTAATTGGCAAAGGGATTCCTATGGGTCACAGCCCAGAACATTGGTGCCAATTTTTGTAAAGATTGTATAGTTTTCTTCCCATCATTTAATTATTTAAAACCACTTCAACTCACCCTCAAGTCTGCCCTTCAAATCACTGCCTGGTTGCTCAGATCTGTGAGATCCAAGTGATCAGATAGCACATTGATATTTCAAATGAGAGTGCTGCAAGAACAAAAAGATACATTGTTCAAAAACCACTAAGAGTAAAAACTAAAGACAGAATGTAAATGGTCTAAAAATACCACTATCTACAAAATCGTAAAATAACATTTCAGGCCTCATTCTCTCTTTACTATGGTTACATTGGCATTCCAGGAGCAGGAAGAGAATTTGAGTGCAGAAGACTCTTGCAGCAAGCATATGGCAAGTATAGGCAATGAAAGAGGCAGCAGATTCTGTCTATTTAGAGCACAGCACAGTGCATGTAGAGTATATTCACATTCACAGTGGTATAGCAATTGTGAACATTAATTCCTAACTGCAACAGATGGAACAATGACCCCTCTGGATATGGGTCTAATTCTTAAGATGTAAATATATAGATTGGCTCTCTGGGCAAGGCAAACACCAAAAACAGATAATAATAATTATTATTATTATTATTAATAATAATAAGGGAGTTTCACTTTACTAAGAATCACAGGTTGCTATTATATACATATGCTGCTTTTTAAAAAAAAAAAAAATTTTTATTAACAAAGCAAAGTCAGCTATACAAACAGTCTTGTGGCAATATTGTAATAATGTTGATCATAACAAACCACTACTGTATATCTCTTTATACTACTGTATATCACAGAATAATGGGAACATAAGTATTGTTTATATTATATAGTCTCTATGCTGTCCACACTTTGGATATATTTTCCAGACTCCTGCACAGTTTAGCAAAATGCCAGCACTTTATTTTTGTTCATTTAAAAATGTAGAAAAGAAAAATATTTTTATAATTGTAATAAACTGAAGCCTCCGAAAAAAAGGTTATGATGAGGGTAAAGGTCATTCTCAAATACAAAAGAGAAAATATAGCATTCCTTTCACCATATGGCTTCTGGGAACATTCAATCCACTCATCACTCAAATGAGATTTGCTGATTAAATTAGGGGCCATAATGCTAAGACAGCACTGCACAGTAACTCCTATTAACTAGTGTGGAAGGAAATCAAATGCTCTTTTGGCAAATGCAGACTGCTTATTTAAATTCTAAGATTTCTAAATAGATCTGCTTTTCTCACATTGTGGGGCAGATTTACTATGTTTCGAATGGTAAAGTTTTTAAACTTTTTCAAAGAGAGTTGATGGGGTGGAAAATTAATCTATGTGGAAAGACTATAAAGTTTAGTTTTCGTCTAGAGAGAAAAGAAACTTAAGCTGGCCATACACTATAAGACCTGCACATTTGGCGATGCGAGCAGATTATTTCCCAATATGCCCACTAATTGCAGGGCTATATGTGGGCAATCCAAACATTCGGCTCTAGGGCCAAACAATCGAATTACAAGGGCAATTACGACAGGTCAGTCGCGGGAAAAATCAAACCTTCCCTATCGATATCATGGCCAGATATCGATCGGGAAGACCTTTCAGAAGCCTCCATACACGGACATATAAGCTGTCGAATTGGTCTAAAGGACTAATATTGTTGGCTTTATCTATCTATGAATGGCCACCTTTAGGGGACATTATAGTCAGATAGCATGGAATCATTTTTTATTACAGAAAAAAAATCAAAGAACAAGAGGACACTGCTTGAGACCTGAAGAAATTAAATTTTCATTCAACGTAGCATAGGTGGTTATTCACAGAGAGGACAGTGAGGCTATGGAATACCCTGCTGGAAGATGTTGTGATGGCAGACTCTATTAATTCCTTGGACAAATTGAACAAGCATAATATCCAGTATATATAGATAACCAAGTCAATTTTCAAAGGTTTTCAACTTCCTCTTCCTGGTCCCATGAGACCCTGTGAGAGTACAGGTATGGGATCCGTTATACAGAAAACCGTTATCCAGAAAGTTCAGTATTGCGGAAAGGCTGTCTCCCATAGAATCCATTATAATCCATTAATCCAAATCTTCTCTCTAATAATAAAACAGTAGTTTGTACTTGATCCCAACTAAGATATAATGAATCGTTATTGGAAGCAAAACCAGCCGATTGGGTTTATTTAACGTTTACATGATTTTCTAGTAGACTTAAGAAATATATCCCAAAGCCGCAGCTAGAGGTGCAACATTCATGTAGCTACCCAGTATTCTTAAGGGAAAGTACACTCGGAGCTCCCCCCCAAAGTAAGAAAATAATCTGTATATCAGAGAATTACTGAAACAGGGGGTTTCACTACTAGGAATATATTAGGTAAAACACACTTTATTCCAAGTTTAAAATACACATACATATTAAAAAACCGGACATAGCAGCAATATTCCCAAACAAAAAATGCTAATAGGTAATAAGTATTGTTCAATCAGAAATGTATGCCCAATACCCTAATTGTCTTCTGGCCGAAACAAAAATAAATCATTTCACAAAATTGAAAGCCTACAATGAAGGCAACCACCAGACACTGCACAATCCTTTAGTCCTCACCTTAACATTTCTGCAATGTTACTTGCAGCAATGTTAAGGTGAGGACTAAGGGAAAACTATATCCGTACCATGTGATCTTGACTATAAAGAAAACCAATTAATTGTTAATTATTAGAATTTGTATCAGAGAACCTCCTAATGTGCCAATGCCCCAATGAAGCACTACATTGATTTTCAGAATTTAAAATAAAATAGTGGGTGTGGGTGCTTTCTGGATTTTTGGTCAAACCTCTGATGTTTGTATTGTCAGACATTGTTTTTTTAAATAAAGCAGAATATATTTTATTGTATGTTTATGATATGTCTGACAGCATAATTAAAGTGATCAGAATATTGCATGTTAACCTTTTACAAGTTATGTATATCTTTTTTTCAAATCAGACTCAGCTAACTGTAAGAATTCAGGGACTTTTCTTTGTAAATTACACGCCATGGTATTCTCGAAAATGAGGAGTTTACAATAATATTTTGTTTTCCTCCTTACTTTTTAGTAGTTCCTTAAACAGCATAACCTACACTGAGGGTTGTGTGGATAAGGTTAAGTGGAGGCAAACTTTACTGTACTGTGTAGAGGTTTATCATTAAAGGGATACTAACAGGATTTTAAAGATATACTGGCAAGGGCACTTTTCCCCACATGTATTTCAGATGCTACAGCAACTTGAAACTGCTAGCTTTGCTGATTAATAAACGCATTAGGAAATCTTTATTGCATGCTTTCATAGGCCACTGCCAACATAAAAACACCAGTCTTCCCCATCGACACTGTGTTGTGTGAGCATTGATAGCAACTGTGTCTGTATCACACATTTCAGGCTGAAAACATGCAACTGTGCTGTACTTGTCAATGGTCAAACAACATGGGACAGATTGGGGCAGATTGAACTTTTCTCTGTTGGCTTTTTACATCAACAAAGAAGGAACAGAATACCTTAACAGAAGGAAAATACCTGTATACCTGTTTCTTATTTAACTACAATTTCAGGGATTTGACAATAATATCACTGAAAATCTTTTGGAACTACTAAGCATTTGAAGTCCACATATATTTAGACTGACAAGATATTTCAGCGGTTCTGGAAACAGATTGTGAAGGCAATATGATGTTTGAAAGAATATAATGAACTAGAAAATATCATGTTTCGATCTGTTGTGCTAAGGATGTGAGATAAAGATCAATCCATTTGTTTTCTTATAAATAGGGAAAAAGTGTCATAATAGAGTAGCATAAAAATAATATTTATACTATTAATACTATCACACAATTGTGTGACCTTGGTTATCTCTTTTCAAAGCAGAAACAAATTTTGAAAACAATAAAGCAACATCACTTTTCTTTGCTACTGAGGCTTTATAATGAATCCACTTTTATTTAGTAGTGCTATTTTAAAGGAATTGTTCAGTATAAAAGTAAAAACTGGGTAAATAGATAGGCTGTGCAAAATAAAACATGTTTTCAATATAGTTAGTTAGGCAAAAATGTAATGTATATAGGCTGTGACTGCAAGTCTAACAGAACACTACTTCTTGCTTTTCAGCTCTCTTTTGTTTACACTGACTGGTTACCCTGGTTACCAGGCAGTAACCAATCAATGACTTGAGGGAGGGCCACATGGGTCATAACTGTTGCTTTTGAATCTGAGCTGAATGCTGAGGCTCAATTGCAAACTCACTGAACAGTTATGTCCCATGTGGCCCCCCCTCAAGTCGCTGACTAACTCAGATTTAGAGAGCTGAAAAGCAGGATGTTGTGTTATATTCTGTTATGAGACATCCACTCACTCCAGCTTTTATATATTACATTTTTGGCTAGCTAACTATATTAGAAACATTTTTTATTTTGCACAGCCTATCTATTTACCCAGTTTTTATTTTTACCCTGAACTGTTCCTTTAAGCTTCACTTCTGCCTGCATCAGGGATGTTGTATTATAGATATGTCAAACATGAAAAGAGTATGCAGTGAAAATGTAAGAATATATAAGCCTCAATAAAGTGTGCAATTTTTGGACACTCATAACCAAGCTTTTTCACATAATCTCATCTTTATAGATTACCAAGATTGGTGATCTTGAAATAGTGTTGTCATTGGCGTAACACTGGAGTCTGTCTTTGGATCTTACTTTTAACTTGTTTATTAATGACTTGGATGTGCCAATGAAATTTTTTTCCATTTATTTTAATGATACTAAATTGTGCAGAACTATAAGTTCCATGCAGGATGCTGCAACTTTGCAGAGTGAAATGATCAATCTGGAAAACTGGGCAGCAAACTAGTTTATACACTTTGGTAGAAATAAAATATATGTGAGTTATACATGAAACGGTAGTGTGTTGTGGATTTCCTTAATTGAGCAGGATATGAGGATTTTTGTGGATAGCAATCTGTGCAACTATAATCATTGTCATTTACTAGCTACTAAGGGCTCCTACACATGGGCGTTTTTGACCTGCGCTCCCCTGCGTTGCGTTTGGCTGCGTTCAGCCGCAGGGGAGCGCAGGTCTAGACGCACCTCATTTTGTTCAATGAGGTTGTACCCACGAGACGCGTGTAAGCGCCGAACGCAGATTCAGACGCAACATGCTGCATTTTTCCTGCGTTCGGCGCTTACATGCGTTCGTGTGAGTACAGCCCCATTGAAAATAATTGAGTGCGTCTATACCTGCGCTCCCCTGCGTTTGAACGCAGCAAAACGCAACGCAGGGGATCGCAGGTAAAAACGCCCGTGTGTAGGAGCCCTAAAGCAAATAACATTTTGTCTTGCATAAAAATTTACATTAGCTCCTGGGATAAAAGCATGATTTTGTTTCTGTATAGGTCTGAAGATGAAAGATAAAGGGAGCACTCACAGTTCTGTTTGCCAATTGTGCTGTGCTGCAACATGTAGAATGCTCCTAGTGAAATTTGTGCTGACGCGGGGCACTTGTGTGGCTAAAAACACTCTTTTATTGGTAATTCATTTAAAATGATAGAGCGCACAAAAAGTGATACATTTCGTGGACCAAATAACTTAAGCTTATTTAACTTGAGTACACCTGAACATTTAAAAGGCTCACTAAACACACCTACTAAAAACATTAACCCTATAGAGTACTACATGTTCTCTTTCAGGGTGCATATAAGTTGAAGGTATATAGTATCTAATAATATTTAATATCAGAGAGTAAAAATAACTAAATCTTTTATCTATCAGTTGGTTAATTAGTGTCCTATATAGAACTCAATAAGTAAAGGCACTAAAGGATTAGAAAATTAAAGAATTGAAAAATGATCCCAGAAATACATTTAGAGCCTCAATAACACATTTTTTTTAAAGGAGCATATAAATAAATTAAGCAAAAAATGATCCCAGTTTATTTTATATAAATTACTCAATATATAAACGCTCAACATTTAATATTTGCTCAAAATTTAAAATACACATAATCCACTGATTAGGCAAAAGGTGCTTAATGCATAATTTATTATCAATGAGAGCATATACGAGAAAGAGGTTAATTAGAAAAAGAATTTCATTAGGAAAAATTCATTAGAGAGAATTCAGTAGAAAAAAAATCATTAGAAAAAAAAATCCATTAGAAAAATTCATTATGACAAAATGGTCATCAGACAAAATATTATTGTTAGCAGATCATTATCTAAAAGGAGATATTTAGGAGAAACTCTAAAAACGTTGAACATTGAAAAATCAAAGCAAGCATGTTCGTTCCCAATCACAATTTAGACCTCCATGTGTTTCTATGGTTTTCAATTATTATATCCAATATGCTTCTAATTTCGAAAGAATTTTGTTTTTATCACCTCAATGTACGTATGTTTAACTTGGGGGTGTCAATAATCTGGAATGTAAAATGTGAAACTTCAGCATGTTGCTCAATTATATGTTTAGTGAAGCAGACTTGATATCTCTTTTTGCTGTCGACAGATGTTCTGACGCCTGCACAACGTATGGTTTTACCCACATATTGAGCCCCACAAGTACAGGTCGCCAGAATGTGACTTGCAATTAAAGTACTGTTTTATGGATAAGTTCTATTTGTACTTATGAAAGTGCTAGAAACATTTAGAACATTTAGAACTGTACATGTTTTACATCTGATCCGGCCGCATTTATAAGTTCCTTTGTATCTTAGCCAAGTAAAATCTCTATTTTGTTTATTGGATTCATATAGGCTTGGAGACAACCATGTTGCTAAAGATTTACCTTTGTGATATACAAAAGATGTATACTGATCCAAAGAGTTTTTTAAAATGGGATCTTAGAGTAAAATGCCCCAGTGTATGCGGACACTATGCTTTATATAGAAAGTGTCCTTAAACCGCACTGTTTATAATAAGGACACCTTAGAGTTAGAGTTTATTTACCAATAGGGCCATCTTAATATTTTTTATGTTTTTTTTTTTTTTTTTTTACAATGAGAGCTGTGAAGTTATGGAATTCTGTCCAGTCAGTTGTACCAAAAAAGGTCTTTAGCAAGTGAAAAAAACTGGTACAATATTGATTCAAAATCAGAAAGTATTTTTGCATTCCTCTGCAGCAATTATCAATTAGGCAGGTTAAAACAACCCTCATTTATGCTTGGTTAGTTAGTGGGTGTGAGAGGTTAACCTGTGGTCTAGTGGGGGTGCAACAGGGATGTCCGCTGCGTCCTCCCTGCTATGTGCTGATACGCATTCTGTATTCTTCGTGAGCTGCTCACTTCCGGGTTTGTGCACTGTTGCATGTGACGTCATCTTGCCTTGGCACAAAATTTAAAGGGGCCTTGCGCCAATTCCACCTGCCCAATGGAAGGTCTATTTTCATAGTTCCCGGGTGGGATTCCTGTGTATTCTGATCTATGCCTGTCCCTGACCTTGTCTAGTCACATTGTACAACCTCACGCTTAATTCCCTTGCTTTCTCAAAACTCTCTCCTTGGGCCTCTCACATTAACACCTGCGGCATCCGAGTAACAGAGGGCTAGTCCTGAAACCAAAGGCAGCTGTTATAGGTGAGCCACGACCGGGTCGTTGGAGTCTGTAATGAGTTTGAAAAAATTGACACTTAGGAGACATAGAAAAATAATAATATATGTAGTCCCATCACCATTGGTCTAACAATCACCCATAAACGTTACAAAACAGAAAGTATTCTCTTTCACTTTGTATATTTTTATAGCTTTTTGTAAAATCAGAATGACAAAGTGCATATTTTTTTAGCTTCGGTTTTGTAGTACGTCTACTCATTTCTTTTCAAGTATCTAAATAGCTATTGCCAAATTATCTTTTGTATAGCACCTGGGAATTTCCACATTGTAAGTAGCTTACCATACATTTCTTTTGTGGGAAACTTACAGGATGCTCATGGGTCAAACTTGCTATAAAAGGGAATGTTATTAGTGTACTAGGAGTAGTTTCATTTCTGACCAACTTGTATCTATAATATTTAGACAGTTTGACAAATACAGTATTTGAACCACTTAATTACACAGTTTAATTACTGTGGTATACATGTACATGTTGTTCTGACTAGTGGTATGCCTGTGCAGAGATTAGAGTGGAATTCCTACTAGTGTGTGGCACCATTTAGGGAGTGAAGAGGAAGATGTAAGTAGTCTGTAAATTTAGTAATGTTTAATGTACAAATGTTCAACCTGGAATTCATTTTGCCTTCTTGAGGGGAAGGATAGTGAATCTTATTGAATCCACCTCAGTATTCAGGGTGTATCTATCTGGGTCCATCAGCAATGTGTGAAAAAACAGAAGGGGAATCCCATGATATAGGAATAGCCAGAACAGGGCAATATGTACACCCTCTACTCTATGGGGGAAATTCACTAAGCCACGAAAATTCGCTATTTCAAAGTATAATAGAAGTATATGTTACAGCCACTACTTTACACTACACAAGCCCAGGAAACCTTTAATAAATAAAATAAAGTTGTCCTATTGCCCTACATGTGCCCCCTGTATAGTTGAGTTGCCATATGTTAGGAAATGTAGGGGGGAAGGAGGGTAACCCCCCAAAAAAAATTTCGCTCTTTTTCAGACTATCACCCTAGAAAGGTAAAACTTTCTAACTTTCAAACTCCTATCTATGGTATTGAACTTCGCCAGGTCTGACCTGGTGAAGTAAAGTCTGGCGTAAGTGGTAACGATCAGGAAAATGGTCATCTTAGTGAATTTGCATAGTTACGATTCTTCGTCAGTGCACAACTTCGCCTGGCGTAAGGGTGCGAAGTTGCGCTAGTCTATTTACTTCGGCGTTAGTAAAATCTATTAAGGTTTGAATGGTAAATTCGAATTTTCAAGTAGTTTTTTTGGTCAAAACCACCAACTCGAATTCAAATTTGAATTCAAGATTTATAATTCCCCTACCCTGGAAGTAGCTTAAATGTGATAGGTTGCCACCTAAAACCTGCCAAGTTCATGCGGCAGAGGCCTGCTGACTTATTTGAAGAAGTTAATAGGCTTCCTGACATTCAAGTTTTTTCGGAGAAAAACTGGCTTCAAACTCGATTTAAGTTTTCTGCGCTGTAAAATTAGAATTTTAGATGTTTGAGTTTTTTCTGAAATAAGATACCATTTGAGTTTTCGAGGTAATTCAAGGTAAAACGAAATTCTATCACTCGACCTCTGATATATATGCTCCTAGGAGTTGTTTTTTTAAAGTCATATAGTAAACCATCATCAAGTACCTATATCCAGAGGCTTTCTTTGAGACTAAAGGATCTGAATGTAATACAAAAACATACAGAGAAAAAGGAAATCATTTTTATATATATTTGGATTATTTGTATAAAATGGAGTCTATGGAAGATGGCCTTTCTGTAATTTGGAGCTTTCTGGATAATGGGTCTCCAGATAACAGATCCTATACCTGTACTGCAATGTTAGAGTTGGCGTATTTTGGTTTTACTACTGCTCACAGCCTAGATAATATAACAAGCCTTTCAATGTGTATCTGGCAGAAAGCAGGAATTGTTTCACAAAAATGTCTTGATGATTTATTACTGCTTTGAAATAATCTATATTCAGACTCCTATTGCTTTGTATTGTGATGCCTTTGCCTGCTCTTGTTTCTGGATACTAATTTGACAAAAACTATTTTCAAAAGTTAACATTTTTAAAGATCTGTTAAAATGAAATATTATGTTTTTTTTCTTTTTTAGAATTAGTTTCTAAGGGATAAATATAAAGGGTCCTAAAATATTACTTGTGGGGTCTACACACAAAGCATTTTTAAAAGAAAAATATGTTTGGGACTTCAAAAGAATTATTGGCTTAGGATGGGCTTTATCCAGATCTCATTATGCTTGAAATAATTTCAATATGACATGAGAAGTTGTTACTGCTAACTGTTGGTGCATGGGATAGATTGCAATATACCATGCATTATCCCATCCAGGTATTAGCCTGGTTGCAGTATGTGGCAGGGTTAAACTAAACCCTGCAGCAGCCCTGGTGCATGCATCATGGATTCTGTCCATGGAACTCAACTCCACCTAGCAACCAATATACAATCACTTAATGACCTCCAGCAATCATTCTTATGTTCTTTCCTTAGACATTAATGTTCTAGCTGTGTTACTTAAAACAATATTAACCCATTTTCATTCTGTTATATGTAGTCTATTTCAGATAGAGGATTAATCGTCTGCCCCACTGACTACAGCCATATTTAGACCTATATAATAAAATCAGTTCTATTTTTAGCACAAGTAGGGAATAATACTCCCAGGAAGTGCAAGATCATTATTTTGAAAGGAAGTGTGTAGTGGAAGAAAATTCCCCTGTGGAAGGAGAACAACAAGGGAAAAGACAGGTGGGGAGAATTCTCCCTTAAGAATCAGGGTGAAAATCCCTTAGGGCAGGAGAAAAAAGTCCCTGCTGAGGTGGAGATGTTTCTCCTACAACTAACTCAGCTGGCACACTTGTATCATGTAGGTGCTGTTGTAATGTTTTCTCACCCCTCCTATCCCAAGGTAATCTACATACTGTAGTGCTTAGCCTTATGTTTAATTTTTGGTCTGCAGAAAAACTCAGTCTGTGTCTTGCTAGTCCCTAGCCCTGAGGGTGTGTCCAGTTAACTGACGCCCCTGTCTAAACTTTAATTTTTTATTTTTATTTTATAAATTTGTCATACTTTAATGTGTCATTTTTTGTTATATCTTTTCTACAAATGCCCTGTTATACCTTTTATAATATTGTAAGAGATTGTTGGCAGTAAGTTCCTCATATAAGGTGATGTTGGTTGCTATTTGGGGTGCTATTGTGCTAGTCTAACCTGTGTGCAATGTGTGTGAGAGAGTTAGTGACCCCTGATAGCCACACCTAGGGGCAGATTTATCAAATGTCGAATTTCGAAGTTAAGTGAATTTTTAACTCTAATAAATTAATAAATTCGAATGTACTCACAACTCGATTGGGAGGTTATTTATGAAAAAACTTGAATGTCTAATATTCGATCGAATACAAAAGACCCAAAAATTCAAATCAAATTCGATTTGACTTTTCCAAAAAAAAAACAAAAAAACTTGAATGCCAGTAAGGCGATTAATATCTTCAAATGGTTCAACAGACCATTGACTTGCACATGAACAATGTAGGTTTTAGGTGTTCAGTTATGTGTTCGGTTTTGATAGATATTCAGTAAAATATAGAGTCATAACTTATTTTGCCTCAAAAGTTCTATTTATTTTCAGGAACTTAATTTATTCTGAGGGGGGGGTGATATCTGAATCATATACAACTGTTTAATCAATGAATACAGAACCTACAATGAAGACTGGCATCCTTTTGTAAACCAGCAACACCAATGAGGTTTGAGATTAACTCATTTTTTATTTGTAGCTATGGATAATTTACAAAAAAATCAGGTAAGACCTCTGGAATGGTCTTCCAGCCACAAATAACATATTACTATCTTAGCTCGGTACCGGGGCTCATTTATCAACACTGGGCAAATTTGCCCATGGGCAGTTACCTATAGCAACCAATCAGTGATTAGCTTTTTAAAGTCAGCTGCAAGTAGAAAAATGAATGCAGCAATTTGATTGGTTGCAATGAGTTACTGCCCTGGGCAAATTTGCCCAGTGTTGATAAATGACCCCCACTATCTTACTCTGTTGTGGGTAATGGAAATTATTGTGGTTCTATACCAATAGAGAGGTTGCAGGTTTTAGAACTTTCTAATTTTCATAGCTCCTTTTACTCCTAAAGATGGAATTACTTGTAAAGCTTTGCACCCCCCCTGATTTTTGTGAGCTCTCCATACTTTAGCAGTTCTTAGCTGTCTATTTGGCCCCTTCAGAGTCAACATCTTATCTGTCTATCTGTGGGCCCTGACAGAAAGTCTGATTGATAAATAAATGTTAAAAGATTACCTGTCATCTAATGGACAGGTTAAAAAATCCTGTTGGCATGAGGACTGCAGGATGAGGATTGATGCAGTGCTTTCCCAGTGGCCTGCACTGACACCTATTATTATGATTCAATCTTTTGGCCTGAGATATAAACAGCCTGATATTGGCCAGTCCAAGGTGGACATATCAGTCAAAGATCCACTTATTTTACAACCTTGTCAAACAAGTGGATCTGATACTGACACTAAAAAATTAATTTTAACATATGAATGTACATTAAAGGGCAGATTTACTAAATTCACATGAAGGATTTTAAGTTCGATCGAATTTTCAAAAAGATTCAAATTCGAATTTTCAAAAAGATTCAAATTCGAATTTTGGATTGTTTTTGAAGACCACTTCAACCAGTGAATTTTGAAAATTCGATCGAATTGAACGATTCAAATAATTTGAACAAAAATCTGTGCGACAGTCGAATTACTTCCCCTTTAATTTTTTATTCGACTGCCTAGTTCGCCAGATCAAAGCTACAGAATTGGGTTTCATTATTTTTGATCGAATAAAAATATTTGATCGAATGGTTAAAATCATTCGAAACCGTCGATTTGAATGATATTATCGATCGATTGAATATTTTCTATTTGATCGTTCGACCAATCAAATTCCCACACTATTCCCAGCTATTCCCATGGTCAAATTCGAGGGATTTTTGAATTTTTTGGGGGGCTTATTTTACTATCGTACGAAAAATCGAATCATTCGAATAAATCGTATGATTCGAATAAGAAATTTATTCAACCATTCGGCCATTTGATGGTCAAAATACTACCCTTTACAAATATTTCGATTGCCTACTTTGCCAGATTAAACCTACCAAGTTTCTATATTTGCCTATGGGAAGTTTTTTTTCATCGAATAGAAATCATCCGATTCATACGATTTTTTCGTGAAATCGGATGAATTTGTACGATTTTTTGTGAAATCAGATTTTAGTACGATATTTTGTTGAAATCGGATGATTGCTATTCGATTGCTCAATAGATCGAATAGTGGTAAAATCCTACAAATTCGATACTCGATTTCGTCGGATTTTACTTTGGGAAAATTTTTTAGCGTCGAATTTGAGGGTTTTTACCCTTCGAAATTCGACCCTTAATATATCTGCCCCTCTGAATTTGCCAACCTGACTGTCCCATCTCAGCCTGTTAGTTACAGTTTCTAATGCTAACTGACTCCTGCTGCACAAATATGGCAGCCCCCTCATACAGGAACATGGGGGATCAGACAGGTAATGTAAAAGTATCATGCAAATACTTTATGGCAATGTTAGAAGTAGCTTTCAAAGCCAATATTATAATAGATGTAAAAAAGAGTTTAATTTCAGGTGTCAGTATCTCTTTAAGGTGTATGGACACCTATAATCTTATGGCAGCCAACCTTACAAAGACTCTCTCTGCTACTATGAAGAATGACAAAATCTTAGTCTTAGCCAGCCCAGCAACCCCTTTCCTTTTATTTGTATTAGACATAATAATCCAACCTTACAACTCCAAGGGGCAGATTTACTAATAGTCGAATTTCGAATGAAAAAAAAAATTCGAAATTCGACCATGGGAATAGTGGGGAAGTAAAATCCTTCTAATTCGACTATCGAATTCGAAAGATTTTACCGCAATTCGATTAATCGAACATAAATTGAACATCGATCGAATATAAAAAATTCTAATAGAATATTTGAACGATTTTAATCGATCAAATTTTTTTTATTCGATCTAAACTGATGATTCCCAATTCGGTAGTTTGATCCTGGCAAAGTAGGTGGTCGAATAAAAATTTAAAGGGGAAGTATTCGACCATCGAATATTCGAATAGTTAAATAAAATTTTATTTGAATATTCGAATCATTTGAATTCGAATATTCGATGATTGAATTTGCCTAATTTGCATATCCGAAGATTCGAATTTGAATTTAAATTAAATTCGATTGAACTTCGAATTATTCACGTGAATTTTGTAAATCTGCCCCCATCTACCCTTGCTCTATTAATATCCCCATATTTTCCAGTCTTGGTTTCCCTTTCCCTTCCTATCACCTTACTCAGGAGAGGAAAGAATATATGAAATTGAATTTAAACTCGTTCTAGTAGAACACAACTTTATCTGAGATTAGTGGGTTGCATATTCTGGCAAATTTACTTCATTTTGTATATGCAGAGCTTGAATTTGTTTTCTGTAGATTAATACTTTCCTTTCTTTATTTATAATTGATTTTATAATATATATATATATATATATATATATGTATGCCTTTATGTATAATTATATTTTACATGTGTAATCATGAACATTTTATTATTTTGAAAGGTCTACAAATTGATATACATTAAAACATAAGGTAGCATAACCAGCCTTCTCTGCTTCATGGAAGAAACCATTTAGAGGTATAAATGCCTCATTATCATTACATGCCATTTAATGTATTTATGAGGGCTGATGAAGATATATTGCATCTCACAGTGACCTATCCTTCCTTCATCTAAATGTGATTTAAACAGTCTCCTCCCACAATGCATACAGGCAGCCAATTAAACAAAGTATAATTGACTAGGGGACAAACAATATCTTTTCCTTCCCCCACTCTGTTTTCTTCAGTACCATTTGTTATTTTTAACATCTCCCATCCATCACTGTTCTGTCCAAGATGTATGGACTCCTCCTGTGAATTTGTATGCATAATTATCATTCTTAATTACAAGGCCTTTAATAGAGATGTATCTTGGTGTTTGGAAAGAAGTCCATCACCCAGCTAAAAGAGGTGCTTAACCTTTGGAGCTCTGCTTACCCATGAGTTAGCTAATCCTTTTCCAGCCAAAGACATATGTGGAAGGCTCAGAATATCTGTTTTAAATTGGATATTTGTGCAGTGTCCATATTAAGGGGCAAATATGTTATGCCCCTGTATGTTATGTATATAATTATTTTCATATAGTTATCATTTATTCATTGGTCGATAATATAAGTATATAATAACAGATGATAATGTGTTTTCATTTTAATGCAAGGAATCCATGCAAGGAATGAATGTACTACGTCATTATAGTTTTTTTCCATTTAATATATCAATATTTATTGATCTGGGGCATAATGTAGCTTAAAAAGCTTACATAGACGTTAGAAAGCTGTCATACAGGTCACGATACTTGACTGGGGTTTCATATCTGATATTATTTTGGGTATATTATTCTTTATCTAGCATATACATTCCCGTCTATCCATTTATATTTAAAGGGATACTGTCATGGATGTTTTTTTTTTCAAAATGCATCAGTTAATAGTGCTGCTCCAGCAAAATTATGCATTGAAATCCATTTTTCAAAAGAGCAAACAGATTTTTTTATATTTCATTTTGAAATATGACATGGGGCTAGACATATTGTCAATTTCCCAGCTGCCCGAAGTCATGTGACTTGTGCTCTGATAAACTTCAATCACTCTTTACTGCTGTACTGCAAGTTGGAGTGATATCACCCCTCCCCCCCAGCAGCCTAACAACAGAACAATGGGAAGGTAAAGAGATAACACAAGATAACAGCTGCCTGGTCGATCTAAGAACAACACTCATTAGTAAAAACTCATGCCTCACTGTGTTCCATTCAGTTACATTGAGAAAGAAAAACAACAGCCTGCCAGAAAGCAGTTCCCTCCTAAAGTGCTGGCACAAGTCACATGACCAGGGGCAGCTGGGAAATTGACAAAATGTCTAGCCACATGTCAGATTTCAAAGCTGAATATAAAAAAAATCTGTTTGCTCTTTTGAGAAATGGGTTTCAGTGTAGAAGTCAAAAAAAGAGAAAGGCCTGAGAGAGGCCGAAACGTTAGGCTGGAACTTTTATTAATAAAAAAGTTTTATCTTTAAGACCTGGAAGTTTGTGTATATATATATATATATATATATATATATATATATATATATATACTCATACACATACACACATGTACAGTATATATGATGGTAGGAGCTTATTATTATTTTTAAGATAAATTAATTTCATTATCTTTTCCTTAATGGGCCATATTTAACAGCAATGCATTATATATTAAAAGAGCCCATTAATCAACATTTAGCAACTTCCATGCCTAAATGTTAATTATGTGACTGCCAGATGGCTGAATTGTTTATGGCTCTTCTTTACATTGTGATCAATGCAAGTCATCTTCCTGTCCCAGAACAAAGAGTTAGTTTTGCGTAACAAAATAAATCTATTTAAAATAATAAATGGCTTATAATTAATGAAAAAAAGAGGCCATTCTTATAGACGGGAACCAAGAGGTGACCTGATGACTTAGTCTACTTATATTTGAAATTGGAATTTTCAGGGAGTTCTGAGTTTTAGAGTTTGTATAATATTTAGTGCAAAAAAAGGTGTGGTCTAAAAAGAGGTGCCTACAACAGGGAGCATATATCTACAGAACCTTCTAACTCCAGTAAGCAATTCACGAGTCATGTGCAAGTCTTTGGTCTTCATTCTAGAGAAGCAGGAATTTATACCCAGCAGCAGTTTTAAGGGAGGTAGTACTGCTGAAGGGGAATTTCCTCCTCCAAATATTGCCCCCCTACCTCTAACCAGAGATTTGGAGAAGAAGCCAGCAGAAGACCTGCAGGGCTGTGCCTTGCAAAACATCTCTGCGACCAGTTTGGCACAGTCACAATACTTATACAATATACTGAATATATATATATATATATATATATATTCAAAAAAAAGACCAGCAACTCCGGGATATTTGTGCAGCAAAACAAAAATGCATGAATAACCAACTATATATACCATATATATATATATATATATATATAACAAAAAACAAACAAACCGCACTCCAAGGACTTTGTGTTTTAAAAGCCAAGGTTTATTCTTGCTCAACGTTTCGGCGCTCCAACTGAGGCCATCTTCAGGAGGGTATATATATATATAAGTCCAATAAGTATCTGCACTCAAGCTCCAAAACACTTTGTGTGGGTGCTGGGTCAAAATAATTGTATAATAGAGATGGACCCGCACTCCAGATTCTGTGCTCCAAAAGGTTTTTTATTTAATCACCGTTGCATCCAACGTTTTGACCCTCGCTGGGGCCTTTGTCAAGGATCCTCAGCTCAACTCAGGCAATCTCAGGGGTGCACGGCCAATTTTCATTCATATACTCGCAGTATGGAATAAAACATTCCTGGGCCAGCACGTAAGTGTCTTTTATTTACACACACTTTTTTTAGTGCTCCTGAAAAAATTGAGCACTGAAACAATGTGTGCATAGATAAAAGACACTTCACCAAGGGAAGTGCTAAAGTGCTGGCCCAGGAATGTTTTATTACATACTGTGAGTGAGTTTTATCTACCAAATAAATAATATTTCAATAACCTTTATATATCCTATATATATTCAAAACAATTTCGATTTTTCTCTGTAATGATAAAACAGTACTTTGTAATTGATCCCAACTAAGATATAATGAATCCTTATTGGAAGCAAAACCAGCCTAGTGGGCTTCATGGGATTTACATAATTTTCTAGGAAATGAAGATCCAAATTATAGAAAGATCCATTATCCATAAAGACCCAGGTTCTGAGATTTCTGGATAACAGGTCCCATACCTGTATACTGTAAGAAACAGCAAGATATAAATGTGAGATAAAGGAGATGCAAAGAGGACAAACAAAGCAGGCTTGCTGCAGCCAGTAATCCCTATAGGCTGAAGCAGCAAGGTCCTGTCTAGACTAATAGCCAAGTGGTGCAGTTAAAGTGACAAAAGCTTTATCCTTACTGAGCAGCATAGGAGTGAATATTCAGAATCACAAATAAGCCTTTAGTGCTATATATGCATAGCATTAATATACTATTTAATGTGACTTGAGTTACTTTCACAATGAACATAACTTCTATTAGTGACGCCAGAGAAAAATACAATAAGGTAAACACTGATTGAATAAAAAAAGTCCTAATTAGACCCTAGATACACTTTCACCCTGTGCCTACACTATAAAGCATTGAGCTGTGTACAACATCAACTTGTTAAGAGAGCTCAGACTGGGCTAATGTATTGATTTCTCTACCACCATTTAATGTGACACATATTCGTGCCGGGAAATGGACAATTACTTAGTTGCTGCAAAAAACAACGGCTAATATTGCCCACAAACTGCCAGATCTGCTTGTGCAGCGGTCAATAAATGACCTGGACCTGGACCTCAGTGGCCCAAAAGGTTTATAAAATAATATTTTCCATTACTTGCATCAACTTGCTCAAATCGCTGAACCAGGCCCTACTGGGGATCATAATTCCGAACATAAACATTCCAGGGTCCTTATCACCCGCATCTTTACAGCAGCTAAACTGATTATCGCTAGGTCATGTAAATCTCCACTATTAACCGTACAGCTACTCAAAAACAAGACAATCTGGATTTGAGTCAATGAGAAATGGTCAGATTAAATGATAATGACAATAATTGACAAGATAAATGATAAGCAAACAAGATTTAAAAAAAATATGGGACCCATGGATACAATACATTGCCCCCTCTGGTATAACTCATGCTCTCCTCTCCATCTAAATAAAGGTATATGGGAAATGGCTACTTGTTAGTGAGCAAATAAGAGCTAATTATGATTACTACTTATGATCCCCACTCAACATAGTATACAGAACGGGCACTATCATATTGACATGCTCCCCAATGGAGAGAATCACAAACATGACAACATACAAGACTCATCCCTTCTAAGGGAACCCTATGACCCAGAGACGAACTAAGGGAGGCAAGATGTTTGAGGATTTTGTTTTTTTATGGTTATTAAAGGGAAACTGTTATGGGAAAACATGTTTTTTTTTTTAAACGCATCAGTTAAAAGTACTGTTCCAGTGGACTTCTGCACTGAAATCCATTTCTCAAAAGAGCAAACAGATTTTTTTATATTCAGTTTTGAAATCTGACATGGGGCTAGCCATTTTGTCAATTTCCCAGCTGCCCTGGTCATGTGACTTGTGCCAGCACATTAGGAGGGAACTGCTTTCTGGCAGGCTGTTTTTCCTTTTCAATGTAACTGAATAGTACACAGTGGGACATGGGTTTTACTATTGAGTGCTGTTCTTAGATCTACCAGTCAGTTGTTATTTTGTATTAGGGAGCTGTTATCTGGTTACCTTCTCATTGTTCTGTTGTTAGGCTGCTGGGTGTGGGAAAGGGAGGGGGTGATATCACTCCAACTTGCAGTACAGCAGTAAATAGTGATTGAAGTTTATCAGAGCACAAGTCACATGACTTGGGGCAGCTGGGAAATTGACAAAATGTCTAGCCCCATGTCAGATTTCAAAATGAAATTTTAAAAAATCTGTTTGTTCTTTTGAGAAATGGATTTCAGTGCAGAATTCTTCTGAAGCAGCACTTTTAACTGATGTGTTTTGAAAAAAACCTTTTTTCCCATGACAGGTTCCCTTTAAGTTCTGATTGTAAACTGCTCAATCGCAATTTGGAAATCCTTCCCTTCATAATATTGAATTACCTCCTAATCACACTATATGGATCATCATTTAAATAGTGGCAGGGTAAATGTCAAAGGAAATTTAAACTTTTCATGAATAAGCGTGTAAAATAACATTTAACGGTCTAATTTTACCATGTAACCTGACATGTTTAATAAAAACTTAAAATAAAAAAGTACAAACAAAACATTATATAACTGTACCCATCACTTTTTAATTGCCTCCTTCTGTTTCCTCCATAAATGATTTGACTGTAAACATGCAACAGTACAAGCAGTCCGAAACATTACCCTTGGAATAACCCATGCCATTTCCACAAATTCCAAACTAATAGTAAGGAATATTCTACCTTTCTGGCACATGCTGCTTTTTTTAAAGGACAAGAAAAGACATTCACTGAAGGTGCCAGTTGTAAGGCATCCCTGATATGAGTCCTTTACTTTAGACTTTGGGTCAGCAGCACTCCTTCCAAAAATGTTGACATGCTCTGGTGTAACTACTCCCTGGTGGGCCCTGGTACAGGATGGGCACCTGGACCCCCCTGTCAGGCCCTTACCTCTAAAAATCCCATGCTGGATTGTTGATAGCATGTGTGCTGTAAACTTTCCCCATAGATAACTGCCTGCCATAACCATTATCGTGGCTCCGATGGGCCCCAAGGGGGTGGGGGCCCTGGTGCAATTGCACCCGCTGCACCCCGGGTAGTTACACCACCAATGCTCTTCAGGTGCCTCAGCATCCTCTATGTTGAGCGTATCTGCAGCACAGAAAATGTTGGTGATTTTTGTATGGCACATGCTCAAGAGCAGATAATGCTGGGGTACCAGAAGAGTATACAGTATTGGTAAGCTGCTGAAAAAAGAAGGACCTTGGACCAGTCCATATTGGGAATAGGAGGAGTGCCTGTCACGGTCGGCACCCTAAACTCAGAACCAGTGTCAAGCACCCTGGTCTCGGCTCGTGCTTCTGCCTATAACAGCCGCCTTTCACCTCGGGAGGAGCCCTTGGCTAATCGGATGCCGCCAGGTCTTAAAACGAGAAGTGCAAGACAAAAGGTTCTGAGCAGGCAAAGGGGCACGACTGTAGATAGTGTCTTTTAAGGCCGATGGTCACTGAACAGATAGGAGTAGGCAACTCGTGGTCAAACTGGCAGGGTCGTGGCAGGCGGATAACTGGGAATCGTCAGGCAGGCAAGGGGTCAAAACCGGGTGATCAATCAGATAGGATGAGGCAGAATCAGTAGTCAAAAACAGGCACAGGTCAGGATACAGATAATCAGAATAGTCAAAGGCCAGGCAGGGTCAAAACAGGAATCAGGAACAAACAGGAAGCTAAATAGCACAGATACAGGCACCAGGAACAAAACCTATCACGGGCAATGAGTTAAACAAAATAGCCCCTTTAAATATTTTAAACTTCGCGCCATTGCGCGCTGACGTCACAACGTCAGCGCGCATGCGCCTATAAATAGAGGAAGTGCGCGCCGCGCGCACACTAAGAGGATGCCGGCAAGGATTGGTGCGGCGGGCGTCCCCGCCGATGGCGCGGCGGGCGTCCCCGCCGTGCCCCCACTAGACCACCAGGGTGAGTCCTCACAGTGCCAGTCTGGGAAAGTGACTAGAAACACTGGACAGAGCCTAGCAACTTGCCACTGGCACCCGGTTATTCTATCATTAATCAATGCCAAATTGCTCAAAACAGCCCATATTGAGTTATATGTTAGTAGGCTGGAATATAGAACACTGGAACTGCTAATAATTGAAAACCACAAAATAAATAATGGTTACCAAATGAAAGTTGCTTAGAATAGGTTTATCTATAACATACTAAAGGTTTATGTACAGGAGCACATCCCCTTTAACTAAATCATACAACTAGAAAACCTTTGAATTATGCCAACCCACAATTAGATTGGCTAAACACATGCTTCACATGGGAAGAGAGCCTGAAGCAGTATTGGATAGTGTATGTTTGAGCTGTTGCATGGGTCCATATTGAGCATCAATAGCAGTTATGAAAGATTTTTAGTACAAGTACAGTAAGTTGCAAGTAAGTGTTTTTAATTAGTATTAACATATGACTGATCATGTTCTGACAGCCCCAGGGCATAACTGCAAGGTAAAAGAACCAAAACAAAGCCATGGATAGAAGTGAATGAGTAAGGCAGAAAATCAGAACAAGCCAAGTCTAGGCAAGTCCATGAGCCGCACAATCAATATCCAGGTCAAGGTCATTGTGGGCAACAAATAATGTATTTCAGTAATGAATAGAAGGGTAGGCAACAAATATAGCTTTTAAACAAGCTGGGTTAAAAGGGAAATCAATATCAGCAGCTAATGTGGTCTTAAGTAAGCAAAACAATTGTGTAATTGGTCAATATACCCTACACTGAGTAAGATGTGAGGGGCCAGTGCACTACATCCAAAACCAAAACAAAATAGGAAATGGTTGACCTTGATTGTAGATCTCACAATGCTGCAGAGCTCACAGTTCTATAACCACTTAGAATCACACTTTTTGCAAGATAAATTAAAACATTGACAATTGTGTGGATATAAAATCTGTGGCTTAGGAGCCTGTGCCCAGGACAGAGCAAGTGCCCCAGCTTTTTTTTCTGATAATTCCTAACAACGCTTGCATGAACACTGGATCAGCAGAAGATTACCTTAACAGATTTTTGAAGGAAGGGTATTTGTTTTATATATATATATATATATATATATATATATATATTTTTTTTTTTTTTTTTTTTGAGGGTGGAAACTGGTCAGATGCACCAGTTTTCTTGCCATAAAACCAGTTCTTCAGTTATGTGATTCCAGAACAGTGCCTTTATCTAGAGTATGACACTAGAAGTGCCGCACGGGCATGACGAGGAACATGATGAGAGTTGTTTGGGTTAGACAAGCACTGAGCATGACAGATCATCTTCTGCAATTGCACACATCATGCACCTAAATACCTACTGAACAAACACCTTGTATATATATAATAAACTTTTAGCATAGACACAAAAAGACCATTTAAGCATATTCCATTTCTACCTTGATACACTGGGGGGCCTGAGCAATGCCAGCTTTTCAAAACATTATATAATTGTGGCCATGTATTGTGTTCACTTTGCAATTTATTTGCAACCTTTCACCATAATTATATTAATAACATCTTTCTTAGCCTAATATGCAGTTCCCCCTTGTTTTTCTGCCATTTGAAGAAGTGTCTCACTTGTTTCCTCTGTTGGGGGGGGGATGGGGAGATTATTTTATTGTCGGTCCCAGTGTATATATTGTTCCAGGATCCCTCGTTCCCAGCTGCTGGACTCGGGAAAGCTTTTCCTTTTAAATTTCCTGTTCTCATAGGGTGGGGATGGGAAGTGGGGGGGGGGGGGGGGGTATTGAATTTGAAAGGAATTAACTATTTCCCTTCTTCAGCTATAGGGAATTTCCTTTGACCTACAAGTAGATTGTGTGCAAGACAGATGGAAAGAAAGTTACTACAGGACTTCATGAACACTGTCAGAGTTGATGGGCATGGCAGTCAAAGGGTTCCAGGTTACATAATCAAAATAAAACTAATCATTGTGGGTTACAGGTGCATAACTACCATGCAGAATGTAGACATTTGGCCATAGTCTCCAAGCAATGTGCAATAAAAATAGAAAAATCTTAGTAGAAAGCATTGTATACACAAGCTTTAAGCAATGTACTCTCAAGCTCAGTATATATGTGGTCACACACAACCTTTACTGATATACATGTAAGACACAAGGGAACCCTGTACACCCGGATCCCAGTATATCAGGTACTGTACATGCAGTTTTTGCAATAACTACTGTAAATAGTGGGAGAGCATGCAAGGTAATGCCCACACATGACACATACCCATATTGAAAACTATTAGGGCCTATATGGCTGCATACATTGTGTAAATGTTTGACCTTTGTCTGCTAATATTTACTAAAGACAGGTGAAACTTTGGCTCCAAGAAAGATCGACATCAGCAGCTTTCCAAATACTGCTGGGATATTCAGATAAGGTACACAAGATATTTATGATATCTGAAATTTTTACATTTTAAAAATGGCACAGCCAAGATATATATTGGTCGTATATGAATCACCTTAATATTTATAAATATCACTGCTGAATTTATATTTTATCCTGTCCTAGACCAATTTTTATTTTTGGGATACTACTACTTGTAACAGCATATGCAATAATTTCCAAACCCTACCAGTCTAAAATTATGGCCCTAGATCCTTTTCTGGATTTCAGGCCACTTGATCTTTGACAATGCAAACTATTATTGGAGCAGTGGGAATGAAAATAGGCTCCGGTATTCTAAGAACATAGAGGCCCAAATAGTCCTCCACAAGCCCACTAAATAGTGACTGGCTATGGGACCTTACAGAAGCCCCGAACCAACAGATTGCTAGTCTAGGCCTGGAGGGAGATATTATACTTAAATTATCCCTTCCATTCATTACCCAGCATATCCATGCTGCATACGTAGCTGGAACCAGATATTCTGATATCACAGCGGTGCCCACAGATAAAAGGCCTATTCTCCAGCAGGAAATACGTTAGACAGATGGGAGAATGCCGGTTCCTTTTTCTCTATTGTGTTGACTTGATAAAGGTGCAATGTAAATTCCATGATGCATATAGAGCAGATTTATGAGCTCAATGTAACCCAAACACTCGGCATTGTTATCATTTGAAAAATTTCTTGATGAGCAGGCCAAAAACAACCCATTAATGTATTTTTATGGAAAACATAGAACCTTTTCAAAGAAAGTGATTTATATCCTCTCTTGCGTTACATTATGGTGTTAAAACTCATTACTGATCACTCCTGGAAAATAATTTACCATTGACACAAGCATTAGAGTTCATTTACTACTCTGTACCTTGCACCAGTTTTGCCTTTCTTGGCACATGTTCCCTCTAATTTAGTTTTGCTTGTGCATGTATTGAATCTGCTATCAGAAAACCAAATTACAGACTGGCAATCACCCAGAGTCTCCATTTTAATCAAATAATTACATTTTAAAAAAGTATTTCCTTTGTCTCTATGTTAATAAAACAGTACCTTGTACTTGAACCATACTAAGTTATTAATTCTATCTGGTTTCATGTTTCAGTGATATTGAGTGATATCCAAATTAAGGATAAAACTATGTACACAAAATGTGTTCTTTGCACTCATGGGTGGTTGGAGAAAAGTATGTGTGTCAGAATTGTGTGTTTTTGTACAGCATTGTTTGTATGCACATGACATTATTTGTGTAAACCTCAACATTTTTGTGAGGTTTAGGGGAAATGTTGATCTTGGAAAAAAAGGCACAATGCTGAGTGTTGCAAGGGAGCCCTGTACAAAACACTTGTTAATACTGGGGAGCCCATAAACTTCCCGGTTTATCCAAAAAGCCTAGTAATACATTGGTGTTGGTAGACGCTTCTTGCAATGGATCCTTGTCTCTGTGATCACTGACACCAAGCATGTGATGCACTGATGAAGCCAGATCCAAATGGACTTTAACTGAACATTGACCTGCTGGAAGAGAGAAGACCTGAAGATGGGCTTGCTGGGCTACTTCACTTTTTTAGAACCAGAAACAGCAAACAGGAAAGTTTAAGGAGTTCTGGAGAAGGGAGGGCAGGCTCTGGTGTGGGGGATAAGCTATTAATTATACTTTAGTTCTCCTTTAATGACTGCCTTTGTTCTGGATGCTTTTTTTGCCCATAAGAACTCCTATTTGGTGTGCCATTAAGGAATGTGCATATGGATGTCCATGGGATGCACTTACATGGCGAGCATCAATTGTTCTAACTAAAGTGACATTCTTTGTTAGAGGTGCAAGGCACCTGTTAGTGATGGGCACAAAAAAAAACTAAAAAAAATGCAATGTTTGAGTATTTTCTGCAACTTTTTCCCTCTAGTAAACAAGCCATCATAGTCTATTTCTGAATGCTTTACACACTATTCAAGATGCCAAATACTTAGTGATCAGGAATGTGGCTTGCCTCCAGGTGGATCGAGAGAAGGTCCACTTGATTTTGGCAAATAAATAGAAAGAGCAGATCGATTGAATGCTTGGGTACCCATTCGTTTATAAGGCACAGTAGTTTACTTTTTATAAAGCTTGGGGTTTGAAGGCCCTACAAACATCTTCCAGTTTGTAGGTATCATAGACACATCGGCAGATTTGGGAAGATTATTCACCCCGGCGACAAATCGCCTCTTCTGAACTGCTTTCCCCTGCCTTCCCGTCAGCTATAATGTAAAATTGCCTGAGATTGTCGCCCCCCAAAGAAGAGGAGATTTGTCGCCGGGATCGAATAATCTCCCCAAATCTGCCCGTGTGCCTCTACCCTAAGGCTCATTTTGAGGCTTTTTACTGTTTTTAGGGACTAGGTACATTGTATGTTCTAGTTTCCATGAAATCTGGCAGCAGTCCTTGAATAGCCTTGTTATAGTCATATATTTATTATCACATCCAAGCCTCATGATCCTTATTGCAGCAAGATGACAGACATATTGACTTGGCGTCCTGACTGTCTGCTTTTTTGCCATTTATGGGAGGAAAGGAATATCCCAATATTGACCTGGCAACTCAAAATAGATCACGCAGGCTAAAAATTATCTCTAGGATTTCCAGGTTTTGGGATATAAAACTGTGATACAGGATCCACAAGGGGCAAAGGTCTAAAAACATTTGTAAAACTGAGCAGGCGAGAGTCAGAGAAGTGTGTGCGGGCCGCAGTCAGAGAGGAAGGATATTGGCTTCAAAATAAGGGGGTCTTGTTTCTTAACCCTTTATATGCAGAAGGACAAGACTCTAAATAAAAAGGCAGCTTACAGTTCGATGTAAAAATAATTGCTGTGGTTATAAAAATAGATTGTTTGGGATTAAGGCTTATCAGCCCACCTACTCCTTTTCAGCACTGAAACAGTTGTTGCTAAATTGAACTAAAAAGTGAAGGATGTGTTATTTTTATATGTGTTATTTCCACATTGTTGTGTCCCTGGGCGAGTAATCAAGCATCATGTGATTTCTAAAAAACATATTCAGGTCAGAATGATAGTTTTTTTTTTTTGAGTCTTTGATTTTGGCTTGTTGGTTCCTTTTGGGCAGGAAACTGGAAGAAGGGGGGGGGGAAGGAGGTCTGGGTACATCAGAGAGGAAGGAATTCACTTTGTGAAGGTTGTAAGAGCAGCTGTTCCGTACATGTCAACACTTGCATATCTCCATTGCCCTGGGACCCCCATATGAAATGGTTCCATCAAAACTTTATGGTTTATTTGTGGTGCCTTGTGCTGGGAAAGCCGTTCTCGTAGGGATGGCTACCGGAGCTGGAGAAACGATTAGCGAATCTTTCCAGGCATCGGTTTTATTCGCACCTCGTTTGGGACAACCTTAAAAACTCTTTCTATTCAAAGGCACATCATCTTTTTCCTGAAAACAACCACTGAGTAATTTTGACGTCAATGGAGGGGTTGTTGTCGGAAATGCCAAGAATAGACGTGTGTGAGGGACAGAGAAGGCAGGAACTTTAATAGGCAGAAGCATTTCCTTAACCACTGAGTTTTGTCTTAGGTTCTGAGGCACTGTCAAGTGACCCTTTTGACCCACAAAGTGACCCGTTTGCTTCACGACCTTCTAATTACCATAACATCCAGCAGATTTACATCAGTTGAGTTCACTCTGAGACTGGCTGTATCCTTTCTGTTAGGCTTACTTTACAGGTGGAATTCAGATGCTACGTGCACATTTAACGAAAGGCTGTTCCTCAAAAATTAACTACCAGAAGGGGAACTAAATCCTATGCCCCATATGTAATAAAGGCACTAAGTTTGCAACCCATAAGATATTTGCTTTTAAACAGGTGACCATTAAATTCTGCCTTTAGATTGGTTGCTTTGGGTTCTGATCCTCGGCAAATTCAGTGCCTTATATTACATAAGGCCTTATCAATTTTATTCTTACCATTTTTTTTGGTCCAGCATATTATATGTTGCTCTAGAGATAATGATCATCACATGAATCCCTTCCACCCAATCAATTTTCAAAAAGTTTTCCATGTACAGGATAAAATGAAACATTATATCATGGCAAATTAATGATTACAATTTTTTTGTGGTAATGGTTCTTTAAAGTGGACAAGCCACTATACATGACACCTTTGTGCAAGATGGTGCAGAAATGTACGTTCAACAAAAAGCTTCACCTCAAATTGGTATATTCCACTGCTTTCGATGTCCTCATACAGTGTGCATCATTTATTTGTAAAGTACAAAATATTATTTTATTAGCCTGCTTTTTGCAAGCAGCTATATTCCACCTTCTCCCTTATTTAATCAGTGGTTTTCTAATAAAGCCAAAGCTGCCTTACAACAGAAAAAAAAGACTTGTATCGTGCAAGACGAAAATGAGCTTCCCTGTTGGCCCTGTTGGCACACAATCCACAGATATCCTCAGTTCTCACTAACTATGGATATAGATTATTTATAACCTATGTCAAAAATCTCCAGTACAGGTATGGAATTCATTATCCAGAAACGAATTATTCAGAAAGTAAGGCCTTCTCCCATAGGGGCATATTAACTAAAGAGTGAAAGTCCAAAATGATGATCCCCCCTCTGCGTCTCCAGATAGAGAATAAGGAAGATGTTTTGGAGAAGTTTTAGGGAGTTAACTTCTCAGTGGTAAAAATTCAATATACTTTGACATAAATTTACATCTCTCCTCCCAGTGAAATTTCTCCACTGAATTTTCTCCAATTTGCTAAGACACAAGAGAAAATTTTCCAGGTTCAGGCTGGTGGACTGAGCAGCCATTTATTTTTAACTGCACCACACCCTCCATGCTAATTTTCCATGCTCAGAACCTGGGGCAGATAACAGATCTTTCCGTAATTTGGATCTTCATACTTTAAGGGGCAGATTTACTATTGGTTGAATTTCGAATAAAAAAAAAAAAATCAAAATTCGACCATGGGAATAGTGGGTGAAGTAAAATCCTTCGAATTCTAATATCGAATTCGAAGGATTTTACCCCAATTTGATCGATCGATTCGAACAATTTAATCGATCAATTTTTTTTTAATTTGATCTAAAATAATGATTCCCACTTGGGTAGCTTGGTTCTGGCGAAGTAGGCGGTCGAATAAAAATTTAAAGGGGAAGTAATTCGACCATCGTATAGTTGAATATTCGGATAAAATTTTATTTGAATATTCCAATTCGACTATTTGATGGTCGAATTTGCCTAATTTGCATATTCAAAGATTCAAATTCGAGTTTAATTAAAATTTGATCAAACTTCTTCATGTGACTTTTGTAAATCTGCCCCTAAGTCTACTAGAAAATCTTTTAAACATCAAATAAACACAATAGGCTGGTTTATTAATCATTTCTTAGTTTGGATCGAGTAGAATATATTATTATTATTACAGAGAAAAAGGAAATCAATTTTTTTAAATTTTGATTATTTTATTATAATGGAGTCTAAGGGAGACAGCCTTTCCATGATTCATTTTCAACTAAGTTGAAGATACTTCACTTTGTCATGTAAGCAGTGATCGGCCAAAAAGACTTTATAGCTAATCAAGATAGTCACTGAGACATGATCTGGCAAAAGGCTGAATTTGAGACATTGATTCCAGTTTCTCTTAATAGCCCATTATTTACTCCTTTTGGTAATAGGTTAAAAGAACATTTTCGCCCATTTGTGGCCATCTTGAGGGACATGGCACAAATCCTCTAAATTGCTAATGAAAATTTGCAGTTTTAAAATGTATACTAGTTACAAGCTTTTGCTTATGTTCCTTATTGATATAATCAACAACCCATCCCCAGTATTTTTACTTTACTACCAGATTAGCACCATTAGATTTTAAAACCTGCTTCGACCGATATTGGTTGGCTCATTTCCCACCATACACTCAACGTATATTGAACGAAAATTTGTTTTGTACGATATTATTTGTGCATCTATGGCGACCTATAGACGCTCATATAGCTGAGTACATGTAGGTGCAAGTACATAGTGAGAGCCATTTTTATGACTGCATTGTATCGCTTAGCAATCACAAATGTACAATGTGTTATTGAATATTCCCGTAAGTGTTTGGTAGAATTTTATGCAAACACTTTAAGACGTGCAGGTTATGGGAATGCATGACAAAAGAAGGTGGGAAATCCCACGTGATGAGTTCAATGTTACAAACGTCCTGTAGATTGGAGGTCTGTAGTGGGAAAGGAAGAGAGGAAGTCGGTGATAAAATGTAAGGATGAGAGGCAGACAAACTTTGTGGATTTTCTGAAGTGCAGTCATCTGTTTCCTCAATTTGTTGCTGGTTTTATGTACCAGTCTGTTAATTTTAGTAGCTTGGACTATGACTATGACTGTGTATGTGTTTGTACATTATACGGGCATGGCAGATCAGTGGAAATGCTTCTAGCCAGGTCATTCTTTGCATGCTGCCTTTCAAAAAAATAAAGTTCATTGGCACCTGTGTGTTATAAGGACCTTAGATAATGCGGTCCATTGGGGCACAATTCCCAGAGCTTTGTAATATGTTGGCCTAAATATATATATCTATATAGATACATAAATGATTATATAGGTGACTATACTGTATATATATATATATATATATATATGACAGCATGTGACCTGTTCTTAATTTTGTATCCTTCATTTATGCAACTGCTTCCTTTATTATTTGTTCATTCTTTCCATATACCTGCAACTGTTATATACTGCTTAACTGTTCATTCTGGTAATCA
>CM044446.1:91266494-91326020 GCA_024363595.1 Xenopus borealis | reverse complement strand
CTAAGAACAGCACTCAATAGTAAAAACCCAGGTCCCACTGTGACTCCTTCAGTTACATTGCGAAGGAAAAACAACAGCCTGCCAGTGCTGGCACAAGTCACATTAGTTACAAATGTATCTAAGTGCAGCTGCCACGTATTCTGGGCTCCCAGCCAAAAGCCAGTTGAGTTAGAAACATTGTATCTGCTCAGTGCTGGACATCAAAGAGAAAGTTGGGACATTTCAGTAGCAATCTGGGACTGCAGGTTGAGCTGTAAAAATCGGGACTGTCTCACAAAATAAGAGACAGTTGCGAGGTAAGTCCAAACGTGTGTGGCATTCAGGCGCTTAAATTACGGGGGGAAATTCACTTAAGGGCCATGTTTAACCTCAGAAGACTCTGACACATTTCGTGCCACTTTATCAGACATTAATTAACAGCTAATTCATAAAAATGTGAAGTTACATCTCGGCAGTCGAACACTGGTAAATTCATCAACGCAAGCATTTCATAGCGAACTTTTTGCTTGTGTTCATTTCTGCCTGGTGAAAGTTCATTAGTACACCTACGTTTACACAGAAGAAAGTGACCCCATTTGAAAGCTGGAAATAGTCAGAAGAAGAAGAAGAAGGCAAATAATGATACAACTACATAAAATAAATAATTAAGACCAGATGAAAAGTTGCTTAGAATTGGCGATTCCATAACATACTAAAAGTTAACCACCCCTTTTTCATGCTCAAACCTGTGTTTTAACGGAAAAATGCCTGTGTGTAAAAGCCCTTGGTAATCTGAGCGTGCTTTATTGTGCATTTACTTTGTTGTTTATTTTTATTATGCATAGCACTTTCCACTTTAGTTTCAGACTCTTTTCTAACATTTCCTGCATATGGATATTATGCAGCTGTCTTGAATCATTTCATAAAAAATCATCTGGTCAGCAGATCCTAAAAGCAAGAGGATCCTGAGAATAAACAGAATACAAATGTCCTAAGCCATATGTGTGCAGGTTTGGAGCTGCTGATACATCTGGCCAGATTTCCATGAGTTCCTTTCTTTAAACCCAGAGCTTTGGGTTGGTGGTTGCTGAATTATAAGACAGAATTTGGCAGTACACACAAGAGATAGTTAAGTTAGCGGTGCCCAGATTATACTCCACTCATTCAGGTCCCCAGAGATAAATGGCTCTGCTTCTTGTTAGCGCCTCTTGCAAATAAACAGAAAAAACAGCTGTTTGTGCAGTTGGGCTCTGAGACCTTTTAGTACAGTTTAGGACATAAAAATAAAATAAACTCCCTTTGCAACTTGCACATCATGTCTTTAATAAAGCCCAGACTACTCGCTGCTTTGTATAAGGAAGCATCAGTCAAAAAACCCTCTCATGTTTGTAGTATTCAAAGCCTCCAAAAACTTGTTGTTAGGTCCTCTGAGACTGCAAACTCCCATTGCCATAATCAACATACTAACATTAGGTTACACCATCAAACACTAGGTCCCCTATGTCTTCCACATAATCAAATGATGGCTGCTCTCAGGGGCGTAACTACAGAGAAAGCATAGCTTGCTGCCATACGGGGGCCCAGGAGGTATATGGGGCCCATCATGCCCTAATTAATGCTTAATTTTAATATATTTTGGTAAAACAGAACAAACTCTAGATATTTTCGTAACCCCCCCCACCCCAGATGCAAAGCGTACTCTGGCCCCCCTCATTGAGCTGCAACATCGCCCCCAGCCCCCATGCACATACCTTCTCTCTCGTTCAGCTGTGCTGGTGGCCAGGGAGGGAAGTCGGAAGCCACTTCTAGCTTCCATGCAAGGACCAGGACTGGACCGATGGGGCCCACTGGGTTTTTTCCCGGTGTCCTGTCGGCCCAGTCCAGCATTGGTTGGGGAAGGGCACATGATATGTAGGTTTGCTTAGGGTGCTAGAACAACTAGTTTCAGCACTGACAGGGAGTCACCTACCTCCAAAGGTAATGACAGGTCATCAAAAACTCATGACTTGTTGCCAAAACTGTGAACAACTGGCCAAGACCTCAGAAGGTGTAGGGAATTAGACCTTACACCTGACACACCTGCAAGGTCAGACTGGGGGGCCTGGGGCCCTGTGGGACTGCTGTCCAAGAAGCCGCATGACATGCATGCTGAACGTTTGTGTACAGAGCTGCAGAGCGCTGTGTGGCTCCACAAATTGTTTTATTTAGGGTCAGGAGAGGGGGTCTGGACTGGCAGGGGCCCATGAGAGCCAGAGCCCATCAGGTTTTTCCCGGTGTCCCATTTAATAAATCATTTCAGGTATGGGACCTGTTATCCAGAATGCTTGGATGCTTTGGATGCAAGTAAATTCTTAATCCTTACATTTGACCCTGAATTTAGGATTATACTTTTTGGAGATTGCATATTTTGCAGTATTTTTTGTGTTCTTATATATGTTACTGTAACTTTATGTATTGGCTGTTTGGAGGGTGTTCTGGAAATTCTGGAAATGAATGTCAGACTGAGCGTCAGCCTGTTAAACTGGTCAAGAGACCTGACTTTGCCTTCTACTACCAGATATTCTAGAAGTTTTATTCCTGCCTTTGTCTACATACCTGGTTTGCTAGTTCACACCGAAGTATTTTATACTAAAGATGGGTGTCATGGGATGCTATGTTGTCTTGATCAGTGATTTTGTACAGGTTATATTGTAAATGTTTGGTGACATCTACAAGTGGGATTAGGATGGGCTTCTCCTTGGTCTGTGAGCATGATGAAAACACTTATATAGTGCTTCTAGTGTTGAGAAAAGATAACCTGGAATAAAATTTTGCAGTTAATCTACTGAATTTCCTCTTCTTTTTTGTTTTTGGTTTAACAGAGTTGCAGCACAGAGCAACTGCAAGGAAACTGTATACAATGTATTTTCTATCCTATGGTCTAGACCACAAACACTTCTCTTTTTTAGATTTTTAATGATCAACCCTTGGGGTCTCTGATGCTCTTGGAGTCTTGGACCTTTAGATAATAAAACTCCGGGGCTTCAAATAAAAACCTTTGGAATCGATAATGATGAATTCTTTGGGTATCTAATGATGAACTCTTGAGCCGTCTGATGATGATAAACTTTGGTGAATTGATAATAAACATTTGCACCTCCAAGTACTACTTCTCAGCAACTCTGTGCAAGATATAGACTGCCAGTAATGCCACTATTCCCATGCATTGTTTTATAAAGAAAAGTGTCTGGAATCAAAAAAGTTAGAGGCCAATAACAAATTATTGCTCTGATTTTCTCTTGACTTATCATTGACTATGTCTAGAGGAATTTATAAATGTCATTGAGATTATTGTTGACTTTAGAAGGCACTCAAGTAGCCCTTTGTTTGACTATTTTCTTACACGGCACAATTATTCATGTTACAGTTTATATACAGTACACGCACTATTTATGTAGCTTTATAAACTACAACTGCATTAACAAATATTTCCAAGAGCAAATTCTTATGTTTGTTTAGACACAGGCACACACAAGGGTAGAAATGCTGTATTTTGTATACTAAAAATAAACACGAACTTACTGCACCACAAGCCTAATCAAACAAATGATTTATGCTTTCAAAGTTGGCCACAGGGGGCTGTCATCTTGTAACTTTGTTATACATCTTTGCAAGACCAAGACTGTGCACATGCTCAGTGTGATCTGGGCTGCTTAGGGATCGTCATAAATGATCAAAACAGGGACAGAAACAAAGTTTCTTGAGTTCTGCCTGGCTGGTAAGTAAGGCGGGGGCTCCCCCTGCTGTTCATAAATATGATTGTTTCCCTGCCCAGAAGTTAGGGACCGTCTGACAATTCCTATAAACAGCAGTAAATGAAGGGAGAATTTCACTGCATACACTTAGGCTTCTTATAAAAACAGTACACATTTTTTAACTAAAGTATATTGGAGATAGGTTTCTTTTTCATTGAAGAAAGTAAAAAATGGGATTTTATTTTTTTGCCTTTACATGCCCTTTAAGTATGCAAGTCTACCGTTCCCAGCAGCCCATGCTCTTAAAGCCACATTCAGCTTAAACAAAGTTGAAAAAAATACATTTACATAAATATACATTCACAAAAAACAGGCAAAACTATGTCATCAGCATATAAGAAAAACACATTTTGTTTAAATGTGACCTGCTGCAGCTTTTACCAATTGCTAATTAAGATCAGCTCCCGCATCAGTGCTAAGGTTTTGCGCAAATTGTCACGATTGGAAACAGATACACTTGGTAAATAATATTTTTGGTGATTTTTGTAATGCTATGTAAAATGTGGAGAGCATAATTATTACTTTGTCTGTAGAGGTAAAACATATCTCCCAACTGTCCCGTTTTTAGAGGGACAGTCCCTCTTTTGACAGCTCTAACCGTACTGGAAAGTCCCGATTTCCTCTGTACTGAACAACCAGTAAAATAAACTTAATTGGCTTTTGGCAGAGAGCCCAGAACAGCCACAGCAGAAGACAATATACTTTTGTAACAATTTATAGATAAGCAAATAAGTAATTGTAACAAGATAACAGGTCCCTTGGGAAAAGTTAGATTCACAGCTTAATTCACAGGCAATTCACCTTCATTAGCAAAACTGTAATAACTGAATAATATCACAGAAATATGTTCAAACTTTCATGACCTGCCAAGTTTTGTAAAATGAACATGGTAATTAGGTGGTGTGGCCACAAAAATGGGTGTAGTCAAAAAAAATCACCACACTACGAGCGACAGCTTTTTTCTCCCTCTTTTTATTTCCAAAATGTTGGGAGGTATGGGTAAAAAAATAGTCAGAAAAAGAGGTTTGCTAGCCAGCCAGCAATAGAGAAGGGCAAAAACATTTAGGGTAGAACTACATTGACAATTTTGGAGAGATCTGACGCAATACGACGAAATGCTGGCGTCAAGTCAGATGCACTGATGATAAGGTAAGAAATAGAAATTTCAGATGCAGTCGCAGCATGCAGCATCCAACAGTCATGTCGGATGCATGTAGGGTTGCCACCTGGCCGATATTTTACTAGCCTGTCCGGTAAAAATAATGGTCAATCCCAATGTTATTAATAGGGAAAAAGATAAATATATAGGAAGGATGGTATTTTTTTCCAAAAAAGGTGGCAACCATAGATGCACGCTGCAACTACATCCAACATTCCGACACCTTACGTTATCTTCAACGCATCGTTTCATTGCATCACGTTGGATTGCACCGAAATCGTCCATGTAGTTCTACCCTTATACCACTTACAGACAGGCAGACAAAACAAATCACTGTGCATATCCTAACCTTGGCCTTTCCATAATTCTGGATAACGTGTTTCCGGATCCCATACCTATATATATCTGTTTAGTGAAAGATATTGACTTATTAACTGGAATGTTCTGGGCACCACATTACTGAGCACTTTTGCAATTTGCAGTATTTTCTTTTGAAAACTAAAATAAGCAATCTTTTGCTCTTTGGTGACCTTTCTAAAAGAGAACATCAGAGTTTTGTGAGATTTGCTGTTGAAATATATGATGATTGCACACACTGTAGCTCATAACAAAACTCCCATGTGCACTCCAGCTTTGTCATGTGATTCAAAGTTCATGCAGTGCACAGAGATGTTGTTAATAAATGTTACTAATAGGCTTGGCATAATAAAAAGAGGATTTCCACAACCCCCACATCAGTTATGAGAAACCACATTTTTTGGGATTGCAGCAACACAATACTGACCAGTGATTCATTTTACAGACATTGCTTAATGCTCCGGATTGTGACCTCTTGAATACAGTATTCCCTGCATTTGGCAGTCTTGTATTCACCTAATCTTTTTTTCCGACAGCCCAAAACATATGTTCCTTAATGGAGTTGTTCACCTTCCAATAGTTTTTTTTCAATTTGGCTGTTTTCAGATTCATATCACCTGAAATAAAGGGGCAGATTCACTAAAGTGTGAAGTGGCCATCGCTTGTGCCATAAATCCCATCTGCAGGGACATTTCACTAACAGGTGCAGAGGACAATTCGCTAACAAACAAGACTGTTGTTAGCATTCGTTCTCACCTATCGTCAGGGGCCATTTCACTCTGGTGAACAGTCGTTATTCCACAAATTCACTAAGATGCAAATTTTACTTAACGTTACCTCTTTCACCAGTGTTTCCTTCGCCACATCAAACCAGGCGAACTGATAAAACGAAGCTACACCTTCCTCAATCTTATGTCAGTGACATCATATCCTGCATGACGGAAATGCATTAAAGTTGTAAAAAAGCAGGATTGCTTTCAAAAGTCCAAACTATGAAAGTTTATGTGTGAACATTTTTTTAAATCTAATTTGAGGGTCATACCACATTTGCTTAAGGGTGGGCTCATGTGTTAGAAAAAGTGGCCACTTCAAGCATTTGCACCAACATTACTAATAAAGATGTCTATAAGACTTGTAGATACCTGCCCTATACAAATTAAACTAAGTGCAAAAGTGCTAGTGAAGCTTTGCTGGGCAGAAATGCTAGGAAATGCTCATCCAGCCAAAGAAACGCCAGTGAAAATTCACCAGGATTTGGCTGCTGAGACCCAACTTTGTATTTTAGGGAATTATGGTTGTTACAAATTGCGCCTGGCGACATTGTGCAAGGAATGACAAAAATTTGCATATAAGTGAATTTGCCCCAAATACTTTTTGAAATACTATTTTTCAGCTAAAAACACAGAACAGAAATGGTTGTCATTTAAAATGATATTAAATCATTACTGTTCTCAGTTTATTCCCTTAAGGAGTAAATGTAGAAGCTCTAGGAATCATAATAGTTGCAATAGTTCAAGAGGTCTGCAGTTATCTTGTGGTGCTCTATCTTGAAACCTTGCTGCATAAATCGGTTTCCAGTATGCAAATGCAAAATAAAAAATAAGATGGCACACACTTCTGCATTTGTGCGAATTCTTTGGTGATTTATTGAGATCTCCATACAAAATTTTGGAGGTACAACCTCCTTTATCAAGTGCTCACCAAAGAATGAGCACAATTGCCATCTTATTTTTTACTTTATTTTGCAAGCTCTAAGAATCACCCTATGTGGCTTAATACAGAAGAAAAGATGTTAACATGAAAGAAGAGAAAGGCATTTAAAACCTCCAAATCTGTTGGGACAGAAGCTGTATTTAATTAATATAAACACTAAAATAAATGTTGTAAATCAGCAATCCAGAAGGCAAAGAAAGGAAATGAAGAGTGCATTGCAGCGGGGGCGAAAACTAACCCTAAAAAGTTTTTCAAATATATTAATAGTAAAAAGATACAGGTTGAGAATGTTGCTCCATTCAATAATGGTACCAGTATAGTTGTAACAGATACAGAAGAGGCAAATGTGCTAAATCAGTTCTTTTCTTCAGAGTATACAATTGAGGAGTCTTAGATTCCAGGCTCACTTCATAGCTGCACTGATGGCTCAGCTTAATCTATCAGTGACTGACTCAGGATATGATTCATAAAATAAAAATTAATGTAAATGTAGGGACCCATAAGTACCATGGCCCTTATGGCTTCGTCCCTTGCCCTTTCACTAGCTGCCTTCTATTGGACTAAAGTCCAGGTGGCTAGATTGTTTCATATTATTGGCTACAGGTTGTGACCCACCCCCTGCAGTGCTGTATTAAAAGTACTTGCAGGGAGGGGCACTTCCTCTCTGGCCTGCAGCAGCTACCATCTCACAAGATCCATTGAGCCTGGAGTTAAGGCCCCAGAAGTTGTATTGTAAAAGGTACTATTACAAGTATTAAGTCGGGGAACAGGGCCCCGTGAACGAGGAATAGTCAGAGTTAAGATATTCCTGTCATAGCACTCTCTAGGAGAGGTGAGATAGAGAGGGAAGAGAGAAAGGGCAGCTCAAAGCCCCATCAAGGAGGATAGTAGGGAGTAGCTCTCCCCCAGGCTCTACCTTGCCTGAAGTGAAGGGACCTCAGACATAGGGACTGCAGGAAGAGTATTTAACCCCTGAGTCGCCTGAACCTGCTGGTGGGATCCGGACCACATGGGCATTGATAACCTGGTTGGTGCAACTACAACTCCCATCCTGGTATCCTACCTGAGGGCATAAGCTACGCTGTACCTGTGCTAAGCATTGCTGTTTTATTACCACTGTATGTGAGTTTATGATACCCTGTGGATCTACTTGTAAATAAACCTGTTTTACTTGTTTGCACAAAGAACCCCTGGCGTCCAACAACCTTTATTACACACTATATGCAGTATCGAGTTGTAGTTCAACTACCTCACACGTGATTTTCCACTTAGCGAAAGCCCTACCTGAGAGTGAAAGAGTCGCGTGTAACCAATGCTCTACCTATGCTAGTTGGTTTGGTCAATATTGGCCAAGAAAGGGTTACATAAACAAGGCTCCATGGCCTCATGGCATACACCCCTGGGTTCCAAGAGACTTCAGTTTTAGACCAGCCCCTATTTCTGATTTTCTCAGATTCTCTTTCATGTGTTATGGTGCCTATGGATTGTAGGAAAGTTGATGTCACTCCAATATTTAAAAAGGAATAACACTCTCAGCCTAGCAATTATAGGCCAGTAAGTTGGACATCTGTGGTGGGCAAATTATTTTAAGTCTTGTTAAGGGATCACATTCAAAATATTTTCCTAGTGAATGGCATTATGAGCAGCAACTAGCATGGCTTTATGAAGGATATGTCATGTCAGACAAATTTGATTGCTTTTTATGAGGAGATACGTAAGATGCTGGACTGGGGAGGGGCAGTAGATGTGATCTATTTGGATTTTGTCAAAGTGATTAATACCATGCCCCACAAATGACTGTTTTCTAAACTAAGGTCTGTTGGGCTTAATTAAGTCATTTGCACATGGATAGAAAACTGGCTACAGGATCGGGTACAGAGGGTGGTTGTTAATGGTACATTCTCTACTTGGAGTAAGGTTCTTAGTGGGGTCCCTCAGGGCTCGGTATTGGGTCCACTTTTATTTAACTTGTTCATTAATGACTTGGGGGAGGGTATTGTAAGTAATGTATCAGTGTTTGCAGATGACACAAAACTATCCAGCCTAATTAATTTAATTTAGGACTTGGCGTCCTTGCAACAAGATCTTGACAAACTGGCAATCTGGACAGCTAAATGGCAAATGAGATTCAATGTTGATAAATCTGGGATGTAAAAATATCCAAGCCACTCATACCCTTAATGGGGCTGCACTAGGCAAATCCATTATGGAGAATGACCTTTTAGTCCTTGTAGATGATAAACTTGGCTGTAGCAAGCAATGCCAGTCAGCAGCATCAAAGGCAAATAAGGTCTTCAGCTGTATTAAAAAGGGCATAGAGTCATGGGAGGAGGGGTCCTTCTTCCAATTTATAGAGCACTATTAAGGCCTCATCTAGAATATGCCGTACAGTTTTGGTCTCCATCACTCAAACAGGACATTACTGAATTAAAGGAGGTACAGAGAAAAGGTATGGGAAATCTTAGCTATGAGGAAAGACTGGCCAAATTGGGGATGTTCATGCTGGAGAGGGGCTTAAGGGGTGATATGATAATTATGTTTAAATCTATAAGGGGATCATATAATAATCTCTCTAATGTTTTATTCACCAGTAGCTCTTTCCAGCTGACACAAGGTCACCCATTCCGTTTAGAAGAAAAGAGGTTCCGCCTAAATATTTGGAAGGGTTTTTTTTACAGTAAGATCTGTTAAGATGTGGAATTCTCTCCCTGAATAAGTTGGACAGGCTGATACATTAGATAGCTTTAAGAAGGAATAGCAAGTGAGGGAATACAGGGTTATGGAAGATAGTTCATAATACAGGTTGATCCAGGGACTAGTCCGATTGAAAGTAAGTGTTGCTGGGCGACTAATCTCTCTGAATCTGCTAGTGTGTCTCTGCTACAATAGAATTTCTACAATAGTTCCCTGTATTCCATAGATGCTGCAGAGAAATGGATCAACTAATGGAGCAAATTGTAACAGTTCAGAATCTGCACCTGAGCTGCCAGACTGAGCCACCAAAACCAGGTTGAAAACAGCTGAACTGAAAAAAGTGTTTGGAAGTTGAAGAAGTCCTGGTGGTTGCTTGAGGGTCTATACAGCCACAAACTGAGCTAAGTAGTCCAAAGACATCAATACAATTTCACTTTATATCATGGCTGAAAATGAGCCAGATGTCTATAGGGCAGGTATATAAATACTATTGGGCAAGGACAGTGGCATGTTAATGGGCTCTCCATGCCATGGGTGTCTCTGTAGGTGTACAGTATGAAATAATCATGGTCTTCTATTTAGATGAATAACCAGCTTTAATACTGGGTCCAGGACAGATTTAGCACTAAAGTGATGAAAGATTTGGAGTGTCGTAATGTTAGACTGTTGTTTTTGGGTCCACAATCAATCACACAATCAATGTGTGCTTATGCAATAAATTGGCTAGGAGTCTGATATCTTTCATAGGCTAGGAAACCTAGTAATGGTACAGAATAAGGTCTTCTGGACAAGAGTGCTACCAACAACTTGTTAAGCCATTCATTAAAATTTCCATTACAGGAGGACACAATACTAGAAGGGTAGTTTTGTATCCTACAAATCAGTCATAAGCAGTTCTGTCAGAATATATTTCCATAGCAACTCATAATCACAAAAACAAAAACTATGGTACCATGTTGGCCAGTAGCAAAAATAACAAATAAAAAGAAAACAAAAATAAAAGTATTGTAGAAGTGATAACTATATTGGCTAACCATAAAAATACATTGCACGCTTTCAGAGCACCAAGGCCCCTTCTTCAATCAAAAGCTGGAAAGGTACAGCATATATAATGTTAGATCGGTGAAAAGTATTAGTAAGCAATAAATTAGGAAGTTACAGATAGATAGAAATACATTGTACACATAATAAAATAAATTAGGGTAGGCTGTAAATAATCCAGGGGTCTGGATTCAGTCAGGTCACATAGTGGGACAATGTCCCTAAATTAATTAATTGTGTTCAATAACTCCAAACATTTAAATTTATTAATCTTCCTTTCCAATTCAGTTTTAAAGTTTCTTTTTAGAATTAAGACCTTTATGTCCTGACGAGTGTGATTTTGATTGCAGACGTGTTGTCACACTTGTCTACCGCATGATGTGATCTTGATATGGGTGGTGGTTCATCCTTGTGTGTAGTTTTTGTCTTGTTTCTCCAATGTATCTGCCTCCTGTAGAGCACCGAATACATGTAATCATGTGTATCACATTGTATGAAGCACAGGAATAGTAGTGCAGAATGGAGTATTTGGTAATATGCTTGATCTTTGCACAGGTGTCACGAACGGCACCCAATACCAGAACAATTGCTAAGCACCTTGGTCTCAGCTTGGCTTCACCAGTTAAGTGACCACCTTTGGCCTTGGGAGGAGCCCTCAGCTTACTCAGATGTCACCTGGACTTATCGAGAGGTGCAAAGCTAAGAGCTCTGGCCAGCACAGGGGCACGATCGTCTCACCAAGGATACTGGGTTGAAGAATACCACCAAGTGGAACAGGACGGCCGGACCAGCACAAGCGGAGTAAAATAGTCAGACAGGCCAGGACAGGATAGATCTGGGTATTTGGATCTGATCATCAATAACTGCGGATGTTATCCCTGATTAACAAATGTTTTCCATAAGAAGTGGATATGTGGGGTAACTCAGCAGAATGAGAAGGGAAAGGGTAAAAGAGGAGAGTGAATAATAGAGTGAGGCTGAGGGTTATTACAGACACATAGCAGAAGATAAGGAAATGGTAAAAGAGACGGAGAGGCAGTCCCGGATTTGTGGTGAGGCCACAAAGGCCCAGGCCTAGAGCGGCAAGACTGTAGGAGTGACATGCCAGCCGACCACATTCTAAAATAGGAAATATTAAATGAGGAGAGTGAATAGAGTGAGGCAGAGGGTTATTAGTAAGGATGCACAAAATCCAGTATTCGATTTGTGATTCTAGCAAATGCTCTGCACCTGGGAACCTACCATCAGGGCAGCCGTTAGAAATCACGGGGTCCAAGCCCACCCCAGCCCCCAAGCCCCACTCCAGATCTCGCCCCGACAACAGTTAAATGACCACACGGACGTCAGTGCAAAAAATGGTAAACCCCCCCCCACACATAAGTTAGAAAAAGCCACTGATGGTCAGGTCCCCCTATAAGTTAAAGAAGAACTGTGATGCCAGAGCACCCAATAATAAAAGTTATTTTTAAAAAAATATTTAGCGCCAAGGACCCCATAAATGTTTTTTTTAAAAATCATTGGTGGTCAGTGCCCCCTATAAGTTAAGAAAAATGTTGATGCCAGGGGCCCCCCTTACAAGTTAAAAAAAACCATTGGGGCCTCAGAGGATATTTAAAAAAAAAAAGGGCCTTTAAGGTATTAAAATAATACATTGGTGGCTAGGGCTTTAAGAAAAATAAAAATAACACATATTGGTGTTCAGTAGAAATTAATTTGTGGCTTCAGGATGTCAAGTTTAGCTCTTTTCGTCACTTTGGGTCTTTTCGCTGCTTCAGGACTTTTGCAGATCGGCCCTTTTCCTCACTTTGTGACTTCATCAGTTTGTGATTCGGGCTTTCGGAAGGGAACTTTTAAAGAGCCGGCATGGCTTCAACGCTGCCAGGGGGTGGGGGGGCGGCTGTGCTGCAGTTTTTGAAATAACCCCCTTCAGGCCCTGGTAAAGTTGTACCCCCTTTGCCCCCCTGATGGCAGCTCTGCCTACCACAGGCTTCACCTTCCATCAAGAAAGAGAATAGATACACCTGACTTTCAGTAAGGGGAATGTTGACCCCTAGTGGCCCCCTTCCTCTCTTTCTTTTTATGTTTTTATGCTATGTTGTGTGTTTGTGAGTGTGTAAATATGGGTGTGTATGTGTGTATGTGTGTGTGTGTGTGTGTGGACAAAATCCCATTGTAATGGTAACGGCTCATTCATGGCATTCCTTCAGTAGCAGTGTGGGATCTTCTCAAGCTGGAGGAAAGAAAGGAGGATGTGGAAATGTTTGCAGGAAACTTTAGTGTGTCCTGACATTCTTCAGCATTAAGGAAAATGCTTGGCAGAAATTCTGGGATGTTTTGATCGTGACTTACAGCCTTGGCAGTATATCTTTTCCAGAGAAGCTTATCTAACATAGTGCCCTCTGCATTGGCAGGCTAGGCCAGTTTAAGGGCAGAACAGATATGACATTTGCCTTGTGATACTAACCTGAGAGGGACACAGGGTCAGAAATAGGGGTAGATCCATGTGTGGATCAAGTGGATAGGAGGGTTAGAGGCAGGCGCCTTGCACGCCATAACTACTTGGACTAACTCTGGAGGGACAAAAAACGCAAATGAAATCTTGAGTTGTGTAATATTTGTTAGCAAGGTCTGGCATTGAATGGGCCACTTAAGTACAGAAACCATGAGCTTCCATTGACTTACATTGCAGTGGCTTAAACAGCCCAGGTGCCACTAACCAAAGCTTATGTAAAAAACAAAAATGCCTTTATTATAAAAGAGGGTGGTGCTGATTGGCCTTCAAACTTTGGTCTTAAATGACTCACTGGTGCCGTTTGGTCACAGATTACAAGATTTGTGACCCACAAGCCATCTGAGCTAATTTCCTTGTTATTCTTTGTTTGCTTATGTTTATTAGTTATAGGTTTCCTGTGGATTACACGTTGCATGAGTGCATTTCCCTGCCTTGTGATGCAGTTCCCATGGCAGGTGAATTCCCTGTGTTCTTGTAAACGGTGGGTTTCAGCATTCAGCCAAAGGGCTTGCAGCTGCTATGTGTGCTAATGATGTCAGTGGTCCATGCAGGGGCGACATTAGAAATCACGGGGCCCCAAACAACAAAAATTCCCTGATGCCCAAGCACCACCCCTGATCCCGCCCACTCAACATCACAGTTAAAAGACCACACACACATCAGCACTTAAAAAAAATAACCCCCCACACACATATTGATGGTCAGGGCCCCCTTATACATAAAAAAAACAACATTGCTGCTGGGGCCTCCCTTACAAGTTAAAAAAATTGGGGCCCCAAAAATTATTTTTCAAAAAAACATTGGCGCCAGGGCCCCCCTTACAAGTTGAAAAAAATTGGGGCCCCTTACAAGTTGAAAAAAATTGGGGTCACAAAATATTTAAAAAAAAAAAAATATTGGCGCGAGAGCCCCCTTAAATAATTATTTTTTTTTAAATTGGTGCAGGGGCCTATAGAGTATTACAATAAAACATTGGTGGCCAGGGGATTAGAAAAAATACCTGACAGTGGTGTCAGTAGAACTGGATTAAGGATTTCATTTATAGCTGTTTTCGTGACTTTGGGTCTTTTCGCCACTTCAGGACTTCAGTGTCGGCTCCTTTCGTGACTTCGGGTCTTTCCGTTGCTTCAGGACAATGTATGTTTGGCACTTTCACATTCTGCCTCTTTGGGACAAGGGGCTCTTTGAAAAGTGCAGCACAGCAGGGCCCCCCTTCAGCCCTGGACCTTGTACCCCCTGATGGCGACCCTGGGCCCATGTATATATTAAATGTGTACACTGCAGTACTGAATAACAACTGCAAGAAAAACTATTTGTTCTATTGAATTTAGATCATAAAAACTATAACCAGTTGTTTCTGGATTTCCCAAAAATCTACACCATTCATATTAATGGGATACTGTCATGAGAAAACATGTTTTTTTAAAAACGCATCAGTCAATAGTGCTGCTTCAGCAGAATTCTGCCCTGAAATTCAATTTTCAAAAGAGCAAACAGATTTTTATATTCAATTGTGAAATCTGACATGGGGCTAGACATATTGTCAGTTTCTTCGCTGCCCCCAGTCATGTAACTTGTACCTGCACTTTGGGATGGAACTACTTTCGAGAAGTCTGTTATTCCTGCTACTTAATGTAACTGAATCAGTCTCAGTGGGACTTAGCTTTTACTATTGAGTGCTGTTCTTAGATCTACCAGGCAGCTGTTATCTTGTGTTAGGGAGCTGCTATCTGGTTACCTTCCCATTGTTCTTTTGTTAGGCTGTTGGGCAGCGCCAGGCCACACCAACCAGGCACCCTAGGCAACCTGGCTGGTCACAGCACCCCATAAGCCTCTAAAGACGCGTATGCATGCATGAAAAGATGCGCATATCCTTTTTGGATTCGCAAAAATGACACAAACTCAAACATGATATCCACGCATGCACGAAAGGGCTCCAGCACACTCTGGCTAGAGCAGGAAGCAGGGACTGGACTAGAGGTTAGAAGGCAGAGAAGGTGCATGCCTGTACCCCCCCCCCCAGCTTTGTGCCCTAGGCATGTGCCTACTCTGCCTACTCCTTGGCCATGCCCTGCTGCAGGGGGGTGAAGGGGGTTATAACACCAACTTGCAGTACAGCAGTAAAGAGTGACTGAAGTTTATCAGAGCACAAGCCACATGACTGGGGGCACCTGGGAAACTGGCAATGGCTAGCCCATGTCAGATTTCAAAATGAAATATAAAAAAATCTATTTGCAAAAATGGATTTCAGTGCAGAATTCTGAGGGAGCAGCTCTACTTACTGATACATTTTGAAAAAAGAAATGTTTTGCCATGGCAGTATCCCTTTAAAGGAGTTAAAAGACCCAAATAATTGTGATGCTTTTCCAGCTTGTAATGCACATGATTTGCAAGCAAATAACCTGTAATAGTAAAACTGAAAAGAAGTGGATATTTTTCTGCTTTAGCCACCCATGCACTAGGCTAAATTGGACTGATCCATTTGTTGGCCCAGGGACCAAAGATCAGATCATACTGCAGGTCTGCAGGGACACATCGGGAGCGGACACCATTAATGTGGTCCTCATCAGATTGGATTGTCAAACCTGCACAAAAATATTAATGATATTCCCAAGGGCCCCATAGATGGGCAAATAAGCTGCTGACTTATTCTGGAGGGACCTGAATAAGGCCCCTTTGTGGCCAGCTTTAATTTTCCTTTACAGTAAGTAGCAGTGTAAGTACCAGTGTGAGTGTAAAGAGTATCTTCAACCTGATACTTCCCCCAGTATTTAAGGGACAATGGGTCTTGGCCAAAAAATATCTAACCAGGGTAAGATTTATAGCTTGTAATTATCCAAAAATACCTTAATAGCTGTACAGGTCTGGTCCACATAGGTAAGGCCATATTTAATACAGTTAATTACTTCCTTGTGACAAGTATAGATTCATCTAATGCTGAGAACCTTTTACGGGGTGCAGCATATTGTCACTGGAAATAATTCCAATGCAACATCATTCATCTTCTTCTGACATGGGGCCTGTGTCCTATGTATTTACACCCTTGGAACATGATAGAGAGAGAGGTCCATATGGCTTTATCAACCCTATAATTGGCAGAGGGCCTTCACACCTACCTGGCCCAACAGGTTTCTGCCATTGACAAAGACATATAGGAAGGCAGTCGCAAAGCTGATTAAATGTCTAATTAATACAATACTGCCCTTTTCTTTCCCCTACCTGTTTGATTATCACCACTGGGTTGTTCTTAGCAGCCTAATTAGCATGTATAATGAAGTGCAGAAGAACATGAAGCAAGGAGAAAGCCAACAACAGAAATATGTGAAACCTGGGAGAGGCTCTGCTCATGGGAGAATATAATGTGTGGGAAACACCAAGAGGGTAGGTGATGGTTTTGCACAACAGATATAAATGACCTATTTATAAATACAAGTTTACTTTCACTTTTGTTTTACTATAACGTCTGTTATACAGTTTCAATTATACATATCTGGATATTCTCCCAAGTGGAGCAGTCATTATTGTTGTTCCGTAATGCTGAATTGGTCAGTACAACGAGCCTTTAATTAGGCATTAAAAAAGCAGTGATGATAGACAATGATAGAGCAGTAGAAAATAAAGGGTTAGTTAAGCTTCAGTGAACTTTTATTGCATTATACACAATTAGAATATTTGTTATTAGTCTTCATTATTTTACCTTTATTGACTTTTACATTTAACTTTTTCTGCAGCCCTTTTGTTTGGAATGTAAGCAACCATATGGTTTTTAGGGTCACTGAGAGTAAGAAGCAGGCACTAGACTGGATGAAAAATGAGTGTTTTACAACCTTATCCATTCATTACATACATGCAATGTGTATACATCATACAAAATAGCACTTTTTTACATTTGTCCAGACTTTATAAGTTGTGTGGTCATTTAATTGCACTCGTGTGTCTAGCAGTCTGCCACAATAAGCCCACATGGACACTTACTACAATAATGACTAAGTGGTATTAAGAGTGATATCACTTGTATGTATTGATGTATTACTTGATGTATTACCCCAACACCGGGGATGATAGTACCTGGGCCAGAAGTAGGCAGAAGAGACACATGCCTAAGGTGAAACAGAGGAGGTGAGCTACGCACATCCCCATCTGCCTGCCTACTCTTAATTTGGGTTTCTACGAAATTGGTGGTGGAAGGGGGAGGGGTTGGCATGTGGCTTGTTGGCAATCAAGTGGGGGGCCACCATGGGCACTCTTTTCAATTAGTGCAGCACTGGATAGCTCAACAATTTGCACCTCACCTACAATGGAAAGTACCAACTTTTATGCATTTACGTGTCTCTTTTTTTTCTAACATTTTATTTAACTTTCATAAACTCTTACCGCTTTTATAAGAGAATAGAGGGCAAAAAATGTTCTCAAAATTTTGGACCATTAAGTAATAAACCTTAATATTTCATCATCACTTTTTTTTTTTAATTCTCCCTGGTTTAGCATCAGTTGTAGTGATGAAAGTTATTCAATCACTCTCCCACCATCAGTTCCTATTTCTCCTCATCAATAACTCTTGGGTAGCTCAATAACTCACTGATCTCCTCTTTTGCCTTTAACAACTTTTCTCATTTAATTCCCTCTTTGCAAACCTTTCCAAAATGTTGCCTGCTTCCTCCTTATACAATTGCTCTGTAGAGGAAAGTCAACAATTACTGGAGGGGTGCCAAAAGTTAGACACCCCTTGTGATTGTATTCACTTACCTGGTGTTCCTATCAGCAAAGAACTGCCCAGCTGTGGTTCTTCTCAGTGAGAACCACGGAGTAATTCTCTTCTTGCATGTGCAGATGCGCAATAGAAGTTGAACTAACAATAACCTGGACTTTTCACTCTATTGAGTATTGACCCTGGGATTTTGAAGAATGAAGAAGAGGAAGACGAGGATCACTCTGTGGTGCTCGCAGGGAAGAACCCTTGGTTGGGGCAATTTTTTGCCTACATCAATTCCTCACACTCTCCATGCCCTTCTCATGTCCTATGGAAGTCACAAACATGAAATGAAAGGGGTTGTTCAATGGCTAATTCTCAGCAACTTTTCATTTGGTCTTAATTTTTTTAATTGTTTGCCTTCTTGTTCTGTAAGGCTATACATTTATTGCTATTGCTACTTTTTCTTGCTCATCTTTCTATTCAGGCCCTCTCCTATTCATATTCCAGTCTTGTATTCAAATAAATGTATCATTGCTAGGGTCATTTGGATCCTAGCAACCAGATTGCTGTAATTACAAACGGGAGACCCACGGAATAAAAAGCTAAATAACTCAAAAACCGCCAATACAAAAAAATAAAACCAATTGCAAATTATCTAATTTCACACTCTACATCAGGGATCCCCAACCTTCTGAACCCATGAGCAACATTCAGCAGTAAAAGGAGTTGGGGAGCAACACACGCATGAAAAATGTTCTTGGGTGCCAAATAAATGCTGTGATTGGCCATTTGGTAGCCCCTGTGTGGATTGTCCACCTACATTGAGGTTCTGTTTGGCAGTACAACTGGTTTTTATGCAACCAAAACTTGCCTCCAAAAATCAGCACCTGCATTGAGGCCACTGGGAGCAACATCCAAGTGGTTGGAGAGCAACATGTTGCTCACGAGCTTCTGGTTGAGGATCACTGCTCTACATCATACTATAAGTTAACTTAAAGGTGAAAAACCCCTTTCACACATCTGGTCTTCTTGGATGGCTATCATTTTTACTAAAAATGGTGCACAGTTTAAAAGCATCAATACAGGAATATTTCCCAGGGGTTGGATAAAATTGCTACTGCATTTCAGTTTTATTTTTAAAACACATATACAGTATCAGTTTTTGCCTCCCGTTTAGATGCCTTTAGTTTATGAATGATAAAAATCCAGCATAAAAGGAAAACAAGCCATTGGTAAACGTGTGATAGGCCTGACTATATGGGGGCACAATGCCTGTTGAAAATGAAAGATCTTGGTCTTGTGTAGTAGCTGGAGATATGCATACGGTAAAATAGACAAACATTTACTGTTGCTTCTCACAGGTAAGATGCCATGACTCACTACAGATACATTTACTCTGATAAATGTCCTGTCTGTGACTTTGATTATCTGGAAAACCCCGAGGGGATCATAGAGTAAGTTCAGCTATTTATTCATGGTGATGGCCCTAGAAATGGCACATTCCAATGCTGATTACTCATTGTGAACTTCAATGTACATGTCTCTCTGAATCACATTTTATAGTGGTTTTATAGTGGTTTCTCTCTCCTCCTAAAAAACCATTACATTCAGTTTCAAGACGTAGCAGCCACCCTTATATTAGGGTAAGCTGGGGTTTGGAAGGATATATAGATTACTATTAAAGGGGTAGTTCACCTTTACGCTATCGTTTAGTATGTTATAGAATGAACAATTGTAAGGAACTTTTCAATTGGTCTTCATGATTTATTTTCTATGTTTTTTTTTTTTATTATTTGCCTTCTTCTTCGGACACATTCCAGCATTCAAACAGGGGTCATTGACTCCATCTAAAAACAAATGATCTGTAAGGCTACAAACTGGCTGCTCTTGGTGCTTTTTATTACTCATCTTTCTATTCAGTCCCTTATCCATATTCCAGTCTTTTATTCAAATCAGTGTAGGGTTGCCAAGGTAATTCGGGCACTAGCATCCAGATTGCTGAAACTGCAAACTAGAGAGCTGCTGAATAAATAACTCAAAACCCACAAATGATAATTAACAAATACCAGTTGCACATTGTCTCCGAATATCACTCTCTACGTCATACTAGAATAGTTATCCCAAAGGTGAACAACTCCTTTAAAGGACAAGGAAAGTTAAACTAAAGAAATAGGCTAGAAATACATTATGTTTTGTGCTTGTGTACCCACCCAAGGCAACCACAGCCCTTTAGCAGTAAAGATCTGTGTCTCCCCAGTAGATGCCCCAGTAGCTCCCCATCTTCTTTTCTGATTCACTGATTCACATGCTCTGTGCTGCTGTCACTTACTGAGCTTAGGGACCCACTCACAATATACAGTACACTTGGGGGCAGATTTACAAAATTTGTGTGAAGAGATCGAAGTTCGATCGAATTCGATCGAATACCGATCGTACGATCGAATATGCAAATTTGACCTCTTCGATCATCGAATATCGAATTATCGAATAGATCCAATGATCGGATATTCGATAATTCGATCATTCCATGATCGAAGGATTTCTAATTTTAAAATCCTTCGAATGCCTACCAAATACCAATAGAAGCCTATGGGAACCCCCCATAGGCTTCTTTTGCAAAGACTTGCTCGAATACCATTCGTACGATTGAACGCCTCGATCGTTCGAATCGTACAAATTGTTAGGAGGCTCGAAGGCAAAAGGACGATTTTTTTCGTGAAATCAAACGATCGGTATCCGATCGTACGATTTCTTCGAGAAATCGAATATCGAGCAAAAAGATAGCCTAGAACTATTCGATAAGCATTTGATAGTCGAATTTCAAATGGATTTCGTAGGATTTTATGTGAAAAATAGTAAATTTGCCCCTTAGTGTCATAGAAATATAGTCACAATATAAGGCTGATTAGTCATTAATACAGATAATTACTACATGGCAGCACAGAAACCAGTGCAATTAGCATCAGAATTTAATAATCAGCCCTGTAGCATCAGCTTACAGTATATTACAGACCAACCTCATTTTCTGCTGCTGGATAATTAGTGATGACCCCTAAGCTTAGCTTCTCGACAGCTGCTCAGAGCCCACTGAGCATGTGAGTGTCACAGACTCTTTCCAAGATGGTGACTCCCTGTGACAAGTTTGAAGTCCTGGATCATTGCTGCTATTGACAAGCTGGAACGTTAGGCTAGTGCAAAAAGTTCAGTATAGAAAATATGACATTTTAAGCACAATACATTGTTAGGGTTTATTTCTCCTTTAAAGGGAGAGTGCCTGAAAGTGGTCAGAACCCTAATTAGCTGTTGGAAAGGCTTTAACTAGATGATTTATCAATCACCATCTCAACTATTGCACTAATATTATAATCTGATTCCATGCCCCTATGAAAAAGAAGCTTTTTGTGATGATAAAACCAAAGGGTGATTCATGCCAGTGTCAGGGGCTTATAGTAGGATTCCTTTAGGACAATTGCCAAAGAGTGACTTTGACACCAAATGGGTTATTTATGTAACAGAAGGCAGTATGCAAAGTGCAAAATCAAACAATAATCAACCCTTTTTTTGCAAATTGGAAAATGCCTTCTGATGTTTCAGAATTGTTACTGGACTCTGAACTCCCTTTTGGAGCACAACCTGTGGCTAGCCTTCTGACTGTGTTAAGGTGGCCATGGACAAACCAATAATATTGTACAAAGAATCTTCCTATGATATTCGGTGAGTGTATGGTGGCAGACGGCAGAAGACTTGGATATCGGTCGGCTCGTCTATCTAATTTGTGAGGGTGGGGAGGCACATAGGTGCAGGTCTGCCATTAGAAATCACTGAGCCCTGTACAACAACATTTTCTGGGCCCTCTGGTGGTCAGTAGAACTGAACTCATGGCTTCAGGATTTCAACTTCGGCTCCTTTCGTGGCTTCGGGTCTTTTCGCGGCTCTTTGGGACTCTTCAGGGCTTTGGCTCTTCGGGACTACGGCTAATCTGGACTTCGGCTTTTCGAGACTTCGGCAGGGCACAGCTTCAGTGCTGACAAGGGGGGGCCTGGCTATTTCTAAAAGTACAGCACAGCCCCCCTTTAAGCCCCGGCCCAGTACAAGAGTACCCTCTGTGCCCCCCTGATGATGGCCCTGACATAGGGTGCCTACTTCGCCTGTACCCTGCTCCTCATGCCAGATCTTGAATCCACCTCTCGGAGCAGAAGGCATCATTCCCTGCAATGCAAGAGCTTATTAGATTAACACTAAGGGGCATTCTCCAGAGAGACATACATGATTCCTCCATGAGCTTTGTCTATGTGTGTGACTGTGTCTTGTCTGTGTGGATCTAAATAATGCAAAGCATGTAAAGATACACACTGAAGCTAAGCCCCACCAACAAAGGTAAAGCCAACATATTAACAAAATTATATTATTTACAAAAAAAGGCTTTGACTATATCTTTTATATAACAGGGCAAATGCATATTATAGTTCTGATAGCTTGGTTTGCTTGCTTGGATCCGATATTGGGAATATTCCAACCAGTTTAAGTCAGCCTGTGAGCATGGTATGGGAAAGCAGATGCAAAAAAAGCTATTCTACTAAGGAACAACTAACCCCATATTGATGCCCCTTATTTATGAGACAGTTTTCTAAATGGCACAGATCCCAGACAAGTATTACAATCATTTGCTTATTGACAATATGATAAAAGATATCTTCAGAGACAAAGGGTGCCTCGTTTTTCCTTCAGGTGTGTCCTGGCATTGTCACCCTGTGCAATTATCCCAAAATCCCCACACAGGATTGGAAATATAAGTGTATATCTAAGAAATAGATAACGTGCAGCGAGGGGGTTTTTAACAGATGTGATGCTTTATCTGTGCTTTCGGTATGCTACACTGGGAAATTTAGTAGCCATACAGGATATCACCTGACTTACAATATGTGTGTGTGTGGGGAAATATGGGGAAATCAGTTTTTATGTTTACACACCTATGTCTAGGCGCAGCCTTACTCTGTCCCATTAAATAAGAACAACGTGTCTATGGTGCAAAAAAAAAAAGAATCCACCATGACTAAGAAAACAACTGGATTACATGGAAAATTTCAGCTAACAAAACACGTACTGTGAACAGTTGGTGGGCCACAGAACAGACATTACTCAATACTAAAGTTGGGCATACATGGGAAGGGCCAAATCATGCTAAACTGGCTTGATCCAGTCATTTGACACCTAGCCCAACAACCAAATCATACTGTGGGTGGTTGGCAGTGGTCTCCAACAAGTGACTTATTTTGGCACTGTTTTCATGCTTGTGTTGCTCCCCAACTCTTTTTTACATTTGAATGTGGCTCACGGGTAATAAAGATTGGGGAACCCTAGTCTATAGGGACCCTTTAGGACAGTGATCCCCAACCAGTAGCTCGTGAGCAACATGTTGCTCTCCAAACATTTGATGTTGCTCTCAGTGTCCTCAAAGCAGGTGATTATTTTTGAATTGCAGGATTGGAAGCAAGTTTTAATTGCATAAAAACTAAATATAGTGCCAAGTAGAGCCCTCTGTAGGCTGCCAGTCCACATAGGGGCTACCAAATAACCAGTTACAGCCCTTATTTGGCTCCCCAAGGGACTTTTCCATAATTGTGTTGCTCCCTAACTATTTTTACATTTGAATGTGGCTCACAGGTAGAAAAGGTTGGGGACCTCTGCTTTAGGAGAAAACCTTATTGTGGTGCTGATGTTTTCCTTGTCTGATACGATTTTCCATCCAACCAGATACTGCTCTGGCATATTGTTGGAAAGACTCCCATATTCAGGGCAGTAGCTGGCTATTCGATCTGTAGGAGGCCTAGTTGGCCCCTTTTATTGGACTGTGATCCCCAAACAGTGGCTCATGAGTAACATGTTGCTCACTGACCCCTTGGATGTTGCTCCCAGTGGCTTCAAAGCTGGTGCTTGAATTCCTGGTTTGGAGGCAAGTTTGGTTGCATAAAAACTAGTTGTATTGTCATACAACTACCAAATAGCCAATCACAGTCCTTAGGAACTTTTTTCACGTTTGCGTTGCTTCCCAACTATTTTTACAGTAGCTCTATTGCAGTGGACCCCTGCCTTAAATATAACACTCCATGTAATGTATACCTGAATAAATGAAAATACAAGGGAGCCCTTCTCGGGGTGGAACCCATGGCAAATGCCTTCTCTGCCCTTACCTAAAACAGGTTCTATTTTATTATAAGGCACCAGTTCAAGTCTGCATCAGTTTTAAAAATGTCCTTTTAAGAGTTTAGCACATGCTCCAGTACCAGTTGGAGAGTCACATAGGACTGAACAACAAAACCCAACCATGAAAGGTTCAGTTATCTATGTCCTAATCCAGCTATGCAAGTATTTGCTATAAATCCATAATGTGTGTGCATTTTTCTGCAGATACATTGTTAAAGGGTTACTGACTCCAGGATTTTAAACTATTTTAACATCTGTCATACCATTATATTTGCATGTTATTTATAAATTTGCAATAAATGTATTTGTCTGATGCTTTCACATTTAAACCATGGCACCCGAGGGCTCGCGGTCCTAGCACCTGTCGATCATGCACCCCACCATGGGCTCATGCACCATACCACCGGAGAACGCTGTGGCTCAAACTCATGCAACATATTGGGAATACTGAGTTCCCAATGCGGCTGGGTGGCGTGCAGCCACAAATACAGGCCTGGATCCCCAATGTTCCTCTAGAACAGGGGTCCCCAACCCTTTTCACATGTGAGCCACATTCAGTTGTAAAGAGAGTTGTGGAGCAACACAAGCATGAATAATGTTCCTGGGAGGTACCTCATAAGGGCTGTGTTGGCTATTGGTTGCCCCTATGTGACTGGAAAGATACAGGAGGCTCAGTTTGACAGTACACATGGTTTTTATGCAACTAAACTTGCCTCCAAGTCTGGGATTCAAATACAAGCAACTGCTTTGAGGCCACTGGGAGCAACATCCAAAATATTGGGTAGCAACGTGTTGATCATGTGCCACTGGTAGGGGATCACTGCTCTAGAAGGAGGCTGCCATATTAGTGCAGCAGCATTCCAATAGCATTAGAAACTGACAGGTTGAGAAGGGACAGTCAGTTTGGCAAAACAGTCAGTTTTAGGAAAATCAAGTATTTAATTACAAAAACAGCCCTATCAGTGATAAATATACAACATGACCCTTTGAATGTTAAGAATAGTTTTTTTTAGTGTCCGTATTACTTTAAATAGTTTTTATTGATATGACCCTGATCCTTGTGTTTTCTGTGCATGATTTCTGATAAGACATGCGTTTCCCTTGCCATCTGCTGCAAAAATGCCCACTATCTTTCCCTCATTGCCCATCTGCTTAGATGCAAGCACCTCCCTTATCATACATTCCACTTTATCCGATCAACCACCCTGTTGCTTCGGTGGACTCCATCTGCTCTGTCCAGCAACATGCAGACATCAAAGAGAGAGCCTCATTCTTCTCTTCCCAACTGTGATGTTGTATTACCCCATTTGAGATAGTAGACAATGTATGCGCAGCACATATTATATAGCATTAAGCATTTTCAACATAGCGTTGGCTTGGTGCTCCCGGGGAAAACAAACTCCCTCCCTGGGAAAATTATTTTCTTTCCTTGCATTTAACTTTCTTCATTTTTATATTGTATTTCACCTTCTATGGTTTAAACCTCAAACCAAAAATAAAAAAAACAGATTAAAAAAAACCCCAAAAGAACGCAGCTTTAGTTACCAGCACTCCTTCCAGACTATGAGAGTGAGTCATGACATTTCATGTTATTTTTGTCCAGTTTCATCCAACAAACAGAGGCCCGCTGCTCAGCTAAAGCTCTCATTTAGGGATGGCGCGAACCGCGGAACGGTTCGCAAACCCCATAGACTTCAATGGGAATATTTCTGGCCAGAAAAATGATTTTAAAGTTGTTTAAAGGGTGCAACAACCTGGACAGTGGCATGCCAGAGGGGGATCAAGGGCAAAAATGTATCTGAAAAATCCATTGTTGACACAGCGCTGCGTTTTGTGCTGAAAAGGGAAAAAAGTCACTCAGGTGGTTGTGGAGACTGTAATATTATGGATATTTAGACAGAATGTGAACAAGCTCACAAAGCTAGATGGCAGTTGTTTGAAGAACACACTGGGCAAAAAATGCCTACAGGGCAAATAATGGCTACAAGGTCAACGTATACACTACTACAGCGGTGGATACGGATTACGTAAAATATATTATGGCTGCTTGAAAAAAGTCACTCAGGTGCTTTTTCTGGAGAGGGTAATATGATGGATATTTAGACAGAATGTGAACAAGCTCACACAGCTAGATGGCAGTTGTTTGAAGAACAGTAGATTACTAGCCAGCAAACTTACTATCCACTGTCCCTGAAATCACTAACAGCTCGCTCCCTACACTATCTCTTCCAAGCACACACAGGCAGAATGAAAAAACGCTGCAGGGCTTCGGTTTTTATAGGGAAGGGGAGTGGTCCAGGGGGTGTGGGGGTGGTCCAGGAGGGAGAGCTTACTGATTGGCTGCCATGTATCTGCTGGTCTGGGGGAGAAATGGCAAAATAAAAGCGCCAACTAAGGCGAACCCAAATTGGCGAACGTTGCGCGACGTTCGTGAACTTCCGGCGAGCGCGAACAGCCGACAAACAGTTCGCGCCATCCCTACTCTCATTAAACACAGTAACGTTGGAAGGGTAGTCCAATATTTCAACATCAGCCCTCAAATACGCCTCACAATGAAGATTTTTAATGGGTAATATCAGGTATATTTTTTAAAGGAATACATTTCTCTACGTACAGAAAACACAAGATCCCTAACCCAGATAACTGTAAGATATTTGTCGCTGGTCTTACTTATAACACAACTGCTTCAGCTAAAGTAAAAAGGATTTATCATCTCAGAGTTTGTCAATTGTCATCTGATGCCTCTACTTCTAACCATAAAACATTGCAAAATAGTTATTTAGGCAGAATGAAATCAAATATTGTATATGACGTATGGGACCTGTGTTTTTCCGGATAATGGATCTTTCCATAATTTGGATCTTCATACTTTAGGGGGCAAATGTATCTATTCACTAATTCGAGGGCTTTTAGCCCTCAAATTCGGCCAAAATTCTATAGAAATTAGAAACTATTCGAATGCTTATCGAATAGTTTTAGGCAATTTTTTCTCCGCTATTCGATTTCTCGAAAAAATCGTACAATCCAATAACGATCGTTCGATTTCACGAAAAAGATTGTGAAATTTCCTTTGATCGTTCAAAAAATTTGTACGATTCGAATGATCGAGGCATCCGTTTTTTCACACAGTGTCAGATCCGCCGAAAATGCAGGAAAGTCGGCCTTGTAGTACAAATGGTATTCGAGCAGGTGATAGAAAAAAAAGCCTATGGGGGGATTCCCATTGGCTTCTATTGCAATTTGGTAGGTTCAATCTGGTGAAGTAGACAGTCAAATAAAATTTTAAAGTTAGAATACTTCGATCATCGAATGGTTGAATATTCGATTATTCGATATTCGAGGTATTCGATACACTTGAATTTTGCGTATTCGATGATCGAAGTGGCCAGATTTGCAAATTCAAATGTCCGGTAAAATCATACGATCGGAATTCGATTGGATTCAATCGAACTTCAAATTATTCACATGAATTTTGTAAATCTGCCCCTAAGTCTACTAGAAAATAATGTAAACAATAAAAAAGCCCGATGGGTTTATAAGGATTCATAATATTTTAGTTGGGATCAAGTACAAGGTACTGTTTTATTATTACAGAGAAAAAAGTAATCATTTTTTAAAAATGTGGATTATTTGGATAAAATTGAGTCTATGGGAGCTTTCTAGATTAGGGGTTTCTAGATAACTGATCCCATACCTGTATAATGTTGTCCAGATGGATAATAAGCAATTTGTTTTTATGCCACCATAAACTAAAATCTTGGTGGTGGCACAGCCTGTTCTTGTACATACTTACTGGGCTGTGAGGATCAACAACTGCTATAAAAAATATAACAGTCCATAAAGTTCTCACCAATGTGAGCTCTAGAATTAGTCCATATTTAAATTTTCTACCACCCTTCTTTCCTCTAAACTGATCACTTTTGGGCAATATTATTTGGTCCAGCATTCCCCACTCACCCCCATCCCACCGCTTACTCTACTCTAACTCCTTCCATGTTGGTATCTCACATACTCTCTTTGTTACAAATTATGCAACCTAGGCTGGTGTCTATTTCTGGTCCTGGGCAAACTGAAGAGTTGTTAAAAGGATAATTTCGATTTAAAGTGTTTTAAAAATGTGTGCATACCTCAATTTGTGGTGTACCCTGGCCTCAACATTTTTCTGCACATACTTGAATGCGCAACTTTGAGGGAACATTGCGGAATAGTAATATCATTAAACAGTTTCCTTTCATCAGCACTGAGCAATGCATGCCAGTCTAGGACAATAACGTTAGAATGGAACACATTTGATGGAAATGTTGTGCCTCTATTCACCTAATGAGAAAAACGTGTGTACGCTGTAAAGTGCAAACTGAGCTTTCCACTTCTCTTACTCTGCAAACTGCAGCTATTTTTAAATCCAAAAGAACAACATCTGTTTTCAGTGAAGACATTTTTTTACTGGAAATTGCAAAAATGGTTGATAATTTTCTAATTAATAGCATCTTTGTGTTCAATGGAGTTTATGTAGACTTCCAGTACAGTCTACATCATTGTGAAATTTACAGCAAGCGATGAAGCAAATGATAAAGGAGATGATGAAGACAGATTGAAGGACGGTGTCCATTGCACAACTTAATAACAATCAGTTTTATTGAAAGTGATACAGGGAAGTTGTTTCATTTGACAAGAGGAATGTTTTGGATGAATAAAAATGCAACCTGTGAAGGTGTGACTAGAAAGTCCCACAAGTAAACAAAACAAAATAGAATTGGGACAAACTTACTGTATGTGTCTGACCTCATGGGCACCAATTTGATTTAAAATATGTTGTCTCTATCCAGGTCTGACGTCTTTAATCTAAAATGACCACACTCCAGCCAAGGACAGGAATGGCTTCAAGTAGTATCAATTAATGCAGCCATAAACCAGCCATATGATGAATCGACCAATGAATGGAACAGTTAAATATTGTACAAGTTATGGACAACTGTCTCATCAATGAACTGATACCCAAGGAACACAGTTGGTTATGATCATCCAGACAGTATAAATCAACCAAGTTTTATTGTTACAGTATGTGCATGGCCACCTTTAGACACATATGGTTATGATCTAATCTGGGGATCCCAAATTTTTTTTTACCACTGAGTCACATTCAAATTTAAAAAGAGTTGGGGAGCAACACAAGCTTGAAACAGTTCCTAGGGGTGCCCAATAGGGGCTGTGATTGTCTATTTGGCCCCGATGCAGCCTACATGAGGTTCTGTTTAGCAGTACACAGTTTTAGTTATTCAACTAAAACGTGTTTCAAAGCTTGGAATTCAAAAATGATCATCTGCTTTGAGGCCAATGAGAGAAAAATCCAAGAAGTTGGTGAGCAACATGTTGCTTGCAAGCCACTGGTTGGGGAAGACTAATCTAATCAAATGCACCCCAGCCATTCCATAGTACCCCTTAACAAAAGTATGAGTAGTGGTGTAACTAAAGCTACTAGGCCCCACAGGAAATTCATTTTAGGACACCCAAAACTCTAGTAATGAGACATTTTAACATAAACATGTATTAAAAATACACTTTACTAAAATGTGAATAATCATTCTATTCATTATATAGGAATCCTTTTTATTGTGTCAGATTGGTCACACACCTATCAAAGGTGTATAATATAGTATATTATGGTATAGTATATAATATAAGGTTTTGGTAGGAGCTTGATTGGTTCAGATCCAGTAATCCTGAGTATTCTGTTGCTAAGGAGACACCACAATACAAGTGCAGGGTCATGTAGTCTCCAAAGTGTCTGCTTGCCTGCCACGGCTGGCAGTTGGTATTCAAAAATAGGGAGAAGTCATAAAAAGGGCTTAGATGGAGTCAGGTTGGGCCATGTTCAATCCCCCACATGTGCATGTTCAGTCATATGCATGCAGAGCTGTGACACTTAGGGGCAGATTTACTAAATTCGTGTGAAGGATTCGAATATTTGCTCGAATAGTCAATTGTGCAACTATTCAAATATGCAAATTAAGTATTTTCAAATATAGAATATTTGGTCACATCGAATAGATCAAATAAATATATATTTGATCGTTCGACTATTTGCCAGTCGAAGAACTTGCCCTTTAAATTTTTATTCGACTGCCTACTTTGCCAGATTGAACCTCCCGAATTGCAATAGAAGCCTATGGGAATCCCCCATAGGCTTCTGCCGTATTTCAATCGTACGATTTTGGCAAGTATTCAAACATTTTTTCTGCGACTTTTCATAGAATCGTTCGAATTTCCTGGAAGGAATAAAGAAACCTTTGAATGTAGACTACCTAATGGTAGATAAACCAAATCCTGGAAGGACATATTGTATTTCAGAAGGATGTTAATAAAAAAAAAAAAATAAAAGCATAGAGAATGTGGTGTTGAAACAATAGAGATAGTAGTAAGGCATTTGGAATGATATCAAGATGCACCTTCAAGAAATTAAATTTTCACTTCTATTTTCTGTATGAGTGTGAGGCTTGAGGAATATGTTTTGTTGCTTTTACAGCTTACTTTTCATGTCTTCTCAACATTATGATATTCGTTTTAGCCTAAAAGTATCCACTATCAGTGCACAAAGGACACAACAAGCCTTCAGGGATAAAGTCAAAGTGCACATTCTCTACCGTCTCTACTATGTGGTATGTGCAAAGTACACAGGGGTGTAAAAGGTATTTGGTTTCCATTTCCTAGCAATAGAACATTGTTGGCAGCTGGAGGCATAGCATAAAAAGTCTTTGAATAGATGTCTGACAATGAAAATTTAAAGTGGAGGGAATAATGGATACAGAGATGAGAAGATATATTTGTATAGAGGGCCAGTCGTAGCAGGAAGCGATAAGAGGAAATTTATTGGGCCCTTATATATTTGTTTTTCCTTTAGCATTGGAAGCATTACATTAAAAAAAAACTCTGAATGTTTGTCAAAGCTGACTATGAGAATTTATAGTTGAGGGGCCATTTCCTTGTAATTTGTCCACTTACATGTTCAGGTTTTGGAGCCCAAACAGAGGGGAGAAGAAGAAGTAAGCTGCAAATATTTGTTTGTTTACTTTGTTTTTGAAGACCACATCAATTGCTGATACTTTTCTTTTTGTTGGCACAACCAGAAATAGGAAGCAGTAGTAGTATACAGAGCGAGCTTTAGGAGAGAGAAAGAAAAGAGACAATATGTGGGCCCTTGTATCTTTGTTTAATTTGTTTTTGCTTTAGCAAACATTTGAGACTTTTGGTCCTTTATCTTTAGCTTGCAAGTTACCTAAAATGTAGAATAGTTAATGGAAGAGAAACCAAACCCTGAAAGGAAATAATGTATTACAGAAGGAGTAAAATATATTTGTTTTCCATTTCCAACCAGTAGGATGCTGTTGGCAGCTGGATGAATGGCATAAAAAGACTGGAGGACTGGATGTCTGAATAATAGTCTGAATGGATGTCCGAGCTGATAGAAAAGGATAATTTATAGTGGAAGGGATGTAGGGATACAGAGATGAGAAGTTATAGTAGTATAAATGGCCAGTCTTAGGAGAGAGAAAAGAGAACATTTTTGGGCCCTTTTTGGTTTTGCTTTACCAAGCACATGCAACTTGTTGTCCTCCATCTACAGCTTGCACAGGATTCTGGGAGTTGACAGGCCAGAGACTGGATATCCTTGTATGGAAGTAAAAAATATAATTTACTTTATAAAATCTTTTTGCCATTGCCTGTATTGCATGGTATGACATTTTAGGCTAACCACCAACAACCTTTTATTTTGGTTGGTTTTTGTTTGGTACCAAGCCTGGTCCAACGTCTGGATGAAAACTGGGCAGATGTAATTTGGGCAGGTTTGAGCTTCCCATCAGGTCAGGGAACACAGTTATTGCAGTGTTTACTCTAACACCTCCTATTCTCGCCATAGTAATCTGTTCCTTTGGCTCTAGGGCAAAAGAGACAAACATGCAGATCTTATAGTATATGGCCACATTATCTTGCTCCCAACCCAACACCTATCCAGTGCTAATAAAGGTTGCATGGCATTGGCTTATTGGGTCTGTAAACCCAATACTTTTATATTCTACAAGTTATATCAGTAGGTAGTCATGATCTTGCTGAGGACAGTACACAGCGCTGCAGTCACTAGCCAAAGGCACTAGAACCCACTGGTGGAGGCTGTGAATAACTACCCAATTAATTCCTACTTAATTTCCCATTATCATAAAAGATAAACCTCTGCCACTATTATGTTTTTTTAACCTAGGGAATTAAAAAGAGTTGTGTTAAAATAAAGAGAATTATAATAATGATAGAAAGGCCACTTTAAGCCCATAAGTTTAAAGGTGTTTATTTATAATAGAAGAAAGATTTAGAGCTTGTCCATGACACAACAGTTACAGTAACTGTTTTCCTATGTAAAGGATTACGCCAGGTTTCAACTATATGCATAAATACTGTAAAAATAAGGAAGGGCCTATGCACCCAATTAGCTATGACCTCGTGTTTATTGTCTAATGAAGGCACATAAATATAAATGGGGTATATCTATCTTTACCTGTGTTGGACTTTGCATCAAAATATCCAGGAATCTGTTTATATCTTTATGGGACAGTTATAAAACCAGCAAGTAACACCATTAAACCTTAGAGTAAACATTGTATATAAATCATTTTGGCCCAGTAGCTGGCCCTTACTGTTGGGTTCGTGTTAAAATGCTAAACTGGTAGACATAAATTTGTGTATATTTTTTCTCTTTATTATAATAATACCTGATTCCTTTGTAACCTTGTAGGGTAAGAAATACCCTGCCCCAGACTCAAACAGGTCATGTCCCCACCTCCAGGGAGGCTATCGGATTCAAGGTGTATGTTCCCAAGAACATAGTTTACCCAACTAAAATGTTAAAACCTGCTTAATAGTCAGGAACCCAGAGTTGACCTCTTTCACAGACACCTTTGTTGACCATCCCTTCTGACCAAGAGTCTCAGCCTATGTGTTCTGCAATGCTGAACCTAATTCTGTCAGCCTCTTAATATAACTTGTGTAATCTGGCTTCAGCTTATTCAGATTGCTTGCTTATTGCCCGTGTTGAGTTGCCACCTTTGGATGTTGCAAGCTCTGGTTGGGGGGCCGGATGGCATGAGAAGAGGAGCTGACAATACCAGGAGTGAGTCAGTGATGTTCAGGGCCCAAAATTATTGTCTGTGAAAACCAAAAAGACAGGCGGGAACCATACCTGTGTGTAATGGTGGTTTCTTAAAATGTAAATCCAGAAATAGTATATAACATTATAAAGAGTATGGAAAAGGGCAGCAAGTAGGATAGTTTCTGCTGACAGATTTGAATTGTGATATTTTCATATGGTTTATATTTTTATATTTAGTTTGGGAGTCTTACGATTCCCTGAGAAACATATCAACCTAAATATTGCATAAATCCATGTAAATTGAGTTGTAACTGTCACAACATTCAGATCTGGGACAAGTGAAAGAATGCATAATACTGAAATGATTAATGAGCAAGAACTTGTTCAGCATGTTACAGCCATACAGACTTGCACTCATCATATTATGTGTAGCAAACTTGAAAAATTGGACGGCACTTCTGGATAAAAGCTTTATTATAGCAGATAGCTGTTTTTATGCCTAACGAATTTCGGGATTGTCTCCCTTAGTCATAGGTGAACTATAACTAAGGGAGACAATACCAAAACGCGTTATTATTATTATCTGCCATAATAAAGCTTTTATCCAGAAGTGCCGTCCAATTTTTCAAGTTTGCTACATATATACAGTGGGGACACTGAGGACTGAGTAACTGGATGGAGGCTTGAGCGCTCTTCCATGTGAGTCAACTCTGGGTTCCTGACTATTAAGCAGGTTTTAACATTTTAGTTGGGTAAACTATGTTCTTGGGAACATACACCTTGAATCCGATAGCCTCCCTGGAGGTGGGGACATGACCTGTTTGAGTTTGGGGCAGGGTATTTCTTACCCTACAGGGTTACAAAGGAATCAGGTATTATTATAATAACGATTATATGCACCTTATAGGGGTGGAATTATTTCCAAAATTTTCAAGTACTAAAAGTGGGGTTATTAAATTTATGCTATGCAGCTTGTGCAGGTGTAATATCTGTCTATGCTAGACTACTATGTGGGACTGTGATTATTTGGTCAAGCTGATTTTGTGACAATATATAATAGACATGGCTGCTTTAACACCATAATGCTGCACTGCCACACCAAATGTCTTTGTTTTCGCTTCTGGCATAAGTGAAACTAGGGCTTGACAACTCTGGAAAAGGGAAAGGGGGAGAGGAGCAAACTGGGCACCCTCAAGCCCTAGCCCTGGAGGTTTAAGATGAAAACAGGACGTCTGATACAGAAGTCCATGTTTACACAATGAAGAAAAGAAATGCTGTGTTTCTTTTGACAGAGGGCTCTGAGCAGCATCACTTTAAGGGTTTATTGTTGTATTTATATAGACCTTTCTGATAAAGCTTATATAGTTGTAACCTTTCCTTCTCCTTTAAAATGATTAGTCTGAAGTATAAAATATGATTAAAACTATACAGTTTGATTAAGAGCCTTATACCGTGCACTTTTAACTGATTATGAGACAACAAAAGAAGGACCATGCCATGTTATGTAGTTGTAAAGGGGTGGACTCAGGCTGCAGGAAGTGTTTCACAGTGGAAGGTACAGTACTTCCTGTTAACATGGCCATGTTGCTCATTCGTAACAGGTTCAGTTGCTGCAGCGCAACTGACAATAGCAACCAATCAGGCGTTAGATGCTACACATCACAGGCTGGATTTTAGGGGCAACATAAATGTTGCAATTTAACACTGCAGTTAGTAAATGAGTCCTGCTGTGCTTTATGGTGCCATATGTAATCAGTAGAACTATATATGATGGGTGGGACTGATACATCAAAGGATTTTAGTGAGTGTGTTGCTGCTTACTCTGAAAACAAGCCAAGTACTCAGGAACATGACATGATTGTACCCTTAGGGATCTCTTATGGAATCAGGCTTTGGGGTGAGTACAAATATACTTTATTCTAACTTACCTATAATTATTTGTATAATTGTGACCAAGAAGACACATCTCTGACTCTGATAATGATTCCTTAGAGCAGGGATCCCCAACCTTTTGAACCCGTGCTCACCATTCAGAAGTAAAATGAGTTGGTGAGCAACACTAGTATGAAAAATGTTCTTGGGGTGCCAGATAAGTGCTGTGATTGGCTATTTGGTAGCAGCTATGTGGACTATCAACCTACATTGAGGATCTGTTTGGCAGTGCACCTGGTTTTTATGTAACCAAAACTTGCCTCTCAACCTGAAATTCAAACCTAAGTTTCTGCTTTGAGGCCACTGGGAGCAACATCCAAGGGGTTGGAGAGCAACAAGTTGTTGACAAATTACTGGTTGAGGATCACTGCCTTAGAGGGAAGGGCTAATGGAGCCCACTTTGCTACTGCACATATCGAATCATTATATAATTGGGCCAAAGGATCTCCAAGCAACAAATCAGAGCATTCTGACTTTAGATGTGTATACTGGCTTTGGCTGCCTAAAAATGTAACAACTTTTATTGGATTATATCATTTGTTTTAATTTCCAGCCCCTAATCACATGGGATTGACACATACCATGAAAAGTTGGGCAGCAGCACAAATGATAGAATAACCAGTGAATGAATTAAATCTCCCTATTGTTGCCATGAAGAATAATTCCTGCCAAAGCACCTTGTGACAAAGCTACTGTGGCCACCGGCATGGAGATGAAGTCGGCATGACTCACAAGCAGATATTGTTGGGTTTATGGTGGGAATTCTCTTTGTGTTTGCAAGTCCACTTCCACATTACCTTCCTATTTCCCTTCATTTGTACCAATGATGTAATTCACCCACCTTGGGAAAGATCTCTAGATAAACACGTTATACAGTATGTGCTTCTGCAAATAGCTGTCTCCATAGGAAAGTTACCCTGTGCAGTAGTTGTGTTCCCACAACATAATATTTATTGCTGCTATTGTGTTAATGCTGGGATCTGGTTGGTAGAGATTAGCCGGACACAGAAAGGGATGGAAACGTGGGGCAGCTAGGAACAAAATGAGCCGTCATTGAAAATTTAGATGCACTACATAACTGAGTGTATGAGTAAATACTTGTTCTGTGTTTGTTCAGCACCTTCCTTCCACATTTGTATGTTCCTACACCACAAGCTAAGCACGCATGCATTAGAAATAGCAAAAGAAATGCTCTGAAGCCAAGTATGCTGGAATAATGAGCAGATTTACAGATATTTGCTGACATAATCAATAAACATCTATATAAGATGGGCCCCAGAATTTATATTATTATCATAGACAATCTTCAGCCACCACACATGCAACACCTACATACCCACAGAATTAGCAGAAAAAGTCTAATGTGGATTATACATTTAATCACGGAGACTGCAGTCCAAAAGATAACCGATAAACTCTTTGTTTGTGTTGGCTGTAAAACGCGTGTGCCAGTTAATCTACATCTAATAATGCCTACCATAAAATCATTTATATGAAGTAATTCAATGACAATAAGTGGTGTCACGCAAAATATATGCCCTGTGGTCATAGAATTGGTGGGCATGTTTCAGTCATGATTCATCTTACTGTAAAGCAGGTGTTGAAAGATGTAGAAATATCCTCCTAATGCTTATGTTTTAGGTTTAAATAATCTTCTCAGTGAGGAACATGGTGATCAAATTGTCACTGTCTAGTGGAATCACTTACTATCTAACCAAGCAAAAGGTATTGGCCAACTGTTCCTTGTATACGTGGCAGAATTATCTGATATACTGTGTATTTTCTACCACCACCCCCAAATATTAGCCACACTCACATTTGTGCTACAAGGTCAAAGCTAGCCATACACATAAAGATCTTGTGAGGTCACCAACAAATGGATTCTTGTGGGAGTGACCCACCGAGAAACCAGGGAAATTCCCAGTGGGTCATCTTGCTTCTAACTATTTGGCCTGTTTCATGGTCAATTCTGCATTGGAACAGAGAGACTAAATAGATAGAATAATAAATAACAGAATAGAAAGAAAAGAGGTTGGGTGAGGTGAGGAAGAGGAGAAATAGTTTGGAGAATGGGCCCATGAACTAAGGTTTTCTGGTGGGCCCCTGGCATATACCAACATTGTGCTGGGTGATTTCAGGGTTGATGAGATCTTTTTGCCTTTCAGTTGTTTGATTTTATTATTTGGCCCTTATTTCATTGAAATTTGCCCAATTGTCAAAACTGAAAATTTTAATTTGCTACGTTTGCCTACAAAAATTGCTTTGGTACAGACAACTAAGAAAGTCAGGAAACAATTGGATGTGCTCAGTGGCACCTTGTTTTCAGGGCTATTACAATGAAGCTGATTTTTTAAAATCAATAATTGTTGCCTGTTATTTAAAACTGGAGCTTATTCATAAAGCACCAATGTTTATCCACAGCTCCAGGACAATATATCAGGTGGGGAAGACAAACAAACAGGGTGCAAAACAGAACCAAAATTAGACAAGGCCAGACTGCTTGTATGTGCAAAAACATGCCTTTTGTCATGACTTAATCATTTAGACTTCAGCAACATTTTACACCAAGGGTGTCCAACCTGCAACCCGAGGGCTACATGCGGCCCAGGATGGATGTGAATGGGGCCCAGCTTGAAACTCTTGGTTCCCAAAGAAACTTCATGTTGCAATGGATATAAGAGGAGGGGGGACTCTGCCCATTGCCCAGTTAGTAATAATAATTTTTTTTATTATTATTATTTATTACAGTTTTTATTTTTCCAATGTGGCCCAGGGAAGCCAAAATGTTGGATACCCCTATTTTACACCTTCTATTTGTCTACTGTAAACAGCGTCAGAGTCAGATTGGAACCATCCTTAACAGTATGAACTGGAACATAGCTTTATGTACAATTGGGCAAGAAAATAAAAGTATTTTACCTTTCAAATTTAGGCCATGCAGTCATGAAAGGGCACCTCTATGAAACTAAACTTATAGGTGAGTTGTGTTTCTTTTGGAAACTCCTCCATGTATTATAAATACCTTTCCAGGAAATAGAGAGTACAGTGAAACCCTGACATGAATCATAAAATATACAGATAACACATTATCAGTTCCATCTCCATTTGGATAAATGATTGTCCGTGCCTTTTACTTCTTTCGTTTTGTGTCGATAAATATGAAATCAGCTGTTGATCAGCCACAGTCAGCTGTTCCAGTAATAAACATGTGCCTGACAGTACTGAACTTTGCTACAGGTATGACTCTTAGACAATAAAAATGCATTCCAGTGAGGTCATTCCACGTGTAGGAAACTTTATACTTCACTGTGTTGAAACCTAAACTCACTGTGAGATTGGTATATATATAAATATAAAAAGGTGCAGACCAGGATTTTTTTTAAAAAAAAGGTTAAAAATCCATGTTACCTTTATCAAGGTCTTAGAGTTAGACCGAAACATTGGTCGGTTCCTTTAATTGTATTTAAAGGGAAAGGAAAGGTAAAGAAATAAAACACCCTTTTCACTTTCTTTAATGAAAAAGAAATCTATCTCCAATATACTTTACTTAAAAAATGTGTACCGTTTTTATAGGAAACCTGACTGTATGCAGTGAAATTCTCCCTTCATTTACTGCTGTGGATAGGAATTGTCAGACGATCCCTAACATCTGGCAGGGAAGCAATCATACTTATGAACAGCAGGGGGAGCCCCGGCCTTACTTACCAGCCATGCAGAATTCAAGCAGCTTTATTTTTTTTATAATTTATGACGATCCCTAAGAAGCCCAGACCACACTGAGCACGTGTATGTAGTCTAGTCTTGCAAAGATGTATAACAAAGTTACAAGATGACAGCCCCCTGTGGCCAACTTTGAAAGCATAAATCATTTGTTTGATTAGGCTTGTGATGCAGTAAGTTCATGTTTATGTTTAGTATACAAAATACAGCATTTCTAGTCTTATTCTATTTTACACTTTCCTTGCCCTTTAATAGAATTTGAATTTTTCACCTTTTTTTTGTAAAATCCTGGTGTGTACCCTTTTCTTTGGACATTGGATAATACAGCTATTTAAGTTAGCACCCAGGCCTAATATATGTTTATTGGTGAATGTACGGTGTGCGTTAGGATTTCGAACTGTATATATATATATATATATATATATATATATATATATATATATATATAGATCCCTGTGGGGGATCGAAACATTGAGTTCCAATAAAGATAATAACTTTTTGAACCACTAAGAAAAACACACACCATTTATCCTCAAATGACTAGAACTATATCCCACACCCATCACATCCCTTCAATTCATGCTTTAGCGAACCCATACATTTCATCCACACACCAACCATTTCTTCCATACCAAGTAGACAATAGGAATATTACATACATGGGTCAGGGAGTAGGGGGTTAAACCACAGAACCAGTGCACTATGAAAACTATGCTGTTAAACAGCCATAAAGAATGGGAGCACTTGCTGGAGTTTCAGGGCTAGCTTAATTCTTATTGGAAGATTGAGAAAAGCAAGCTGTGAGGATAGGAGAATGACCACAATGAAATACCTTGTTCCAGCAAATGTCTAAAATGCAAATCATGTTCCTCATGTTGATTATACACATTTTTATTATTATTATTATCCTGGCACTTGCAGTGTTATTATAATTTGAGAACAATGCTATGTGGGTTGCTTTGATTGCCCATGAAAAGAGGCAACTAACTTGTTGGGTACATGGTGGTATCAGACAGGACAATGAAGGAGGACATTGTGACACAAACAGTACTGATATTAGCCTGAAGGCAGGGCCATGACTATAGAGGAAGCAGACCCTGTGGCTGCAGGGGGGCCCAGGAGGCAAAGGAGCCCCATGAGGCCCAAGTATTTGACTGGCGAATATTTGGCGAATAAATATTAGCAAAAATCGAAGAAAATACTCGCCGGTTTTGAGTGCGTTTTCGACTATTCGCCAGAATCATACAATCAAACGACTATACGAAAAGTCGCAGAAAAAACATTCGAATATTCGCCAAAATCATATGAATCGAACGATCGAAGCGTTCGATCGTACGACTGAAATTCGGCAAAAGACTTTAAAAAAAAAGGGCAAGTTCTTCGACTGGCAAATAGTTGAACAATCGAATATATATTTATTGTTTCTTCTTATTTCCTCAGTCTGACATGAAATCGATAAACTTCAAGTAATAGAAGCTCCAAATAATCCCTTTAATAAGGATGAAAAATAGGTAAAGCAACAGAGAAAAAAAAAAAAAGAACCCATGGCATCATACAAACCCACAAGAGTTTCATTAAATCATATAAACTGGGAGTGCTCAGAGTACAAATGAAATGATTCATGCCAGCCAAATGGCAGAAGTAGCTGTGATGTGCCCAGATGAGTATTTAAATCCACCTCATGTGCGAGGAGAATACTGGGCCAAACCAGCATCGCAGGAGACATGTTTTACATGTTTATTTCCTAATTCAGTTTAGCAGAATTGGCTCCATTTGGAGAAGGCAGCCATCCCTCTATGTCACATCTATCAGCAGATGGCTTTATCCCAGCAGGAGAAGGATTCTGCAGTCCTGTCTATTTGCAGATTAAAGTAGAACCAGGTGCTTGTGGAATATGATAAAGCCGTGGCCGTGCCAACACTGTGCCAGGGAGATATCCGTCTGTGCAAACTGTTATGCTTAGAATAAATGGTCTGGAAAGGCAAATGGTGACCGGGTTGCAATGCATGTGCAAATTACCCAGAGAAAAAAAAAATAACTGGAAATATTTCATAGCAGTAAATTTCTACCTACTGGGCTCTGATTTGGCAGTCGGAAAATGTATTATTGTTACAGCAGCAGCCCTCTCTCTCTGATAATGAAACAGGAACAGTATGGCCTTAACCCTATCAACAACAGATGGCTTAAGCACTCCAAAATAATAACCTTTTGCATAACGCACTTATTTTAATAACGTTGTATTTATGTGAAATGTGCAGCTCTGTCATTGGTCAGATTCCCCTGTTTGTCCTAAATCAGTTCTCTGTGTGGCAAGAGAGTGCAGCACTGTCCAACTTATTATACACATAGTGGACATACAATATAGGTAGCCAAGGGCCAGTCAGATTACATTAAAATAGCAATAATATTAAATTGCAGGGATAACTGATCCACTACAACAAACAGGGAGGGGTTGGGAAACCACCTTCATTTTAAAAAGTATTCTACAGCACCTATGTAATTCTTTTTTCAGCACCCAAATAAAGGATCAGGAGTTTCCAATGAGTTTCAGGGACTTATCAGTCTTAAAGGGCACCTGTTTGCCAAAAATATTATCCCCAAACAAAGGTGCGGGCTAATAGAACCTGCACTCTAGGGAGGCGTCAGAGTATTTTATTTTAATTGCCCTGGACAGTGCTAGGCCACCCGTACCTGGAGGGAGCTCCTAGCACAAGCAATTTAAAAAAAAACTACTGTTACCCCCAACTAGAGTGCTGGAGCTGGTTCTAGCTTGCACCTTTGGGTGTGGATAATATAGTGCCCTTTAAGGTTCACATGAGGATCATGTCTTGAATGGAAATCCCTTTCAGTAGGCTGTGGGGGGGCAAAATACAAACTATGAACATTAGACGATTGCGTTTAATTATTTCTTTTTGTTAAGTTTTCTTCTTTCCTCCAGCCCTTTTGTCTCTTTGCCATTGGTCTCTTATTTTTTTCTCCTTCTAACCACTTATTTAGACAATCTTTCAAGAACAACTTGGTTTTATTTTTGATTCATAAATAATTATTTCTAAGTAGGCCAATCTAGAGTAAAATTCAATACAGCCAGAAGATGTTGCCACCTAGATTTTGGAAAATATGCCACCCAGATATTTTTGCCCAACCCTTTGGCTTCACAGACCTCCGAGATTCTAGATTAGCATTGCTTGACTTCTGAACTATAAAAAATATGACTTAGGGTGGACCTCTTTGCTTCGATGAAATGAAGAACAAAAATATACATTTTTCACATTCCATCTGTACATGGCCATCCCAATGTTTGCATCATGATCCTTTGTTTCTTATTGAATGAATCTCATTATCTACTGTTTCCTCTGTTTACATTCTGTTTTGTATGGGTTCCATATAGTTCCAAGAAATAGAATTATTTCTTTTTTAGGCCAGTTCCCATGAGCTACTCTATCTACATGGTTTCAGGATATCCTTGCTGGAGGAGAGTGGAGGAGTCAACAAGTAAGAGACCCACCTGTGCTACTGCTTGATCTACCTGTGCTACTGCTTGATCTACCTGTGCTACTGCTTGATCTACCTGTGCTACTGCTTGATCTACCTGTGCTACTGCTTGATCTACCTGTGCTACTGCTTGATCTACCTGTGCTACTGCTTGATCTACCTGTGCTACTGCTTGATCTACCTGTGCTACTGATTGATCTACCTGTGCTACTGCTTGATCTACCTGTGCTACTGATTGATCTACCTGTGCTACTGCTTGGTCTACCTGTGCTACTGCTTGATCTACCTGTGCTACTGCTTGATCTACCTGTGCTACTGATTGATCTACCTGTGCTACTGCTTGATCTACCTGTGCTACTGCTTGATCTACCTGTGCTACTGCTTGATCTACCTGTGCTACTGCTTGATCTACCTGTGCTACTGATAAGCACCGCTGTGGTGCCCCATGACAGGCATCGAAATCACATTGTAAATTATTATAACAGGCCCTATTATGTTTACGCAGAGAAATATTACACTAGTCCTTTCACTCAAAAGGACCCCTTGACAGATCTCTAGATCCATCTAGTGGTAAAAAAAAAATTTTATTTGCTGACATGTTTTTAAAGTTACGTACAGTATTCTTAGTAGGTATCAGTTTTGTCACTGTACCTGTTTCCTGGAGACAGAAGCAATATATAAGCTTTGGCTGTCAAGTAGTGATGAGCAAAATTTTCTTTTGCCGTTTCACCAATTTTCAACAGCGCGAAACATGGCACATTTTCCCATCACTACTGTCAAGGGGTTCTGGATATATTACCTCAAAAAGCTTAAAGGATTAAAGAATTGGCAATGCTGATGCAGTAGACCCTCGATTTTACATCCCCAGGTTTTACATTTTCCTGGAACTGATACTGTTTGGTCCCTGTCCCATTCAGGAAAGCTGGGATTTTTCTTTCCCAGATGTAACGTTCTCCCAGAATTTATGCTGTTTTGTAGTGATGCCCTGGAAATCATACAATCAGGGTTCTACTGGGTTGCTGTTTTTATATTTTGCTTCTATTACCATCTGGAGGTTCTGTACATGCTCGTATTAGTATTATTAGCCTTTATTTATATAACAACCACAGATATGAGAAGAATATGCAAATGTCAGTGTCCTGGCTGGAACCAGAGCTGCAAGGAACCAATGCCAACCACTGCATAACGATGCCACCCAATACCATTGCTTGTGCTAAGGGCTCAGATAGTCCTGTTTAGTCATTCTTAGGGTAAGGCAAGGGTTTTATTTGATCACTTACATTCAGTCTGGCCCCTCACAATGATTCTGGAATCAGTGTAGACCTCTCAGTGAATACTTTCAAATGTTTTGTCTCCACCAACAGATTCAACGTTTCGGGTGGATAATCCAATTTTTCTACGTTGCCGTTGCTAAGGGACCTGTCCAACACCACAAGGGCAGTGAATGAATTGAGGGTGGTTTAGTTGCATGATATCCTAATGTGTCCCATCACGTGTCACCATATTTTCCACAGATCCAGATGTTCCGTGGTCAGTTTAATTGACAAGCAGTGTAAAACCAGTTTAGGAATTACTGATTCTCTGCCCCATTGGATTATGCCTTATCCCATCGGCATGCATTTTCTTCCCCTGTGCATAAAGATGGTAAGTCTATTTATCTGGATTGCAGATGCCTTGCCAGTTCCCTTTAAAGGGATACTGTTGTTCCAGAAGAATTCTGCATTGAAATCCATTTCTCAAAAGAGCAAACAGATTTTTTTATATTTCATTTTGAAATCTGACATGGGGCTAGACATATTGTCAATTTCCCAGCTAGTCACATGAGGTCCGGATTTGTGGGGAGGCCAACTATGCCCGGGCCTAGGGTGGCAGGATTTTAGGGGGTGGAATACTGCCCAACCACACCCACTTTGGTTCAGAAATTTTAATTTCTCCTGTGCCAATTTCCATTGCTCTGTCCTGATGATGAAAATTTGAACAAATAAAAGGGAGGGGACAGGGGCAACAAACAACAGCAGGCCTAATGGCGCCTGATATGTAAATTCGGCCCTGGTGCAATTAAAAAACAAGCGTCTGCTTTGAGACCACCAGTAGCAACATCCAAGGGGTTGGTGAGCAACCTGTTACTCACGAGCTACTGGTTGGGGATCACTGCTCTACAACATATGTACATGCATGACCAGAAAATTTGCGATTTTCTCACCAATGTTTTTACCCAGTTCTGAGATGGTGAAAATAATTGTCATGTTATTGTTATGGCAAAAATTGTGAGAGATTGAAAATAAATGGAAAAGTTGTCCCAGGTGAAAAAGTCTAAAATATTGTGTTTCATAAATCATAAAAATGAAAGCCCATGGGAAACCTTTTCATGCAATTACATTGTTGGCTATTGGTGAATGACAAATATTTTTTAGAGATGCACCGATTCCAGGATTCAGTTCGGTATTCTGCCAGGATTGGGCTGAACCGAATCCAAATCCTTAAAATCACTTTTTGTCACAAAACAAGGAAGTTACATTTTTTTAGCTGCACCTCTCTTTTTTCCCCTCCCTGACCTGATTAGCATATGCAAAGTAGGGGTTCGGTTCAGTATTCAGACAAATCTTTCACAAAGGATTCGGGGTTCAGCCAAATCCAAAATAGTGGATTTGGTGTATCCCTAATATTTTTCACCTAGTTGAAAAAAAGAAAAATGTTGAGCTGATATCCTTTGATTGCTCCATTTACATTGCTGATTGTACAGGACTACACTTTGTAATGTGTAACCCAATATCAATATATTTAAGACATTGAGAAATTTTGTGCCTTAAGCTACTAAAAAATGCCTTACCCTTTAAAGAAAACAGGGATTGTTTGTCCATATATTGCGATATTTTTAAACTTAGTCCCTTTGTAAAATGTATAATGAAGCAATAGAATTCTTAATGAATCAGATGGAAATTGAGTGTAGGACTGTCCATACTGGGGATGACTTTGACGTAGTTGGCCAGCTTAAATATATTGCAATATACAGGAGCAGTGTACAGGCCCGGACTGGCAATCTGTAGGTTAGGGCAAATGCCAGATGGGCTGCTATAAGTTGCCATAGAAAGTCACAATTTAGTGGGCTGGTGGAGGCTGTTTGGGCCTCTAAGTGGGATGATTGGGCCTCTGTGTACCTGAAATGCCAGGGCCTATTTTGATTCTCAGTCCAGCACTGAGCAGTGACCAGCTCCTTGTTGTAGCCCCCACCCTTCCCAACTATAGTCAGGTGATACCACTGGTGTCTAGTAAAAGGGCAACCAAGTTTCGGAGTTTTACTTTGAAAGTAGCAAGTAAGTTGCAGGTAAAACTTAGTCCCTTTGTAAAATGTTTAATGAAGTAATGGAATTCTTAATGAATCAGATGAAAATTGAGAGTAGGACTGGCCAGATATGGGATGACTTTGACGTAGTTGGCCAGTTTAAATATATTGCAATAGATGGACAAATAATCCCTATTGTTTAAAGGGTAAGGCATTTTTAGTAGCTGTATGCACAAAATGTCTCAATGTCTTACATATATTGATAATGGGTTGAGTGCAGAGGACCTCTTGTATTTATCTATATGTATATATGGTAACAGTAATTCTGAGAGATGGGCTTAACCAATGAAATCATATGGTTGCCTGCTATTAAAGTATTCCAGATATTTGATAAATTATAAGTTTCTGCCCTTTGTGTACTTACGGAGGTTTTAATTATTGAGAAAACTCATTTATTACATGCAAACTAGCACTTCCTAATATAACTTCTACATGTTTTACATGGCCCCAGTTTATGTGATTCTATTGCTGTTAGTTTTAGTTAAATCCCTTGTTTGTAAACATGAAAAGTATATTTCCAGTTTCCTTTAGTGAAAACACTAGCTTTAATACATACACATAAAAAAGCCTAGCACACATGCATAGTCCAAGATTTATTGGACAGCCTCCACAGCCTGAGCTTACAGTGCGGTTTTTGTGGTGCCTGACTATATATACAAATATATATACAGATATAGAACCTTTTGGGAACTGGGGTTTTCCAGATAAGGGAACTTTCTGCAATTTAGATTTCATATCTTAAGTGTACTAGAAAATAATATAAACATTAAACGAACCTAACCTTCCTTATTATAAGGAATAATTATATCTTGGTAGAAAGTTATATTTTATTACAGAGAAAAAGGAAATAATTTTTAAACATTTGGATTATTTGGATAAAATGAAATCTATGGGAGATGGCCATTCCGTTATTCCGTAATATCTAGATAACAGACGCCTTGCCTGTATATCTCAATATGCGTTTTACTGCACGATTCTTATGTTTGATATGATTGATGTTTTAAAAATACAAGATGAGTGAATCAGGACACAGACAAAAAGCAGAGTACCTGCTACTTAGGGGCAGATTTACTAAATTCACATTAAATTCACATGAAGAATCGAAGTTCGATCGGATTTGTATCAAATTCGAATATTCGAATATGCAAATTAGGCAAATTCGACCATCGAATATTCGAATAAAATTTTATTCGAAGGGTGGTTCACCTTTACCGTAACTTTTATTAATTTTAATTAATATTTACTAATTCTTAGCAACTTTTCAATTGGTTTTTATTGTTTATTTGTTATAGTTTTATAGTTATTGGTCTTTTCGTCTGATTCTTTGCAACTTTCAAATGGGCGTCGCCGTCCCCTTCTAAAAAAACAAATGCTCTGTAAGGCTACAAATGTATTGTTATTGCTACTTTTTATTGCTCATACTTCTATTCAGACCCTCTCCTATTCGCATTCCAGTCTCTTATTCAAATCAATGCATGGTTGCTAGGGTAATTTGGGCCCTAGTTACAAGACTTAAGGATGAAGAGGTGGGACTTCCTGTATGATTCTTTATAACTTTTTTTTTCACTGTACACACTTGAAAAAGGGCCCTTGCTGCCCGAAACATGTTGTGTGGATGCACAATAAATATTAAGTAGCAGGTACTCTGCTTTTCGACTGTGTCCTGTTTCACTCATCTTGTATATTTAAAGTAATCCTGTGGTTGCCAGCGATGGAGCACCAGTGTGAATCAAGGCTTGTTCAACAGTGTTTGGCGTTTGTGTGTGCTCTCTAAAAGTGAACATGATTAATATTTTAACATGCTATTTTATTGCATTTAATTCATTTAACACTGAAGATAAAAAAGGGTTTGGGGGCAAGGGGACTCAAGGGCAATCAATAAACGGACAGTATAGAAGGCAAATATGTCCCTCTCTAATGAACCAGGTGCAGACGCCATGTAGACTCTATATAGATGTTCAGAGCAGTAAAGAGAGACTGTGCCTCTATGGGGTAATCTAATAAAAGTCCACAAAGGTCTAGTAACCCATAACAACCCAATGAGTGCAACCTCTTGCTGCACAAGTCATTTGGGAGGCCAAAGGACTAAAATACCCAGTTTTGGAATGTAATTCATAAATCTTGTAACTAGTTGTTTTGACAATCAGTAGAAATTCCACTTTAGGGCATTTTCAATAATGTTGTCAAACAGGAAAAAACCTCCATAAGAATAATTTTCTCTTTTGTTTCCAAAAGAACATATTCATGTGCACTTCCATTAACATGGGGGTGTGAATGTGTGTAATATTTTACAATGAAAATAATGATATTTCATTGGTATTTAAATACAGTCTGTGTCTTTAATAAACAAGGACGCACCAATTCAAAAAAGTAATTCTAAACTATATATGGTAGGAGAGACGTTAAGCTGAAAGTGTTACAGAAATGTTGAAGGAAGAGGATACAAGCTAAATGTAAAATTGTGTGTAATTAATGAAAATATTGTTAAACATAATTACCTTTTTCTCTGTAATAATAGTACAGTACCTTGTACTTGATCCAAACTAAGATACAATTAATCCTTATTTGAGAAAAAAAATGTTTTAGTTTAATTAATGTTTACATTTTTTTAGGAGCCTTAAGGTATGGATTTAAATTAAGGAAAGATTCCTTATCCAAGAACCCCCCGTGGCTGGAGCACTCTGGATAGTATGTCCCATACCTGTACATTAACGGGCAGGGAACATGTGAAACAAGGAGCTTACAATCTAAGAGATCATTGTGAATATCTATCATTCTACAGCAATAATTTACATAGAACATTAAAAGGAAAAATATGGCTTGAATATATTTTAGATATTGACCATGACCAGGGCTGGAACTAGGGGTAGTCAGAAGAGGCCTGTGATGGTGATGAGTAGGGAATATTGCTGGTGGGTCGTCGATGGTTGAGGAGTGAGTAGGGATTGGCTGAGGGTTGCAATAGGCAAGGAAGCCATGCAGAAGAACACTGGCAACACTACAATGTCCAAACCAAACAGTGTGCAGGGTGGTCAGTGGGCCAAGTAATATTGCCTTGGCCAGCAATTCTTCTTGGCCTGGGGTCTGATCATGACTCTTTTAAGGAGCCTGTTTTACTGTAAACACAGTGAACATGTCTCATTTCCCTAGTGGATTAAAACACCTTTAAAGGACATGTACAGCCTACATTTTCCTACCATGTATATAAATTGACCATACCCCCCCCCCACCCCAAGTCACATAATTTCTATTGCATATACCCCCTGCATTTTCCTAAAACAAATAGCAGCTTTCATCCAGTGCCCATTTTCCCTCAGACACATCATCAGTAACATTGAGACATGTATGCAGTAAAGTTCATGCAATACAGAATGCAGGTTACGAAGGCACAACATACTTTCATTAAAAGGTTTATATTGGCAGGCAGCAAAAACAATACAAAGTCCTGGCAAGGTCAAAAATCAAAGTAGCAGTAATACAGAGCACCCAGGAACAAAGAAACAAAGTCCTATAATTGGGCACCATAATGGCGTCCAATGCCCCTTTAAATATATAAATTTGGCACCAAAACGGGCGCCGCGACGTCATTGCATCAGATGCAACGCGATGACGTCACTACCCGGCGCCGCTACCCATGTGACGGCTATGGGTGCCGGCATTGTGGGAACAACACCGGAAGAGGGAGGACGCAATCCTGACATAATGGACCCAAGTAGTTATATAGTAGTATACGAAGTGAAGTATGAAAATGCCATCAGGTTCCACCTTGCAATAAGCCTATTCTTTCTGATCCAAAAGAAATGCAACTATGGCAGCCTAAGCTAATTGAGTGTCAAAGAACAGACTAAGTGACTGCTCAATAAGGCAACTAAAGCTCTCCCTGGATAAATGGGAACTGTTGAAGAATGAGTTCATCCAAACATTTGTTATGGTAACAGAAATATCAGTGTCACGGCTAAAATGATATCCCTAAATGTCCACAAGCCAACTTTTTCTATACACAATAATATTATTGGGCCTTGCAGTTTTTATATTTACCCTTTATTTATATAGTACCAACATACAGAGATTGTTGATGAATCACATCAGACCCTGCCCAAGTGGATCTTAGAATTTAAAGTCACAACCAAACCAATGCCCCCCAGCACTAAAAGACAGCAATGTTAACATTGCCCCTAGTCCACCCTGTGAGTATAAATATTCACTTATGGAATTGAAAGTATGTATCAGATTAGTGGATTTGTTATTGTCTGGATATACTCATTTATTTTCTGCAGGAATGCTGTATAATGATTTTTGGCATGTTTGTCTCATGACAACAGCCCTCGTTGTGGAAATGTCAAAGGAAAAATGTCCAGAAATTATAATTATTTTTATTCTTTATTTATATAGCACCGACATCTTCCAGTGAATACTAGCAGGCAATGTATGCTTCACTGTAATGCACTACATCTAGGAGTATATTGAACTTTTTACCAAGCCATTGGCATATGATGTTGTACAAACATTCAAACTCTTTTTCCTGTTTTCTCCTGGTGAAAATCATGTTGCTCAAGAAAAAACACAAATAACTAATATATAAGTGCAGAGACCCTGAGGTTTAGTTATATTTAACTCAGGCAGTTTCCTATGTATTTGGACACCTAAGTTTCACCCAGGCAGCTATGTCCTGTTTCCTGGGTCCATTGTAGTTCAAGAATGCCCAATAGGTGGCAGTGTTTAAAAGGAAGAACACACGTGCTCAAGGCTCTCTTCCTGGATCCTACCTTGCAGGGAGGTGGGCACAGGAGTAGGTCTGAGCATGTTACAGACCCAAGTTAGGGAAAGTTTATTTAGTGATAGTTTATTTTATAGGTGCTCTAGGAGCAAAACATAGCGAGTAGCTTTCTGGCTCAAACAGGGAGAGTAGTTGGGGTTAGCACCTGCAACCCTATTTTAACCCTTTCATTTATTTTAGGATGTACATCATCAATATCTTACCATACACAGGTCCTGAAAATACTTTACTAAAGTATATGGTATCAGGAATTTCTTTCAATGGCAGTATCTCCACCTAGTGGCATTCGGGGATACACCTCTGGGTGGCTCCACTAGGAAACAATAATTAAACACACCAGTGCTGCAATCCTAGTGGACACACAGTCACAGTCATAGCACTACCTGTCCCTTATCCATATACCTCTCCTTTGGTTAGAGGCAGTAAATCCCACATAGAAGTTTATTGAGCACAACCTGTCCTCACACAGGGGACCCATGCTGGGACCTTTCATTACCCTTTCCTCAGGCAAAAACTCACTGGTACAGGTACATCCCCTGGTACAGGCATATAACATATGCTAGATGGATTGTGTACTTTGAAGAGCTGATTGTACTACAACATTTTGTAAGTGCAATACTTTCATTTCAATCAATTTATACCATTGCTTTTAATGTTGTGGGATTGTGCAGACATCGTACTAGTAGACAACTAGACCTGGAAAAAAGGTTGCACATTTTATACCATTATCCTGATAGTGTGTATGTCATCTGTAAATAAACTTTTAGTAAGTTGTACTATATTGTTTAGCCATGAGCCACGTTCAAATGTAAGAAAGTGGGGGAGCAACACTAGCATGAAGAACGTCTCAGGGGATACCAAATTGGTGATTGGCTATTTGGTTGCCCCATGTGAACTTGCAGCCTCCAAACTAGGAATTCAAAAATAAGCACCTGCTTTGAGTTCAACTGAGAGCAACATCCAAGAGTAACATGTTGCTCATGAGCCGCTGGTTGGGGACAACTGATGTAGACAGTGATTTCTGTGACAATTTGCAATTGGTCTTCATTTTTTATGGTTTTTGAATGATATCACTTTTTTCTTCATTTTGGAATTTCACCAGCTATCTGGTTGCTCAGTTCCAGTTGCCCCACAGAGAAATAGATATTTGATATTCAGGTATGGGACCTATTATCCAGAATCTTTGGGACCTGGGGCTTTCCGGATAATTGGTATTTTCGTAATTTGGATCTTCACACCTTAAGACTACTAGAAAATCTAGTAAACATAAAATAAACCCAAAATTCTGGTTTTACTTCCAGTAAGGATTAATTATATCTTTGTTGGGATCAAGTACAAGCTACTGTTTTTACCGTTTAAAATTTTGGATTATTTGATTATAATGGAGTCTATGGGAGATGGCCTTTCCGTAATTTGGAACTTTCTGGATATCAGGTTTCCTGATAACAGATCCCATACCTGTATTTAGCTGCAAGGGTCTGTGACCCCCATTTTAAGAAATGGAAAAAAAGGCAAGTAATTAAAAAAACTATAAATAATGAAAACCAGTTAAAAAGCTGTTAGGGATAGGCCAATCAATAACTGCCTACTCCTAGTTCTGGCCCTAATGGGGGGCATTACAGGGTGTGGTTATGGATGGACACAGCACCATAAATACAAAACAGCTTGATGGGTATCTGTCCTACATCTATCCTCTGTACTACTTTATTTTTTTGCACCTGAAAAAGACCATCAAGGGCCTTATTGAACATCGGTGCAAACTGTGTAATCTAGAAATAAATTCAGGCCATTGTATAAGCTTTCTCCTTGGCAAAGGGATAATTTGGAGCTGCAATGGCGTACATTGTGTAATTGTTTATAAATAATAACACCCACATGGCTGCTGACACATTTTCACATCATCTTCTTATGGTTGCTAATATATGAACAGTCATTCAGTTTCTGGGAAGAGTTGATACAAAAGAAATAATTTATCAAAAATTTCCGGAACATGAAGTTTCTGCATTCCATGGGAGTTTCTCTTGGCAACAGTAAAAACAGGCAAAATACAGGTAGGGTTACCTTGCAACACAGAAACTGCATGAATTAAATCAAGCACAGTCAGAACGTGGACACAAAGAAGACTGGAATCTTGGATCACTTTCTTCCTACAGAAATATAAGTAACTTACTCTTTCACTTTCACTTTGTCCGAAACCTCATGCAATATCTGGAAAAGTGACCTTTCTTTATCCAACAATTATTGATGATTTCCCAGAGGTGGATTTCAAATTATGTTTCCTGATGGCACTAAACTGGTTATAGCTATAGATTCTGTAGAAGATATTTAGTGTTTCATAAGGAACCTGCACTAAATGGTGACTTGGGTGTCTAAGCAAGACATGATAAATGCAAATCTACTATATTCCTATTATTACTTAAACAGTACCTATGTACCAAGAAATGTTTTCAGAAAGTAGAGTTCTAGACCGCAAGCATACCTCCCAGCTGTCCCATTTTGACTGGGACATTCCTGCTTTTGATAGCTCAAGCCGTCGTCATGCGTTTGTACTGGAAATTCCCAATTTCTCGGCACTGAACTGGAAAGTCCCTATTTCTCTGCACTGAACAGCCAAAAAAGATACAAAGTCTCTAACTTAATTGGCTCTTGGCAGAGAACCCAGAATGGATACTTAAGATACATTTGTAAAAGTTTTGTCTCTTGGCAGAAGTTAGACTCAGAGCTTAACGGACAAGGAAAGTATAAAATAGAATAAGGCCAGAAATGCTGTATTTTGTATACTAAACATAAACATGAACTTACTGCACCACAAGCCTAATCAAACAAATGATTTATGCTTTCAAAGTTGGCCACATGGGGCTGTCATCTTGTAACTTTGTTATACATCTTTGCAAGACCAAGACTGTGCACATGCTCAGTATGGTCTAGGCTGATTAGGGATCGTCATAAATTATCAAAAGAGAGAAACAAATAAAACTGCTTGAGTTCTGCATGGCTGGGAAGTAAGGCGTGGGCTCCCCCTGCTGTTCATAAGTATCATTGTTTCCCTGTACAGCAGTTAGGGGGTGTTTGACAATTCCTATCCACAGTAGTAAATGAAGGGAGAATTTCACTGAATACAGTCAGGTTTCTTATAAAAATGGAACATATTTTTTAATTATAAGTATAAGTATTTAAGTACCTTGGAGATAGATTTCTTTTTTCATTAAAGAAATAAAAAATGGGATTTTATTTTTTTTGCCTTTACATGCCCTTTGAAAGGCAATTCAGCTTCATTAATAACATCAACTACAGAAATATGCTCAAACTTTCATTTTAAATGGGCATGGTAATTAGGGGAGTGTGACTGCATAAATGGGTGTGGTCAAAAAATGTCACTGCGCTGTGCGCAGCAAATGTTTTTGTCCCTCTTTCCGTTTCCAAAATATTGGGAGGTATGAGCAAGTAATACTGTTCTGTAAAGTGTAACGGTGCAAAGTACTAGCGAGGTTCCATCATGCTGAAGGCAATGTTTGTTCCAGCTAACATAATTGCCTTTATAAAACTGGATAAAAAGCAAATCCAACAGTAAAAAAAAAAAAAAAAAATTATTTCTGGAAGATGTTGTCATGTTTTCAAGTTGCATATGTTTATAATTTAGATAGTCCAATCCAGAAATTGCACAAGGTACTCTTGTAGCCCAGGCAAAGAAGGGAAATTGTACTTTTTTATTTTTCCTGTTCATTCAGCGTTTGCTTATAAACAATGGAATAAACATTACAAACGAAAGACAGTGAGGAAAAGGGTATAAAAAAAAGCATTTATAGACTTTAGACAATTGCCACATGTGGCTGCTTTTTGGCCCAGGTTAAGGAATTGTTGATCCACTAACACTTCTTAGTTGGGAAACTCTGCTTTGAGGCAATTGTGCCACTAGCACTTCTATCTGCCAGCGTTGGACTGAGGAGTTTGTGGCCTACGGGACTGCTGTCTCACACCCTCCACCCTGCCCCAGCTGTTGTGTCAGACTGGGACATCAGGGGCCCACCCAAAAACCTTACACTAGGGGCCCACCAAAAAATTTTAGACCAGGGGCCCACTCTCTGTACTATTATTCTTCCTCTACTCATTCAACCTCTATTCTCCTAGTGTATTTTCTTTGAGTACTATAATCTATTATTACATCTATTTAGCCTCTAGAAATAGGAAATGGCCATGAACTTGGCCAAATTAGCAGTATGAGGGCCCACTGACACCTGGGCCCACCGGGACTTTTCCTGGTATCCTGGTGGGCCAGTCCGACACTGCCCAGCTGCAACCTTCCTGCCCCCCCACACATACCTTATTTTTTTTGAGGCTGCAAGCTGGGCCATGCAGGGAGATCATGGGGGCAGCGGACAGGGTTTTCTGGCTAGGAAGTGGGTCCCACTGGGTTTTTTTCCAGGTGTTTCAGTGCAGATGCAAGAAATAGATTTGAGAGTCAAAATGCACACACTCATTTTTTTTTGTGCTCTGTTGTTTGCAACCAGGCCAAAATTTATTATAAAAATCGAATTTTTTAAACATGATGTCATGAAGGCTGAAAACAACTCCAAATTGATCCCTGGATGTCTCCCTTTGACTTAAACAGCAATTTGGCAGGTTTTAGGCGGCGAATAGTTGACTTTGAGTTCTTAAAGGGCCAAAGTAAAGCTACATCTCGAAAATCGAATTCAAAATTTTTGAAAAACTCAAATCGAATTTGAATACCTCCCTAGTCGATTTTGACAGGTTTAACCTAAAAAAAAAGCGAAATTCAAATTTCGAATTCGACCCTCGATAAATCTGCCCCTAAGTGTAGGGGAGCAAATTAGCTGTGTGTGACACTAGCCATAAGCATTTTGTTTTTCTCATTTATGACCTTTCAGTGATTCCATATCCAGTTCTCCCATTCATCTTCTCTGATTCCCCTTTTCCATATTCATTTTTTACTATACTGTCTTTTTTATTGCTTTGTTAGTATTGAATTCCATTGCCTACTGTTCTCTTCTTGGAAGAGATTAACACATGGGAAAAAATAAATAAAAAAAGCAGAATATTTTCAGGATATTCACCTGCTCAATCTAAAATGCAAAACTGCACCAGGTGTACCACCTACCATATAAATATCAGCATTGCACCTAAAGGCAGATGCTTTGCTTGCCTACTACTAGTCCTGTCTATCATATATAGATATATAAAGTAGTTTTTCCTAGCAAGTATTTTTCTTTTAATTACTAATAATTTGGTACACAATAGTTATTGAGTGTTTGTTGGCTGCAAATCCATAAACAACTAAATGATCAAATATGAATAAACCAAGATACTGAAGGTTGCAAAAGTCTCAATTAACCCCACTAATACCAAGTGTGATATAGGGTCCCCCACCCCATCTCCAGGTCCACTGCCGCAGCCACAACCCCTCTGTTGGGCCAGAAGGGGAGATCAGGGAGCAGCGCAGGCCAGCAATGACAGCAAATGGTTGTGCTTCTGGGTCAGCAGTGGCCACGAGGGCTGGGGACAACCAGCCTCCGGCCCAGTCCGACCCTGCACAGTGAAAAACATTAACTACCAGCAATTAGTTTGCTTGTCTACGTTAGGACATATACAGCCTAGCCATAACCTACAGTCTGCCTATGCATCCCTGAAGCCCGTGGGTTCAGGCCAACTTCTGTAGTATGTCCTCGAATTACTGGTGGGTTCAGGCTGAACTTCAGCCTCCATTCTTCCTTGCCAGCAGTCTTCTAATGCCCCACTTCTGCCTCTGAGCGTGCCTTTTTATATTCTCCTGCAGGTCCTGTCCCTTTTGTGATATCACAGTGGGCGGGCATGGGAATATAAAGAGGGGAGCATGTGTCGTGGGGCACAGTGGAATAGGGTCAGGTGAGGGCTGGGGTGCAGTAGGTTAGGGTTGGGTGAGGGCCAAGTTTTTCTCGACCTGCACATCCCTAATCACTTTGTGTTTCACAGCAATAACCCCTAATGAAGCCACAATAGCAATGAAATACTATGTTGAAATAATTCTTCGGTAAAATACAGTTGCAGTTGTGTTTGTCTGAACATGGAAAAAAAACAGCCAGTTCAGCAACAAAACTATTTGGCATTTAAAGTCATTCAAAGAACTCAAATGTTTATTTATTCCTAAGTAATCCTCATACACAAAGCTGACTCACGAAACTGCAACTTATATAAAGTATTCCTGGGCTTCTCCAGATTTACTGGAAACATTTACTTTAACTTTGTGACCTACAAACTCTCCCCCCTGCAAACTCTGTTTAAATGTAGGGAGGATGAATTCCATCTTAAGTATCGTAATATTTATGCAATGGCAAATAGACTAAATAAGTGATTATGGGCAGAGAGGTAATATTTTTTTCTGGTGATGGTAGAATCCCAAGAAACAAGGGGTACTTCCCTTTATGTATACAGTTTGTTGCAGATTATTCACTCTCCAGTGTGGGGGGTGCAAGTTCAAGTATAAGTGCAACATCTGTTCAGGTTTGGGAATAAAAATTAGTTTATAATGCACCAATGATCCTGTGATGCTTATTATTAAGAGGTTATTAAGAGATTAGCAGGCATTCAGACCACCGGAATAGTTGCCCTGATGAACCAGAGATAGTTTATCATGTGGTGGACAATATTACAGCGAGAAGGGTCCACTTTTGTAGAATTAAAAACAAGTAATATACTTTAATTAACAAATGTGTACCGTTTTTATGAGAAAACCGAAACCCGACTGTATTCAGTGAAATTCTCCCTTCATTTACTGCTGTTTATAGGAATTTTCAGACTGTCCCTAACTGCTGGGCAGGGAAACAATCATACTTATGAACTTACTTCCCAGCCATGCAGAACTCAGGTGCTTGCAGTCGGCGACTGTGTAGAGATTTGTATTAGATTTTATTTTTGCCTTTACATCCCCTTTACTGTTTCCAACTCCAGCTGCAGGGACAAAGATCATGGAGCCAGATTTAAACAGATAAACGTGGATTCTGTTTGGAGGTTTATTTTGCTGCAGCCACTGGTTCTGCAGAGTTGGAGAAAGTTTGTATTAAACAATGCAAAAACTATAAAATCCACATTAGATTACATGACAACACAGGACCCAGTGCAGTCTGTATATTCTGATTATTAATCAGTCTTGCTGTATCGGCTTCTGGCAGATATTATTTGACTTGTGCTGTTTTGATCATTTGTGATGATCCCTAAGCTTAGCCCAGATCACACTGAGCATGTGCACAGTCTTGGTCTTGCAAAGATGTATAACAAAGTTACAAGATGACAGCCCCCTGTGGCCAACTTTGAAAGCATAAATCATTTGTTTGATTAGGCTTGTGGTGCAGTAAGTTCATGTTTATGTTTAGTATATAAAATACAACATTTCTAGCTTTATTCTATTTTAGACTTTCCTTGCCCTTTAATAATAATAATTCACCTTTGAATGAACTTTTAGTATGATGTAGAGCAGGGGTGCCCAGGACGTCGATCGCGGTCTACCAGTAGACCGCTGTCTTGTTCCTGGTAGACCGCGACCCGAAAGTAAGAGAGAGAAGTTTTACCAGCTGGACTTCGAGCAGACACGGCACGGGAGAGCAGAGAGGGGAAAGACACGGCACGGGAGAGCAGAGAGGGGAAAAACACGCACGGAAGAGCACAAAGGGGAAAGACTCGGCACGGAAGAGCACAGAGGGGAAGGACACGGCACGGGAGAGCAGAGAGGGGAAAGACACGGCACGGGAGAGCACAGAGGGGAAGGACATGGGTCAGGAGAGCACAGAGAGGAAGGACTCGGGTCGGGAGAGCACAGAGGGGAAGGACTCGGGTCGGGAGAGCACAGAGGGGAAGGACTCGGGAGGGAGAGCACAGATGGGAAGGAGGGAGGGCTGCACAGAGTGGAAGGACACAGGAGGGAGGGCTGCACAGAGGGGAAGGATACAGGGGGAGAGCACAGAGGGGAACAACACGGCACAGGAGCACACAGATTGAAAGAACACTGTGACTGGAGGGAGAGCACAGAGGGAAAGAACACTGGAGGGAGAGCACAGAGGTGAAGGACACAGGACTGGAGAGCACAGAGGGGAAGGTCATAGGAGGGAGAGTACAGAGGGGAAGTACACTGGAAGGAGGGAGATATGGCTGCACAAAGGGGAAGGACACGTGAGGGAGAACGGACTAAGACCATGGAGAGGTGGAGGTAGTGTGTTTAACTTTCATAACTTGCCAAATCTTGTAAAATGAACATGGTAATGTGTGGTCCTATTTTAAAGTTTCTGCGGTCTTCGCTTGGAAATTGGAATTAGCCAGACACTGCAAACAATACAAAATGAAATACACAGATGAACAATTACATTAACAGGTGAGAAGCACGCAGATTCATAAGGGTACCTGTTGTTTAAAGGATTTGAAAGAATGTGTAGGGGGTAAAGCTGTAGGGGCGTAGTTATTTCTTGGGTCCTGATAAATATTTTGTATTGCATGATGCAAAGGAATGTTATTCATGTGCTGGGCCTTAAGGAAAAGGCAAGTAGGCAAAAAGTCCTAAACATATGTTTTTGCATGCAAACACTGTAGAGATGAATGGCTTGTAGGTCCTGGTGAGCACTATACAAAGGAAGTACCATCTCTTTACAGCATGCCATTTTTGAATTGTAAACAAAAAAAAGTTATGGAAAATTATTTGGGGTTGATGGGATAAGTGGGAGAGAGTAGGATATATCAGGCATACAATTGATATTAACACCAACTGCTCTACTTTAACCACAACAAGGAGAAGTAAGTAGCAAGAAATGATGAAACAACAACTGTTGCCATTTTACGCTACTGTCTTCTTAATTACCCAGTCTATGTCAGGGTGTAGCAAAGTCTCCTCTGCACTGCATAATAGTGCAAAGTCTACGTAGAGAAAGGCAGGGTTTATATGTGTAACCCTTTCTTGGCCAATATTGACCCAAACCAACTAGCATAGGTAGAGCATTGGTTA
>CM044446.1:91247072-91264926 GCA_024363595.1 Xenopus borealis | reverse complement strand
CTAGTAAAAGGGCAAGGGAAGAAGCCATAAGGGCCATGGTTCTTATGGGTCCCTACATTTGTTTATCCAGTTGGGTATTAGTAACAGATCCAGGCCATCCCTGCCTACAGGTTAATGTATAGCAAATATTTTGCTGTTTGAGTTCTAAAACTTTTTTTCATTTTTCTTTTGTTTGTAGTATCTGCATAAAAGAGCCTGCTGCCAATAATTTCCATCTTTAGCAATGGACGTCTTTGGCCATACTACTCCGGCTAGTTTGCACCGGGTCCCACCACCCTCAAATGAGGTCAGACCCTCCCCAATAACAGCAAAATAAACCCATTCGCATTTGTTTGGCTTCCATAGCAATTAGACTTGGACAAAGGTTTATCATCTATAAATCCTTGCAAACAAACAATCATCTCTACTTGTTATGAATATTCAGTCACATCTGCTATTGACAGAGGGAGCATCTGGGGCAATATGCTGGGCAACGCTTTCCCTAATGCCCTCTTCACAGTGGCCTAGGCATCTGGACCCCCCTCCCTTCTCCATGAGCCCCCTCTGTTAATCAGAATGCCCCAGCACTTATTTACAAGCAGAAGTCAAACACTTCATCAGTTGACTTGCCAGGCAGCCACTTATTAACATTGAGGTATTCTATTAAGATAGAAAGGAGTAATTATTTAGAGCAAGTCCCTGGTGGGTCCGTGCAAGCAATGGCTTTAAACAAACATGAGTTCATGAGAAATACAGATTTATAGATAGGCTGTAAGCCAAGAGCCTTAAACTGGTGCTCAGGCATTAGGCTTCTTGCCCAAACAGGCTCAAATCAACTTCTACCAAGCATAACTTGAAAAGGAAAGTAATGCATCTTTTGTTTGTGTTTTATTTTCAAAGAAAAAAACTATTTTAGTAGAAATGAGGAATCTACAATTTATAGTCTTCCTCCATATGTCTACTTCAATACTATCTGTTTTGAGTACCAGAGACCAATGCTGCACTGCATATTCTACATGGGGACCTTACCAGTGAAACAATTACTTTGTGGTCCAATGAGTTTACCGTAAATACCATTGGCTTCAGTTTTCTTTTTCATTCAGAAATCCCTGTTTAACCTTGTTCTTTAACCAAGTGCTCCAACAGTGGTAGAACCGCGGGGGCGAGAGAGACTCTCATGCTTATTTCATTTTGAGAAACGATTACTTTTTCAGTGTCTACAGGATGCATACAAAAATCTGCATTTTCTGAGTAGTAAATAATCTTGTTGAACCTGGTGGTCAGTTTGGGATCTCATACATTGGTAGATTTAGCTTTTATAATATTTTACTTTTTGTTTGTCCCTTCATTTTTAATTATTCTGGCTAAAATAACTGCTATCTAGACAGGCAACTTATGCAACCACACTGGGACAAGAAGCATGAATTTTATCAGACAGGGAGGGAGGGAAGCCAATAATAAATTAGGAGCTGTGGCTGTTAGTGTGCAGTACATGCATAGATTCTCACGTGTGAAATATGTTCAACTGTTCAACCCTCCAGCTTTAGCCAAACAACACCCCAAAATCATAGTAGCAAAGGCATGCTGCTGGAGGTAGCAGGAGTTGTATTCATACACAGATGGAGGCATGTGGATATGTTGATAAAGGCTGCAGTACTTGTAGCAGATCTACAGATGGAGGGATACGGATATTCCTCCAGGGGATTTGCAGGACATGTATTCTTAGATCAGAGGAATACAGATTTGCTCTTGAGGGTCTTGTGACTCAAGCACAGCTTAAAGTCATAGACAATCGTCTTAATTACATTTATTGTCATTACTGTTTTTCATTTCCAGAACACCTTTATTAATGCCATAAAAGAGGGTACCTAAGAATCTATTCTTGTACAGAAGCGTGTTTCCCAATTATTGGGGGCTTGGCTCATATCAGCAAAACTCCTCAGACATTCTTGACACCCGGACACCAAGGCCTCCTTAATGGGTGCAATTGCTGCTGATTAGGACTAGGACTGAAACAAGCCTGAGCTGTTAAAGCGAAAGCAAAAGTCATAATGTCCAGCTAAAGGGACTCTGGGGTTGGCTTTAGGTCTGATATTAGATTTCTGAGCATGCGTTTCATACTTTCAGATGTGCACTTACCTATCCAATGCCTAGCTGTACACTTAAAGAGTAAGAAGCAAAAAGAAATGCATAAGTCATCAGTATTGTAGTAGTACTTGTGAACAGTACTACAGGTATGGGACCTGTTAACCTGAATGCTTGGTACCTGGGGTTTTCCAGATAGTGGATATTTATTTGAATAATTTGGATCTTCATACCTTAAGTCTACTATAAAATCATGTAAATGGCAAATAAACCTAATAAGATGGTTTTGATTCCAATTAGGATTCATTATGTGGATCAAGTACAAGGTACTGTTTTATTAATACACAGAAGGAAATCATCTTATAAAATTTGAATTATTTTATTAAAATGGAGTCTATGGGAGGCAGCCTTTCCGTAATTTGGAGCAATCTAGATAATGGGTTTCCTGAGAAGTTATCCCATACCTGTACTGGTAAAGGTGTTTTGATTGTACTTACTTTTTCTAATTACTGTCTGGATGACTCTCATCTGTTGCATAAAGAAACCCATTCATTTTCAGATACATATTTTTTGTATTTGTGCTACAAAACAAAAGTAAAAGTATATTATTTTGAGATATGTCCGACTTATCCAGATAGATAAGTCTGTCATGTATAATTCAAGAAGAATATGTTTTTAGTGTTAGTGCCCTTTAAACTAATTTTTAAACACTTTTGGGGGGAATGCAATAAAAGTTGCAAAAAGAAAAACAATTTGCACCAACTTTTTTCCCCACTTGACTAACAGGTTTCTACATCAGAGGGAAAGTGAAAAATTGCCAGAGCATGGTTTGACTTTAAAAATAATTATTACAAAAAATGAGGTGTCAGTACCACACTTTTGGCAAAATATGTAAGTTCACGTGCCATGTCAAGGCACCTCATTGCACAATATCCAATAGCATCCTAAAGGACTGAGTGGGCAGATTATTGCCACGTGTATGGGGCCGTCCGACAGGCTTCCCTAATTGATATCTGTCTGAAAGTTGGCCAGATGTCAGTCGGATGGGACTAAATCCCATCGGATAGCGGCCGACCATGATCCAGTCGCCCGTTAACACTTCGTTTTGATGTGAACGTTGGGATCTAGAGCCCACAAGGATCAGCCCAATATGACCCACATCAAGATGTTGCCAAACGAGCGGATCTCTATGTTTATGGCCACCTTACGTATGTAATGGATTTGAAATCAAATCCCCCCAGAAAAGAGTGTGACAGAGTAGTAAAACGAAAGATTGCCATACATGGGCATAGATGGGCAGATAAAGCTATGGGGGCTTCCAATGGGTCTTCCCAATCAATATCTGGCCACGATATCGACTGGGAAGATTTCATTTTTCGGACGACCGACCTGTTGGAGTCCATTGTTCCTGATTGTAATCCGATCGTTTGACCATAGGGCCAAATGTTCGGATTACCCCGATATACGTCTGTCGTTAGTGGGCATATTGGGGAAGGATCCGCTCGTTTGGAGATCTTATATGATCTTATAGTGTATGGCCAACTTAACATTGCATTTAAGTGACATTAGCTAATAGTTTGTATTTACAGTGCCATAACTGCTGCACATTAAAATACAGGTGCTCCAAGAAGAGAGATTTAAAGTGGACCTGTCACCCCAAAAAAATATTCAAAATCATATTTTATCACATTAGTCAAGCAAAATGAACATTAATTACACTATATAAATTATTTTAATCTTGTTTTCTTCAGTCTGGGAATTCATAATTATAACAAGCAGGCAGGAGCCATTTTGTGGACACTGTTATTAAGACAAGTCTTGTATCATCTCAGAATCTTGTTTGTGCACCAGAATGGGGGAACCTGATGTCTATCCCCATGTCCTGGCTACACAATTAAATGGTTAAGAGAACTGGGGGAATGTGTGGGGAGCAGTGGCATCTAGGAAGTGCTGAATGGAAAGTGAAAGTAATTATCTGCCTAAGGCATAGAGGAGTGACAGACAATATTTGATTGACAGCTGAGATTTTTAAATGAGCTTAAAACAGCTATGAATGCTTTAATAAAAATTTGAAATTGGATTTCATGTTTAATTTGAAAAGGACTTTTATTATACAGATTTTTGTGTCTGGGTGATGGGTCCACTTTAAGTGCAGTTAGGATTGAGTTTAAAGCATCAAACAAAGGAAATGTGGAAGTGAACAATAGCCTGGAACTGTAACCATCTCTCTGATTGTGAGCAGTCGTCATATTACTGCATTGCAACAAGAAGCCAGCACATTCACTATGGGGAACCAATGCCATGAACTAAGGGTACTTGAACCCTGTGCAAAATATGTTAGTAGCCATCTGTCAACTAATGACCAACCAGCATAAAGTTTTTATAAAGTATATTATCTCCCTGTCCAGTCCATACTCACAAGCTAATGATTCACAATATCCAGTGTTGGGTGATTCAATAAATATAGACGGTATAATGATAGATTGTAAATCTAATACACTTCCTTCAGATACTGCATCGATGAAACTAGATTTATGGTTAAAGAGATCAGCAAAATCTTACTGTCAGGAATTTCACAGCTCACCTTGAAAAATGTCATCACCTGTGATATCACAAATAAATCATCCTAACCATTCCTGACGGTATCAGGTTGCAACTTAATAAAGACATGTGATCTATTTAAAATATGCATGTAAGTAACCACTGCATTATGGGTAACACTATATTACAAACTACAGAACATTAAAAGAGAGCCACGCTGGAATATACAAAATAGGTGACTAATACCGAATGTCTCTGCTCCTGATCTTACTGCTAAGCTCTATGAATTTGACATAGAGAATGAATGACATCTACTTATGGGATGGTGGAGCAATGTTACGATGACGACAATTACGTTAAATAATGGCATAACCTGGACTCCTCTTCCCAGGAAGATGCAGAGTTCATTTTGAATGGTTCTAAACTGCATTTCTTGCCAAATTAATTGCTAAAGGAACAAAAAAAGAATAAAATATTTCTCCTACACTAGATGAGATTATGGGGCACAAGGAACATGGGTTAATGCTAGTGATGGACTCGCAGATTCCATCTGCAGATTCGCTTTGCCTGAAAAATTTGCGAATTTCTAGCGAAATTCGCGAATTGGTGAAAAATTTGCGAAGCGGCACGCGTCTTGTTTTTGACGCGTCAAGTCATATTCGACGCGTCACATCGAATTTTCGCCAGTCGAATTTTTGCGGATGTTTTGCTAATTTATTTGCCAGCGGCGAATCGCGGGAATTTGCAGCGAAATCGCGGCTGGCGAATAAATTTGCCCATCCCTAGTTAATGCCATTAAAACATATTATTGAATACAAACTGCACATGTGTATAAATATGCATGCAAAATGGCAACAATCTGAATTAGATCTGTTCTCTGACTACTTTAAAAATCCCCAGAATAAGACCCCACTAGCATTTTTGGAAGAAACCTTGCCGTATAGTAGAGTTTGAGGTTGTAGAGTGACTTGCTGCTAGAAATACCCTTGTGCTGAGGGCAACTCCCTGTGACCCCCAGCAGTGTGTGTGCTTCCCTTTAAACACCTTACCCTCCAATCCTGTGAGTCTCCTGATTTACATTCTTTTCCTTCATGTTTCGGTCAATGTAAATGGTCCAGTGAACCTGAAGACTCCAGTTTCACAACTTCATATGAGTAAATGTATGTGATATTGAATATTGTAAGTTCTGTTGTCCCTTTCATGGAAAATGTCCGTCTCATACTACAGGTGTATCAAATCAAGGAGCATTTCCCAGAAGTTTCTTGGACACAGGGAGGTGGATTGCAGTATTGCAGCCAACTATAAAATCTGCTTTTCTAGATGTTGAAAAAAATTGAAAAAAAATGAAGCATGTGAGAAATCTAAAGATGACTGTAACGGTAAATTTGTCTTCCTCGGAAATGCTGTTCTGCCTATTGGCTGGAATATAATCAGTGTTGGGTTGAGATGCCAGGAACCCACCAGAAAACCTTAGACCGTGGGTCCACTTTCCAAACTCTTTATTCTCCTAGTCTTTTACATCTACTTAGTATACTCTGTTCTTCCATCCAATAAACAAATAGAGAATAACCAAAAAAAAGCTTAATGATTAGAAGCAAGAGGGCCACTGACACCTGGGCCTACCGGGAGTTTTCATGGTATCCCAGTGGTCCAGTCAGACACTGCAAATAATTATTTCAGGTATAACCACAGAAAGTAATTTAGGCTGAGATATTCAGAATACACCTACGCTTTATACAGGTTTCAGCTCCCGTTTCAATGTAAATCAAAGCCAATTAAGAGGCAAAATGGCAGTGATGCAGAAATAAGAAGAAATGAAAAACATAATGCAAAAAAGTACCTTGCATGTTTCAACATTAAATCAGGAGTGCCCACACAATGTAATGATTTGTTTTGTTTAAGAAGCAACTATTTCTTATGTTACCTTAACAGAATAAATATATGAATGAAAAACACGAAACTGGAGGACGACATAGACAAGCTGTTTGTTGACATTGTCTTGAGATCTACTGATCATCACCAGCTAAAGGTCTACGTCTAACTTTTGGGCACCCCTGCTTTAAATAAAAAAGCAAAGAGATATCCAATTAAGATAAAATATCAATTGGCAGAATGTGTACTGTACCAAGATTAGAAGTGAGTCCTATTGCTAGGCTTGTTATGGAATTGGGAACAGTCAATGTCAATTCTGGCCAAGAAACATGGTCCATCCAGGTGTTCTTCTTTAAGAGGGGTTTTTAAATAGTTTTTTTTTAACTTCTCTCTTTTTATTTTCAGTTGAGCATTTCAAGAGATCACATACAGTTGTACAAAGTTATCCATATGGCGATCTTCTATCAGATTCATTTGCATACATGACATAATTGCATTAGTAAATTGTCAAGCTCATGTTATGAGATCAAATTATAGTATAAGAGATAAAATGTAGTCAAATCCTAACAAAAAGAAAAGAAAAAATAAATAAAAAAAATAAAATTGGGAAACCAAAAACCCAATGAACTTTTGGTCCTTTCCTCATTATATACTGTATATTAAAGCAGAGATAAAGCTTTCAGTAGTAATGATATCTTCTAACATATAAACTGTTTATTATGAAAGTCATTCCAATATTATATTCATGCGTAGAGTTAACTGAAGTGTGGAGATTGATTAATGATGGAAACAAAGGGGATTGTTATTATTTGACATCCACATGGACTTTTTCATGCTTGTGTTGCTCTCCAACTCTTTTTTAAATTTAAATGTGGCTCATGAGCAAAAAAGGTTGGGGACTCCTGGTTTAATCTGTTAACATATTGCGTTAATGAAAGAGTCGGGGGAGATCCAGTTTAATGCTATAACCCAACGGGGTAATCAAGATTACAGAAACATCCCTAAATCGAAAATAACCCCTTTGTCCCAGGCATTTCAGATAAGAGATCCTAAATCTGTACATGGCTGAGACATACTAAATCATACAAAAATAGAAGCTTCTCGTTTTATCTACTGAAAAATCACAAATATTAAATTAACCAAATAGAGTTATTTTGCCACAATATGGATTCACACAGCTTAGTTACCATAATAAACAATGTACAGGCATGCTCCAGACCTGGGGTTTTCTAGATAAGGGGTCTTTCTGTGATTTGTTCTCTGTACTTTAAGTCTACTAAAAAAACCTCTGTAAACATAAAAGGAAAGGTATTTGTTTGCTTCTAATATGGATTATTTACACTGAAACCTAGATTTTAAGACCCCTGATTAAAAGTTTCCTGCATTTTACATTTTTTATTTGTGGTCCCACCAGTTTATAATGCATTTCAATGGGTGCATTTCCCTGATTTTAAGTCATGTTTTCCTGGATTTTACATCAAAATGTTGCCCTGATGTTTCCAAAAACTGCTTTTTTCCCCCTCTATGAATGTTATTATTTGTGAAATAAAGAGGTTTAAAATACTAACCAGATGTATATTTAGCCATGGCTCTGCCTGTAACTGGTCAATTCCAATTAGTATGTCCCTTATACAGTCCTCCACCAATCACTTATTGCTTTAGGCTGTGTATGTCTTTTGTACAAGCCCCCCATAGTGTAACATTAACACTGCAATGCTTAACCCTTGTTATTAACATAGTAAATATTGTATACAACCAAAACTTGCCTCCAAGCCTGGAATTCAAAAATAAGCACCTGCTTTGAGGCCACTGGGAGCAACATCCAAGGGGTTGGAGAGCAACATGTTGTTCAAGAGTCACTGGTTGGGGATCACTGCTATAGAGGAAGCAGACCCTGTGGCTCCTTATCCCACTGCTTCTTAGTTTGGGGTTTTCTCTCCAGTTTTTCAGGTAGAAGTTGAAAAGATATGGTCTTCTGCTAGTCACTACAGATCAGCCAGACAAGAGGACCTTGAAGGAAGGTGGATATAGATTCGGTCCTGACATCCTGAACCGAGAAGGCCTCAAAGGAAAGTTAGGCTGCTGCTTGTTCTTTGCTTTGAGAGCAGCTACACCATTTTTGGTGGAGATGGGATGTTGAATCTTATGCATTATTGTTTCAATTCTTTTTTATTGCTCAGATACATTTATGTCTTGTCTATAAACTTAATTGCAGGAAGATTATTTCTGCAGGATGAACAGGAGGCTCTCTGAACATTCTGAGTTGGTGCAGGGAGAGGTAGTTGCACAAGCCATGCAGTGGTGTAACTAGATATTACTGCGAGAAACCTAGTGCCAAGGGGTACCAAGTCCAAAACAGTCATAGCTGCAGGCAAAACACAGATTTGCTTATAGCCTGTACAAAAACGATGCAGCTTGGGTATTGCCCTGTACTCAGCACCAGCTCCTCAAATAGTTAAGCAAAAGCCATCACAACCGGAAGAAACACATAATGAAGTTACTAAATAATTCGGTAACAAGATGCCTCTTATTAAGGAAAATACCCTGAAGCTTATTTTATTATCAATTCAAAAAATGGTGCTTTCCACCTCCACCAACATCAGTTGATAATCTAGGAGTCTAGGTGTTTACAGATAACAGAGAACATGTATTAAAACCAGATGATTTGTGTGTTCAGGTTTCAGTCTGCGCACTGGCTCTGTTGCTGCAGTGACCTTGTATATAAAGGTAAAAGTAAGCTTTGGAAATCCCTGTTGGGATTAAAGGGTAAACATACATAGGACACAGTATCAGAGTGTTGCCGTATGGCTTCCTCATGGTAATCCTCATAGTTGAGTGACTATGAAGATTTTCATTCATCCAGGTCATGTTTTATTGATTATAATTATCGATGACTTAATTATTGAAGACATTTCACTACTCATCCAAGTAGCTTCTTCAGTCCAACTGCTGAACCTGAAAAACTGCTCGGATGAGTAGTGAAACATCTCCAATGATTACTCATGCTTTTACTATTACCACCATTCCCCCTTTATCAGCAGACCTAAGATCCTTCACCATTTGTTTCTGAAAACTGTTGTGATTTTTTGATGTACAGGGTAAAAATCTGATTTATTTTGAAAATAGTTATTTTGAGAGGGTAGGGCAGTTCATTATTTTCGGAAATTTTGTGAATTTTGGAACATGCTCCACACTGGCAGATTCCTCCTACTGTGCATGAGCCGGTTAGTACAGGATGAAGAGTGAAAGAGACAAGATGACTCCTGTGAATTCTGCTGGACAAGACCTGGAAGGAGGAGACAGAAAGACAAGCCCTTTGTAAGTAGCTTAAGTTCATCTTGGCTAAGAGTTTGTCTTGACAAATGTAATACTTCCTTTGGTGACTCTTTTCCCTTAGGCTATATCTTTTGTTGCCTTATGGGGGTTCCTCCTCCACTTCCTGATCCTTGATGGAATGCTGTGGGCATCTTACCCATAGCAAAAACAAGTGATACATCTATAGATGCACTCAATGGGGGATTCATCTTAGTATATCAGCATTTTCAGCATCTCCTCTTCCCACCTTTTATGTAGTGAATGAAATCCACGTATTTGCAAACACCCCCTCCTCTCTTAACTTTGTAGCACCACTAATGACATGAGCCATTCATTAAAATCTTTTATTTCCCTGCCATATTCTCATATTTCCAAAATGGGTCATTGCACACAATCCATTGCTATCGGCTTCTGGCAGCGAAGATGCAATTAGGTATAGGGAGATAGTGATAGGGAAATTGCAGAAATGCTAGGGGCTGCCACTGTACACGCCAGCTGGAAACAGAGGTGGATAGAACAAGTCATGTGCATAATGATATTTGAGAAGAGCAGGAACCAAGCTGTCTTACACTATGAGAGAAGCATGGGGTCCAGTATTAAGCCAATAGTTTTATAACATCCATCAGTGTCAAGGGCAAGAAAAGCCCTTCCAAAACTTAACTAATACTGTGGAGATCCAAGGCTGGATTTCGGGTCTTGCTACAATGGACCATTCCTGGAAGAATGTGATTTCCACTGAGCTTCATGAGGATTTTCAGCCCATAAGGCAATAGTTGTATAGCAACAATGTTTATGGAAGCAGAATGCATATACATCTATACAACTTGGCATATTAGGGATGCAACGAATCCCCTATTTTAGATTCGGCTGACTCCTTCCCGAAAGATTTGGCCGAATACGGAACCGAAGCCGAACCCTAATTTGCATATGCAAATTATGGGTGGGAAGGGGAAATCATTTTTTACTTCCTTGTTTTGTGCCAAATAGTCACACGATTTCCCTCCCTGACCATAATTTGCATACGCAAATTAGGATTTGGTTCAGCCAGGTAGAAGGATCCGGCCGAATCCTGCCTGAATCCTGCCCGAATCCTGAATTCGGCGCATCCCTAATATACATACACAGACACACAAACATATTGGGGCATTTATGACAAAGAATGAAAATACAGCTTGTGCCATTCACCAAAAGAAAATATTTTCAGCTCTCCGACCAGTATAGGTTTTTTTTTTACTTTGACTCTTTCATCCAATAATAACTATGACAAGCTCTATATTCTCCCTTTGCATACACATTTGCCCTAGCATTTGTTATTCCAAGTGCCGTAGACCAGTGAAAGATAACTGTAGACTTGTTACTGGATTAGGTCACATTTTACTTATGAATATACTACATAACCACTTAAGTTGCCCTAACCTTTTTAAGCTTCTGGTTCAGTGATCCCCAACCAGTGGCTCTTGAGCAACATGCTGCTCACCAACCCCTTGGATGTTGCTCTCAAAACCAGGTATATTTTTGAATTCCAAGCTTGAAGGCAAGTTTTAGTTGCATAAAAACGAGGTGTACTGCCAAACTGAGTCTCCTGTAGGCTGCCAGTCCACACAGGGGCTACCAATAGTCAACCACAGCCCATAATTGGTACCCCAGGAGCTTTCCTCATATTTCTTCAAGTTGCTCTCCAACTTTTTTTTTAATGTGGCTCACAGGTAAAAAAAGGTTCTAGTTGGTATTGTTGTTGGAAAGTTCACATGCCTGCAGTGTTTCTTCTCCCACCACAAGCTTGTCCTTATCTTAACAGTCCTTATTTCTTTTCTAAGTGAATCTTAGTACAGTTATGGGACCTGGCATGCAGACTACTCAGGGCCTGTCGTTTTCTGGATAATGGATCTATTAGCAAATTATTTAAACATTAACTCAATTGGCTGTGTATAATGAAGCAATAGAATTCTTAATGAATCAGATGCAATTTGAGAGTAGGACTGGCCAGATATGGGATGACTCTGACGTAGTTGGCCAGCTTAAATATATTGCAATATATGGACAAACAATCTCTGTTTTGTTTAAAGGGTAAGGCATTTTTAGTAGCTTAAGGCACAACATGAATTAACCATTCAAAAAAGATAGGATAAATGGCATGTTTATTGCGACTCCTGCGGATCACAATCGCCTTACGTGTTTCGGGAATAAATCCCTTAATCATAGGCTATCCTAATAAAAATCACTACCCCCTACGCTACATATCCACCCTCCCTGCTCCCTCCCCAACTTAGATGTTAACTCCTGTAATTGCCCCTAATTGTTTACTTGCAGAGTCAGCGCAGCGGAACTCGTGGGCGCCATCTTCTGGCTCTTCAGCCTCCTTCCGGTCTTCTTTCTTTCCCTTTGGCAAATTCCATTACTTTCGTCACATGTGCAGTTGTCATGAACCGGAAGATTGCTCCAACTGTGCATGCAATGATACGCCGCTCGCTTCCCACAGAAGACCGAAGAGGCAAAGATGGTGCCTGTGAGCTCTGCTGTGTTGTTGCTGCAAGGAGAGTTAAGTAAAGAATTAGGGGCAATTACAGGAGTTAACACTTAGGCTGGGGGGAGCAGGGAGGGGGGCTATGTAGGGTAGGGGGTTTAATAGCAGGGGGTTTAGTTCTCCTTTAAAGGGCATTCACCTTCATTAGTAAAACTGTAATAATACATAAAAAGCACACAAGTGTTCAAACTTTCATAACCTGCCAAATTTTGTAAAATGAACATGTTAATTAGGGGTGTGACCACAAAATGGACATGGTCAAAACATTTTGCAGCATGGAGCACGGCAAATCTTTTTGTCCCTCTTTCTATTTCCAAAATGTTGGGAGGTATGGGTTTGGGACAAACACAAATGTTGAACTTTAAAGAGTACTTGGGCCAAAAAGTCAGAAAACCTCATTTTTAAGCATCTTTCTGAATAGCTTGGGGGGCTGGTTCTGCTAATGCTATGTCTGGGCTGTTTTATTACCGGTCTGCTTACAGCGCTACGAAATATGCTTGCGGTACAGAAATACATGTTATTAATAATAATAATAATAATAATAATAGCCACATCCTGTTTTACTACTCCATATTTTTTGTAGACAGCTTCCTCCTTCACTAATTTATAGTTTTGTTTTGTTATTAAAAGGGTTGGTTTTAAGGTAGGGCAGAGAACATATGCCCAGGCACCAGCATCAGAGAGGCCCCTTGGGAGGATCCATGTATAAAAGCCCCATATACATATTATAATTAGCTATTTTCTTTATATATATCAAGAATTGCTTGCAACCCTCCAGCTTTTGTTGAACTGAAGCTTTGCAGAATTTGATTTATGTTAGCCTTGAAACCTCCTCCATCATTGTCTCTAACTCGGCCTGGGTTGTTACACCATCTGTGAACTACAACTCTCAATATTCCCAGCTAGCTCTTTGTTCCAAAACCTGCTGTATTTAAGACTGAATTGATAAATGATAAATACAATTACATTACAAAAAAGAACCACTTCTGGAAAACAATACATTTTTACTCTAACATGCTCCAAATTATTGGACTCAAGAAGAGATGGGAAAATGAATAAACAAATAAAATATGTAAATAAATTGTGGGAAAAAAGAAAGAATTTCCCAAGGTAACTGTGGCGTATTTCTCTGATCTTGCATTACTCACTGCCAGCTAACTACATATAATTAGGAAAGGGGAAGTGTTTATTGCACACTTGACATTTATATGTCGGGTAATGGTGTGTCATGACTGATTGTTTACAAGAATGTTATATGACAAACAAAGAGTTCCCACTGGCATTAGGTGGGCAATTTAACTGGCGCAGAGGGGATGTAACTGTCAGGCTTCAGCGAGAGTGCCCCAGGGTGCTTTACGCCATGTATAGACTATGAATAAGATTAATGGTAATGCAGAGAGATTTTACAGCAGGAGATATGGAAATGTAATTTCATGCTGCTATGAAAGGCACCTTGAGCAGAATAAAGCTACAACAAACCCATATTAGATCTATATAAGATCAAAGACGTTCTCTGATGAATTGCACCTTCCTCTAATTGCACCCACTTTCCTAGGCCTTAAAACTATGGCTGTTAAATTTATATCCCTTTGTGTAACACATGAAATCCCATTTTTTTCAGCCGGAAAGAGGTGCATAGGTGACAGAGCTGCCTCTTGGGGGCAATAAAATATAACTTATATCTGGTAAATGCTGCAAGACCATGCAAACAGAATGTAATGGCCAACATTAAAGAAGCTAGAAACGAATGAGGCATGCAAAGATATTCAAAACAGATGCTTACCGAATTAATTAAGCAGTTAACATACCATCATACTTAGTGTTATGCATAAAAATTCTAAGCAGGCCTAGCCAACCTATATTTTGGCTACCATAGCTAGAGATGAAGACAATGACCTAACAGCTGAGGAAGGCTGGGATTTGGCAGGAGCTGCAGTAATGATGACTGCTCAGCTTGTTGATGTTTCATGGGAAATTCAGACTAAAATGGACATCTGAAGACAATAAGCCTTGGGTAACAATTGTAAAACAAACCACATGCAACTTTTTTTTAAAAGGGATGATGCTTTGTTTAACATAAGAGGCAAAAAGGAAAAACAACTGGAAACCATCTTCACACATTAATCTTTCATGTGGCCAGCCAATGTCATCTGAATCATCTGAATGTGGGAACTACACAAATATGGTTTCCATGGTCATTTGCATTGCTTGGCCCAAGATTCAATACAGTGTAATCATGAAAATATATATTGGCCAGTATTTTTTCATACCATCATAGAATATAAGGAGTACAATATAAAGGAGTTGGGTTTCCTGAGCAATAAGCCCAATTTTGGAGTTTTGTTTGGGGTTAAATTCTGTAGTATTTCTGCCCTGCACTCATAAATTGACATTCATTTACTGCTTAATGCCAGACTCAATTTGTACCTCTTCCCAATTAGTCAACATATATGATTTCCACCCCTCCACCTTCCTACTGTCTCTTTCCTGTTTCTTAGTTCAATATTCTGCCCTCACACAGAGGGTTTAACCACAAGGAGCAGTACAGCCCCTGTAACACACTGGTATAGTTACAATTGCTTCCTTCAAGTTCACAAGAGGGTGGGGGGAAGAATCCAATGGGTACCTTCTTCACCAAGATATCTATAAAATACCAGTATGGTAGGACATATCTGCTGTAGTCTAAGGTCTTCTACCAAAGATAGAGCACAGCAAATATCAATGTCTGAGGCCTTCTACCAAAGACGGAGCTCAGCAAATGTCAGTGTCTGAGGTCTTCTACCAAAGATGGAGCTCAGCAAATGTAATTGTCTGAGGTCTTCTACCACAGATGGAACTCAGCAAATGCAATTGTCTGAGGTCTTCTACCACAGATGGAACTCAGCAAATGTAATTGTCTGAGGTCTTCTACCACAGATGGAACTCAGCAAATGCAATTGTCTGAGGTCTTCTACCAAAGATGGAACTCAGCAAATGTAATTGTCTGAGGTCTTCTACCAGAATCTAGATGTTTGTGTTGTTAAGAATAACAAATCTAAAATGAAAAACAGAACACTCTTTAGGACACAATCCCATCCAATTTTGGGTAAGTCACCCATCAACTGGGAATTGTGGAAAAATTGGAACAGCTGTCAAGTAGATATAGTCTACAAACTAAATAAAAGAAAATGCCAATACCTGTAGTTGCAGCAAACGGGGTGATCCCAAATTTATTTCAGGTCCGCATGGTCCTTCCTCAGTGACATCACAGAGGAAGGGCCATGAGGTCCCGAAACATTTGATCATGTCAAAAGTGTTGTATAGCACCATGGAATAAATTTGGGATCACCCCGTTTGCTGCAACTACAGGTATTGGCTTTCTCTTCTATTTGGATCAACTACTGGCGTGTGGCTTGGCCAATGCCATATACCTCCATCCCCTGAATTGACTTTGCATGTCTACAAACTAAAGACATCCCACGTGACATAGAGTCAAAGGAGTGAAAGGGACGTGAAAAGGTGAAGAGGCAAAAAGGCTGCGGAAAGGTGAAAGTGGAGCAATTAGTCAGTGTTCAGATGCCATGACAGCAGCTGCCTGAAGTTCACTCAACAGGTGGTCAGCGAGTGCAGGTGGCAGAGCTTAAACACTTGTATAACCCAGAGAGAAAGAACACACAGCCTGGAGACTCAAAGCAGTAAGAAGATATCAAAACACCTTCTTCATAATATTTAAAGAGTTAAAAGCCAAAAGTTCCTGGTTCCCAAGGCAAAAGCGCCACCCGTCAGCACTTAACTTCCCCCTGCTTGCTCCTAACCCCATCAGCTCACCTGCTCACTTAACGGAGGATGTGAATGGGGTATATGCCTAGTGTCTTGATCCCCCCATCATTGCGCCCTAAACATGTGCCTCTTCTGCCTCCTCATATTTCCAGCCCTGATCCAGGCATCAAAATTCATGTTGTTTATTCCATGTGGTAGTTTTTATTTCATAAAAATACCATTCTGGTCCTTGAAACACAGCACTTTAAAAACATCCCTTCTCTACATTAATAAACATTAGCCAGAGTTTTCAAACACAGATACCAACTCTATTCCGTGGTTGCAGCATCCCTTTAAAGACAAATGCTGTTAAATAATGCGACAATAGATTTCCATTTTAATGCAGAGGCAGAGGCTCCTTTAGCCCAGATACTCCCTTCAATTTAGGAAAGTGGTGGATTCAGGGGGGTATTCTGTGCTAATGTTGTACATCCTCTGCTTATTATCCATCGGCTTTACACTGCCCCTCATTTTCATGTCCCTATTCCATCCCTGAGCAGTTGTGGAAACCAACACAACTTTACTTCTGTCCAATAAAACATTCATGGCATGTGTCTGTGTATCAGGTCCGGTTGCTGGCTCTTTTGCCTCCTGTTGCTTGCGGCCTTCCCATATTAAACATTAATGCCCCTCCCGAAGTTGATAGGGATTATATTCTTTGCGAGAATGTGCCAACGAGATGCTAAGTGTGCACAAGAGAGGAGACAAGGGGAAGCGCCAGATGGAATGCAGGGGGGGACCTTTTAACTGGAGAGCTTGTATTAAATACTCCAAGTTGATTTACACAAAGAGAAAGTGCTTTGACTTTATGCGCTTCCCATAATGGATTGCAGTGTGAATCATGTTACTTACATTTGGTGATTGTCATTGACTGAGGGATGCACTCAACACCAGCTAACATCTAAAGAGGAAAATAATCATTGAAGGCAAAATACAGCACATTGTTGTTTGGAAATGTGGCCTTTACATTGTATAGCCTGACTTAAAATAATGGCTATAAGTTGAGCACAGAGAGAAAGGCCTTTATTACTTCATTTAACTACTCCCAGTGTGCTTGTTGGGTGCAAAGACAAACCCTTTACTCATTTTGTCATAAATAAAAGAAAAACTTAAAGCCTTTTTTAACATGAGTTCCATGTCTACGTAATGCAGAATATATTTTAAGCCTGTTGCTTTAATTTTGACTCAACTGAAAGAAGTTGTGGCCCACAGACTACATTACAATGATCTCTTCTTCATCTGAAAACCTGAGTCACGGGTGGCAGCTGGCATAAAGGGAGAAGTTTGTTTATATGGAGCTTATTATCTCCTTTTAAACAAAGACTCTGGGTTACAGGTGTAGAAAGAGGGAGGTGCTAATTTTCAAAAATGAATCAATGATGAGCAAAAGAAGAATAAAGAGGCAGAATTCAGTTGCAGCACAAATATACCTCCAGATTTCCCAAGGGCTTGTCAGGAATTGGGTTTCCAGTATTGGTCATGTCTGGACATAACTTCCCATATAGTGTTTACTGAATTAACTCTTACCAATCCCTACCCTTTAAAAGTCAACTGCAGATGGCCACAGTCCACCATATACACACACACAATGTAAAAATTGTAGGGGCGTTTGAGCAACTAATGGCCAATGGGAACTGCATATCTTTGGGGCTATTTTTTTCCCCATCTCTCTATTAAAGAACAAGGAAAGTCTAAAATAGAATAAGGCTAGAAATGCTGCATTTTGTATACTAAACATAA
>CM044446.1:91202349-91244812 GCA_024363595.1 Xenopus borealis | reverse complement strand
TAGGGTGTCAGCTTTATTAATTTTTGCATAATATTTTTGATTAGACCATCTGATTGTTCTTTGGGCCTCTTGAGATTGTAGCATTTTTAATTCAGTAGCTACATCTTTTAGTTGCCGATATATTTCAGTAGTGGGATTAGTTTTGTGTAATTGTTCGAGGGTGGAATGTTTTTGAGATAAAGTTTGAAATTTTGATATTTTTTCCTTTTTCCGTTGGGAAGCTAGTTGTATGAATGCCCCTCTTATAACTGTTTTGTGAGCTTCCCAAAGTATTAATGGAGATGTGACAGTGTTACAATCTAAAACTTTAATCCCTTTTCTGTCCTTAATTATAGTTTTTCACACAACCCCATATCACATATCCCTATTCATTCATTTCTAAATAACTTTATATGAACTCTTCCCATAAATCATTCTAATTGTAGTTAAGCCATGCAAAGTCTTTATTAGTTCCACACAACTCCCTAGAGCCTCCATCCATCCTGTTCCTATCAGTGCTGCTGAAATGACTAACCAATTAGCACACTTTTTTTTCTAATAGAATATTTAAAATGTTCAAATGTCCAGAGCACAAGTCACCATTATTATTATTGCTTTCAGGCTGTAGTAGGGTTAAATGGGCCTGAACCAGCAGTTACCATGCCATCTCTATCAGAGCGTGCCGACATTTCCTAGCTGGGAAGTTTAGGTATCCTTAACATGTAACATTAGAGCTTTGAACTTGATGGACCGATCATCCCAATGAACGATGAGCTATGGAATCCACGGCTGTGTGTGTGCAGTGCTTCACAGCTGCAGGGGCCAGAGTAGGTAACAGGATACTGGTAGGGCCAAGCTAGATGCGCAACTGTCAGCTTGGGTAAACACTTAGCAATGGTGATGGCTGCATCTTAACCTCACAATGGAATGGGATACAGGCTAAATATGGCATGACTATCCAAGGATGCTATATTCTTACCTGCTGGATATTTGTGGCCATTTTAGAACCTTAGTATTTTTTTTAATTAAGGGCGGGACTTTTTTTTGCATAAATCTGTAGCGTCATCAATATCAAGCCTATGCATTCATCTAAAATAAACTACAGTCTTATGATTCTTTTGCCATTTTCAGGTTTTCTGAATACATATATTTGCTCTTTCTCCCTCACGCGGCTGCAATGTCCACATTACGACTATGAGGCGACCCTGCGTGGCTCAGCCAGACTCATTCGATTTCCTTCATTGACTTTTCCCCATCAATTTAATAATGATCTCAGTAGAAACCTGCTGCTATTGCCAGAGGGTAAATGAGATCTTATGCCTCTAAACTCAGTTTGGGTAAATAAAAAGCTATTAATGTCACTTATTTCCATAATTTGCATACTTGGCTGACGTCCAATGCCATTGGTCTACAATTAAAAACAGTATCCAACCAAGCTTTGATTTGCAATGATTTCAATACCATTTTCAGGATATTCCTGGCTCTTGAATATATATACACCAATTGTCTATGAAACACTCACAGCATATAAAAGAAAAATTATTTATTGGATTATCAAGGACATTTTTTTTAAGAACAAAATTATTTATTGATGATTTATTGACCTGGGACTGTTATCAGAATGTGAAACAGGAAGTGAACGCACAACTTAAAGGAGAACTAACCCCCCATAATAAAAACCCCTACACAGCCCCCCCCTGCTGCTCCCTCATAGGTGATTACCCCTGAAAGTACCCCTTATACATTTGTAACGCTTTTTTGGGCTATGTACAGCACAAAGGATTAAGTTTCCAGCTAGTGATAGGAAAGCATGGGTTACACTGCGACCTACACACCAGGGCAGGGCCTTCGCTATGTGGAAGCTATCCTTTACAATACCCAGGCAAACTGTATAATAAAAGATGAATGGGCGCCAGGAGGTTGTTTAAAACAAAAGGTGAATGTTTGTTAACACAAGGCAAAATCCCCAGGTTTAGATACTCACGCAGAAGCTTTCAATAGAGAGTAGCAGATGTTATACAGGATAATAGAGATGTCAGCAAATACTCATAGACTGTCACTCCCATAAGGCATAGTAGTCAGGTGTACATCAATTCCCTCAGGCAGTATGTCTTTAAATGGTCCGGATCCCTTCTAGTGGAATGGTCAGGGAGACAAAGTCTAAAGCCTACCACCCTATCCACTGAGGTCCCTTCACTAAAGGCATACAGGGAAGCCTTGTGGGAAGCTACTCCCTGCTATTATCCTTGATGGAGCACACAGCAGCTCTTGCTAAATAAAGCTGAACTATCTTTCTCTCTCTAGAGAGACTATTACATTTTCTAGCCTGTGTCTTGCTATCCCTCGTTCACGGGGTGACCTGGTCCCCGACTTAGATCACTAACAGTTGGAAGTCCTGTTAGGGCACATGGCTTACTGGGGCCTTGTGGATCCCAGGCTCAATGAACAACCAGCCTGTTCAGAACCAGCAGCCAAAGAGGAAGTGGCCAATCCTTTCCAGCACTATAAAACTGTGTGGCAGGAAATGGTCATTACACTCTGGGCTGTAACTATTGGTTAGAAGTATACACTGGCAACATAACCTTCTGCCTAGTGACAGAGATGCAGGGACTTAACTCCATAGGTGCCAGTATAAAACCTATGGTCCCTACACATTACTCACATATAGGTGCAGAGTAGGTGCAGTGGAGCTCATGGGCACCACCTTCTGGCTCTTCAGTATTCCTCTGGAAGTGAAAGCCGTATTGACTTGGTATTCTTTGGGTCCTCTTCCTTCTCCTCTGCAATTTATGGCACTTTTGATGCATGCGCAGTTGCTATGCTCCAACTGCGCATGCCCCAAAAGTGCCAGAAATTGCAGAAATTGTGCCATGAGTGCAAAGTATCCTTTCTTACAGTCATATAAAGAACAGAATTCTTGGATCTTCCAGAGAGAAGCATTGATCTTGACAAGACTTGCTTTTCTGCTATGTTTGGTTAAAACAAAGTTTGATCATAAAGCGGTGCTGCAGTGGTTAGTATTGCTAGATCGCAGCCCTTGGATCCTCGGTTCCATTCTGACAAGGACAATATTTGTATGGGGGGGTTCCTCCCACACTACAGAATAGATGGGACCATGAATTGGCCCCTGATGAGTGTACGTTGTAGGGACCAAAAACTGTAACATCCGCTGGGGTAGGGACTGATTTTAGTAAAGACCAATCAGTGTAAAGTGCTGTGTCACATGATGGTTCTGGTGGGAAATAGACACATGGCTAATCACTAATATAGTTTTATACGCAAGCACAAAAAGTTACTGCAGAAACAAAATTGCCCTACTTTACATTGCTGTATAAAATATTTCACCCTACTTTACATTGCTTTTTTGGGTGCAAACAAAGTCTTTGTATAATGGATGGCCATTTCAAATGGTTCCAGCGCTGTTTCCTTTACACGCCAAGCATGTTTTGGGTCACTAGCAAAGTTTACATGAGAGGCAATTAGCAAAGGAAGCGTATGCTTGGCTGAACGGTTCTTTGGAGTAACTCACATCCTCCCCCCAACCTTTAGAGAGAGATGTCTTATCAACCTCAAAGCAATGAAGATTTTATTTTGGGAGGGAGGTGGCTGCAATCTTATATATGTGCTGCCTCTTTCCAGTTCCCTGGCAATGCCATTATTGCACTTAACATCCTTACAGCTATTACAGTTTTCAGTGTCACATGATCCGCTGACACATTTCAGAGCATTTGATGGGTTAACCACTTAGGGTCTTGGCATGTCACCAACATACACAGCTATACATTTCACTGTCCACTTCCCCTTCCTACTTTATTCTGTTTGAAATAGTTTATACATGACATGATGGTGCTCTCATGTGCCCATATTCTTCTCATGTCTTTCTTTTCTTCATTCCACTTCTCCTGACAAATCAGCATCATGCTGGTAGGCTACCCCCTTTGAACAGAACCCCTGTACCCCTAGAACTGAGGAGACAGTCACAAACTCCAGGATGGGACGGAACAGGCCACATCTTTTATTAGGGATGCACCATATCCAAGATCTGGTTTGGAATTCAGCTTTTACAAATTACATATTATTTTTCAAATTAACCTCTGGGGGTTATTTATCTATGGTCGAGTGTCGAATTTATGTGAATTGTTTTTTACTCTAATAAATTGGAATGTACTCACAACTCGAATGGGAGGTTAATTATGAAAAAACTTGAACGTCTAATATCCGATTGAATACCAACGACCTGAAAATTTGAATCAAATTCGAATTGAGTTTTCCTCATAAAAAAAAACCGAATGTCAGGAAGGCAATTAACTTCTTGAAATGTTCAACAGACCTCTGCCATTGACTTGTACATGAACTCAGCAGGTTTTATGTGTGTGTATATTCAAATTAGAACTGTCTCCAGGGTCGAGGTGTGATAAATCTCACATTTGAATTGGTGCTTTTAGTGTTGACACACTAAAAAATAAAAAATTTTAAATTGAAATTTACCATTCAAGCCTTAATAAATCTGCCCCCTCAAATTTAATCAAACAGTATAAGATAGAACTAAGAACCCCTTTGTCATTGCTAATATTCCCTTGGATAGCCATCAGGAACATACAGAAGGACACGGTTTTACATTTTTCAGAAGACCAGAAAAAAAATGGTGAAAAATGAGGGAACACTTAAAGGACAAGGAAAGGCAAAAAAAACATTTTTAGTTTCTTTAATGAAAAATAAATTTATCTCCAATATACTTTAATTAAAAATTGTGTACCGTTTTTATGAGAAACTTGACTGTATTCAGTGAAATTCTCCCTTCATTTACTGCTGTTTATAGGAATTGTCAGATGGTCCCTAACTGCTGTGCAGGGAAACAATCATATTTATGATCAGCAGGGGGAGCCCCTGCCTTACTTCCCAGCCATGTAGAACTCCAGCAGCTTTGTTTATTTCCCTGTAGAGCAATCAGCAACTGTGTAGAGATTTGTATTGGATTTTATTTTTGCCTTTACATCCCCTTTACTGTTTCCAACTCCAGCTGCAGGGACAAAGATCATGGAGCCAGATTTAAACAGATAAACTGGGATTCTATTTGGAGGATTATTTTGCTGCAGCCACTGGTTCTGCAGAGTTGGAGAAAGTTTGTATTAAACAATACAAAAACTATAAAATCCACATTAGATTACATGACAACACAGGACCCAGTGCAGTCTGTATATTCTGATTATTAATCAGTCTTGCTGTTTTGGCTTCTGGCAGATATTATTTGACTTGTGCTGTTTTGATCATTTATGACGATCCCTAAGCAGCCCAGATCACACTGAGCATGTGCACAGTCTTGGTCTTGCAAAGATGTATAACAAAGTTACAAGATGACAGCCCCCTGTGGCCAACTTTGAAAGCATAAATCATTTGTTTGATTAGGCTTGTGGTGCAGTAAGTTCATGTTTATGTTTAGTATACAAAATACAGCATTTCTAGCCTATTTCTATTTTACTATTGTAAAGCTGAGGTTTCACTGTATGAAGGCCTCCGCATCTAAGAGGGACCAAACCACAGCTAGAAAGGGGTTCCCATTCCATATCAATAATTCCCTTTGAAATAGAGCAGCCACAGTGGAGCTACAATGACTTCTGTTCATTTCCAGGACCCTAAATGAATCATCTAGTAAGCCATGATACACTATGTATAGATTTAAAAAATCAAAAAGTAGTCTCCCTCTTTATTGGGCAATACTAGGGATGCACAGAAACCATGTTTTCAGGAGTTTAGCTAAACCACTGAATCTTGGAAAACTGAATCTGACCCCTTGGTGGTGCTGGAAATTGTCAGCATGTGGTTAGAGAATGGCGATATGCACAGGCTCCAAATACTTACCAAGCTCTTGGATTTGGCCAAATCCTGCTAAAAAAGGCTCCATTTTGCCCAAATCAGGTGCATCCATAGACAGTATTGAAATAGTCAAATGACACCCCTTAAATGATACAATACTGTATATAAATGATCAGAACTTTTGTGTTGTAGATATGTTTGGCATGTATATGTCATCTTAGGTTTCCTTCCATAAAAACATCAGATGTAATTAAATAATAACTGGTGGTGCTCTTTCCCCTGTTTCCCTTCTTCGTGCTCAGCAGCAGCCTAAGAAAACAGCAATACTTCAGTTTGTTTCTGTATCAACATATTTACATGAGACACAAACTCAGCCATGTATATTCAGTTATACAGTTGTGCCACCCAGTGGCTGGATATGCATTCGAAAATTCAAAATGATGGGCACATTTTTCTGCCGGAGTTTTGCTGCAAAAATGCTGCCCATAGACTCCAATGGGTGAAAGAGTTTGTTGCGCTCCAAAAAAAAGTATGCTTATAGACTTCAATGCATTTTGGCAAATGTTTGGAGAAGCGAAACGAGTCAGGAAAGCTATATCAATCCAACAATACCTTGCAAGATAATAAACTAGTAATAGAGTGTGTAAAATCAATCCAGTTTGGAGTCAGTGCAAGGATCTAAGAGCACTGGTTTTGCTGGGGAGCCATTTCAATTTCTATATTTTTTTGGGGGTGGGGAGGCATTAAATTGTAGAACAATTCACATTGTGCACACTAATCCTGGGTTTCTAAATGAAGCTTGTTTTGTTTACGGTATTGTAGGAAGTAGTGATATGTGGGTTCCGGCCGACCTTGCACCCCCCCTCTTCTGGCTTCCTCGTCTATATAAGGAAGCCGGAAGTCAGGCGCAGGTGGAGGGAGGGTTTTGGTTTTACCCGACCCACACATCACTAGTAGGAATCCATTTCAGTGTGTTTGAAGGAATATTGCTCTGCCAGCCTAAACAAACATTGCGACCCATTTTTTGGTACAGGTATGGAACCCCATTATTGCCCCACTCTGCTGAGTTAAAGAGGAATTGTGCCTATACTGCCCTTAAAGGGCAAGTAAAGTGTAAAATAGAATAAGGGTAGAAATGGTGTATTTTGTATACTAAACATAAACATGAACTTACTGCACCACAAGCCTAATCAAACAAATGATTTATGCTTTCAAACTTGGCCACAGGGGGCTGTCATCTTGTAACTTTGTAATACATCTTTGTCTGACACTGGCACTGCACATGCTCAGTGTGATCTGTGCTGCTTAGGGATCGTCATAAATGATCAAAAAACAAAGCTGCTTGAGTTCTGCATGGCTGGTAAGTAAGGCAGGGGCTCCCCCTGCTGTTCATAAGTATGGTTGTTTCCCTGCCAGAAGTTAGGGACTGTCTGAAAATTCCTATCCACAGCAGTAAATGAAGGGAGAATATCACTGCATACAGTCAGGTTTCCTATAAAAACAGTACATATTTTTTAATTAAAGTATATTGGAGATAGATTTCTTTTTCATTAAAGAAAGTAAAAGTGGGATTTTATTACTTTGCCTTTCCTTGCCCTTTAAAGAAACTGTCATGGCAAAACATGTTTTTTTTTCCAGTTAATAGTGCTGCTCCAGTAGACTTCTGCACTGAAATCCGTTACTCAAAAGAGTACAGATTTTTTTATATTCAGTTTTGAAATCTGACATGGGGCTAGCCATTTTGTCAATTTCCCAGCTTCTCCTGGTCATGTGACTTGTGCCAGCACTTTAGGAGGGAACTGCTTTCTGGCAGGCTGTTGTTTTTCTTTCTCAATGTAACTGAATAGTACGCAGTGGGACATGGGTTTTACTATTGAGTGCTGTTCTTAGATCTACCAGGCAGCTGTTATCTTGTGTTAGGGAGCTGCTATCTGGTTACCTTCTCATTGTTCTGTTGTTAGGCCGCTGGGTGGTGGAAAGGGAGGGGGTGATATCACTCCAACTTGCAGTACAGCAGTAATGAGTGATTGAAGTTTATCAGAGCACAAGTCACATGCTAGTTGTAATATTGGTGTAGGTGCATCTCAGTTAATTTTGCCTGGTCATGTGCTTTCATAAAGAGCACTTCAGGATGGAACTGCTTTCTGGCAGGCTGTTGTTTCTCCTACTCAATGTAACTGAAGGAGTCTCAGAGGGACCTGGATTTTTACTGAGTGCTGTTCATATATCTACCAGGCAGCTGTTATCTGGTTATCTTCCTATTGTTCTGCTGATGGGCTGCTGGTGTGGAAAAGAGGGGGGGTGTAATTTCACTCCAACTTGCATTGCAGCAGTAAAGAGTGATGGAAGATTATCAGAGCACAAGTCACACGACTGGGGGCACCTGGGAAATGGACAATAAGTCCAGCCCCATGTCAGATTTCAAAATGAAATATAAAACAAAATCAGTTTGCTCTTTTGAAAAATAGATTTCAGTGCAGAAGCCGCAACACCCCTATTAACCGATGGAGTTTGAAAAAATGTTCTCCCATGACAGTACCCCTTTAGGGCAGGGACAGACAGGGAGATTCGGGGAGATCCTGTCACCTGGCGATTAATCGCTGGCGACAATCTCCCCGAACTGCCTTCTCACTGTCCGCCGCCTGTTAAAATCAAAAAGCGCCAGCGCAAATACACACACAGCGCAGCGATTTCCGGAATCGCCTGAAGTTTCCTCATAAAGTAACTTTGGGCGATTCTGGAAATCGCCGCACTTCGTGTGTATTAGCGCTGGCGCTTTTTGATTTTAACAGGCGGCGGACAGGGAGAAGGCAGTTCGGGGAAATTGTTGCCAGCGATTAATCGCCAGGCAATAGAATCTCCCCGAATCTCCCTGTCTGCCCCAGCCCTTAAGGCAGTTTCATAAAGGCATCTGCCGAGCCAGGACTAAGATACAGACCCAGACTCTCAATTGCACATTTGATCAGAGAGTGACATTTAGAGCACCAGTTCCAGTTAATTCCACCAACAAAAGCAACTTCCTCTGATTAAGGGAGAGCTTATCTGCAAATGACAAAGCACGAGGGAATATCCACAAGCTGTGAAATGTCTGCTGGACCAACAATGACTGAGAGCCTGCTGCATTATTCTGCCTGAGAAAATCATTTATTTAACTCCCTGGGACACCAATTCCCTGCCCTTCTGTGTGTTTGCCAATGCCAGGTCTTTGCGGCCACCCATCGCCTGAAGCATCTCATTCCAAATGCTTCGGATCGGTGTTTCTGGCTTGAAAAAACGGCTGAATCCCTGGAGGATTTGCTTTCATCGCTTTGTCATACAGAAACTGTATTGTGCTAATGTACCCACTTCATACCAAGTAAAAAATCAGTTTAAAGGGAAAACGTTTTTTTTTTTTAAATGCATCAATTAATAGAGCTGCTCCAGTAGACTTCAGCACTGGAATCCATTTCTCAAAAGAACAAACAGATTTTTTTTTTTATATTCAGTTTTGAAATCTGACATGGGGCTAGCCATTTTGTCAATTTCCCAGCTGCCCCAAGTCATGTGACTTGTGCCAGCACTTTAGGAGGGAACTGCTTTCTGCCAGGCTGTTGTTTTTCCTTCTCAATGTAACTGAGTGTGTAGTAGTGAGACCTGGATTTTGCTATTGAGTGTTGTTCTTAGATCTACCAGGCAGCTGTTATCTTTGGTTAGGGAGCTGTTATCTGGTTACCTTCCCATTGTTCTGTTGTTAGGCTGCTGGGGGGAAAAGGGGAGGGGGTGAAATCACTCCAACTTGCAGTACAGCGTTAGAGTGTTTGAAGTTTATCAGAGCACAAATGAAGCATTGCTGGTTCCCATAGAAAAGAGCTGTCTGATCCTATTTTCTTCTCCTAACCTTCCCTTCTGAGTTCAGCTTAAAATGGCCGACAGGGTGAAAGCTTCTATTTGTTTTAGGAAAATGTAATGGCACTGTCAAATGGAGGGGGTATATGCCATACAAATGACGTGGCTTGGGTGGTGAAGATATGGCCAACATGGAAGGAAAATTTTCCGCCCTGGATGCTCACCAAAAACTTTCTTAATGAACTTTTATATCATTAGCAAATATAGAGGGTTTGCTCCCATAGCATCTAGCACACAAGATGAATGTTACCTGCTGAAACTTTATTACCTCCTCATCTTTCCCTTACATCTCTGTACAGTCTGGTCACTAGGCACACACCATGCTAGTTCCTTTTAAATGCATTACAGGAAGAGGGTAATATAAAGGAGACAAGAATGACATTTTAGTGGATGGCAGAATATACAAGCAGCCAGTAACATGCTTATGAAAGCGCACTTGATTTTTCCATTGGACGAACAGAATGGGAATCAGGAGGTCATTTATTTCAGGAAACTCACATTTCAGAAATAACAGACCTGGGGAATCAGAAGGATAAGCTGCAAGATACCGTCTGGGAAAAACTAAAAATGCAAAGAGAAAGTATCTGATATTTGGAGTAACATCTCCAGCTCATAAAGTCGTCACATTCCGGCTCTGGACAGTCATTGATTCACAAAAAGAATAATCACTAGTGATTTAGTGAAAGAAAACATTCCAAGACAAAGGCTACACAAGCAGTGCATGACAAGTCTTCATTCACCAACCACTGTAAAATGGTCATTAAGGGGTTTTAACGTCAACCTAGAGCCAGGAAAGCATCTCCTCCTTGTATTTCTGTGGATCAATGAACGGCTTGTCAATGGAGCGAATCATGAGTTCACCACAATAGGCGCATTCAGCTGCCACAATGTCGTCGATATCTGCCTTTATTTGTTCCCGGCTTTGCTGGGCTTTGGCCAGATTTATAGCGTCCTCCTCCTTGGCCTGAGAGCGGCTTTTCGGAGGTTGCACGGCACCTGCCAGCTTCTGCTGAAGGTCTTCCAGTTTAACCTGTCTGTAAGCTGGCAGGTTGGGGACGACGACCTGCATGAGGCAATCGTAGTGAAACATGTGGCCACAAAGGAAGAGATAGAAGGGGCGGTTAAGGAGTGGAAAGTCACAGAACGTGCACTTGTCCTGTGGTTCCACCAGACCGTACTTGTTTCTCATTTCTTGCATGTCCTCCCGGATACGTTTGGCGCTCAGGGTGGCATCTTCCATCTCTCTCTTCAGCTCCTCGATATGTTTGTTGTAGTCTTCGAGGGAGTTGCAAATGGCCTCCTTGAAGTGGTCAATGGTTACAAAATCAGGAAAGAATGGTAAGATATCCTCAATTTTCAGCAGGTGGCAGCTGGATAAGCAGGCCATGGCTTTTTTTACATCCTTCTCCTCCTGAACCACGTGGCGAGCGATCTTCAGCCACAGCTTCTTCTGAAGCTCCTCGTCGTCCACTGGTAAATCTGCACAAGACTTTGCCAGATCCACATCCACCTGAAAGTTTTAAAGAAGGAAAAGCAAGAAGGAGTAATCTCCAATAGTGTTTATGTCTCCAGAAAAATATGCATCACATACACCATAAAAATAAACTGTCATATTGCACAGATCAAGAGGGGCTTTTGTAAAAGTTCCGTCCTCTTCGAAATTCACATCGTATAAATATTCCTTCCTCACTGGTAATCTGTAAATGTGTCTGTAAATTTCCCCTACTTTGGGAGATTACTGCCAGTCCCTTTCCACTACAACGGGCCTAAAGACACCAGGGTGTGCCGTGATCTAGGGAAGCCATTTTAAATCTGTATATTAATATCCAACAGCCAAAATGACCTGCAAGGGCAAGAACACATTGGATATAAAGGTATGGGCCATGTTATCCAGAATACACGGGACCTGGGGTTCTCCAGATAAGGGGCTTTTCCATCTCTATATTTTAAGGGGCAGTTTTCTTAAGGATCAAATGAAAAATTCGAACTAATTTTTTTTATGGTCAAAACTGTCAAATTCAACTAGGGAATTATCCAAATTTGATTCAAGGTTTTTTTTTGTTTTTTTTTAAACATTCGATTTTCAAGATTTATCAATCCCTGTCCCTTTAAGAATTCGAATTTGACTATTCGGCACCTAAAACCTGCCGAATTCTTTTATAAGTCAAGGGGAGAGGTCCAGTGACCAATTTGGAGATGTTTGTAGCCTTCCTCACATTCAAGTTTTTGTTGGAGACAAAAACCTGAACCTAGCTTGGTCGAATTGTAATCTAATTCAATTCGGTTGGTAAAATTCGTCAGAGTTTTAGATATTTGATTTTATTTTTATAAATAACCCTAACACAAATTTTTTATTTATTTGAATTTAAAGGGGTTGTTCACCTTTGAGTTAACTTTTAGTATAATGTAGAGAGTGATATTCTGAGACAATTTGCAATTGGTTTTCATTTTTTATTGTTTGTGGTTTTATAGTTATTTAGCTTTTTATTCAGCAGCTCTCTAGTTTGCAGTGTCAGCAATTTGGTTTCTAGGGTACAAATTACCCTAGCAACCCTGCATTGATTTGAATAAGAGACTGGAATATGAATAGGAGAGGGACTGAATAGAATGATAAGTAATAAAAAGTGGCAATAACAATACATTTGTAGCCTTACAGAGCATTTGTTTTTAGATGGTGTCAGTGACCCCCATGAAAAATAAATAATGAAGACCAACTAAAAAGTTTCTTAAAATTGGCCCTTCTACAATATATTAAAAGTTAACTTGAAGGTGAACCACCCCTTTAATAGAGCTGCTCCAGTAGACTTCTACACTGAAATCCATTTCTCAAAAGAGCAAACAGATTTTTTTATATTCAGTTTTGAAATCTGACATGAGGCTAGCCATTTTGTCAATTTCCCAGCTGCCCCTGGTCATGTGACTTGTGCCAGCACTTTAGGAGGGAACTGCTTTCTGGCAGGCTGTTTTTCCTTCTCAATGTAACTGAATAGTACGCAGTGGGACATGAGTTTTACTATTGAGTGCTGTTCTTAGATCTACCAGGCAGCTGTTATCTTGTGTTAGGGAGCTGTTATCTGGTTACCTTCTCATTGTTCTGTTGTTAGGCTGCTGGTTGGGGGAAAGGGAGGGGGTGATATCACTCCAACTTTCAGTGATTGAAGTTTATTAGAGCACAAGTCACATGACTTGGGGCAGCTGGGAAATTGACAAAATGTCTAGTCCCATGTCAGATTTCAAAATTAAATATAAAAAATACTGTTTGCTCTTTTTAGAAATGGATTTCAGTGCAGAATTCTTCAGGAACAGCACTATTAACTGATGCATTTTTTTGTCCCCATGACAGGATCCCTTTAAAGCAGTGATCCCCAACCAGTAGCTCGTGAGCAACATGTTGCTCTCCAACCCCTTGGATGTTGCTCCCAGTGGCCTCAAAGCAGGAGCTTGTTTTGAATTCCAGGCTTGGAGTCAACTTTTGGTTGCATAAAAAGCAGGTGTATTGCCAAACAGAGCCTCAATATAGGTTGGCAATCCACAAAGGGGCTACCAAATGGCCATTCATAACACTTACTTGGCACCCCAAGAACATTTTTCATGCTTGCGTTGCTCCCCACCTCCTCACTTCTGAGTGTTGCTCACAAGTTGAAAAGGTTGGGGATCCCTGTGTTAAAGGATAACTAAAGCATAACTATAGTAGGGCAGAGATGTTATACATTATGTTTTGTGCTTGTGTACCAGCCTGAGGCAACCACAGCCCTTTAGCAGTAAAGATCTGTGTCTCCCCAGTAGATGCCCCAGTAGCTCCCCATCTTCTTTTCTGTTTCTGATTCACTGATTCACATGCTCTGTGCTGCTGTCACTTACTGAGCTTAGGGACCCACTCACAATATACAGTACACATAGAATAGAAATATAGTCACAATATAAGGCTGATTAGTCATTAATACAGATAATTACTACATGGCAGCACAGAAACCAGTGCAATTAGCATCAGAATTTAATCATTAGCCCTGTAGCATCAGCTTATATTACCAACCTCATTTTCTGCTGGATAATTAGTGACGACCCCTAAGCTTAGCTTCTCAACAGCTGCTCAGAGCCCACTGAGCATGTGAGTGTTACAGACACTTTCCAAGATGGTGACCCCCTGTGACAAGTGTGAAGTCCTGGATCATTGCTGCTATTGACAAACTGAAACTTTAGGCTGGTGCAAAAAGTGCAGTATATAAAATATGAAATTTTCTGTAATTTTTAGGGTTTAGTTCTCCTTTAAATAGCAGATCAGTCAGAAAGCTGCATGCATTCTACGGTAAATGAGTCCTGACTGTATAGAGTTTGGGCCTGGGCACTATGATCAGTTGGGAAGTGTTACAGAAAGTTGAATTACCTTTAAAGCCAAGTCCACTGCCTCCTCGTACAGCTCCATAACTTTGTAGACATGGACACAGGCCCGGTGATGCCCGTGTTCTGCACAGAGACGCAGCGCATACTTCAGATCATAGTGGATTCGATTAGCATTTGTTCCTGCTTTTTCCAGGTAAGAAAGAAGTGAATCGGGTCGGAACTGGGCATAAAGAGAAAGCAGGTAGTTGTGTATGGCTTGCTCGGTTTCCTTCATCTTATAAACACAATATTCCATGTATCTTATTGCCTCGTTGATCTGAGTGCCTGCACTCTGACTGTAATTAACCAGAGCAGGAATGAGGTTCTTGGGGTCCAGCTTTTTGCCCATCAAGATCCAGGCATCTACAACCTTGGTTGGAATGTGCTGCATCAGGACCGGGGAGAATTTATAAAACAGTTTCTCATCTTTGTGCTTTGATAGGACGTTTAGGGCTTCATTATAGTCATCATGCTGACAATGATGGGCAACCACTCTTTCGTAGTCTTGCATTAAAACGGCAAAATGCACCATGTGCTCTGTATCGCCATGACTGGCTAAGAGATCATGTATCGAAGCCCGGTTGTTGAAGAGGCATTCTTTGTTCCTTGGGCTGCTTAGAAATGACCTAAAATCATCACGGGCTCTCAAATAAAGGCTTCTCTTTGATGCGTCGCTTTCTAGAATACCGAGGTGGTTTAAATAGAGCTCAGTCAGCCATGTTGTTAGCAAAGTGACTTGAATTTTCTCTGAAGATTTCAAGTTGGACAGTTTCTTCTGCAGATACTCCATAAGTGCTTCTTCTTGTTTGGCTTCAATGAATTTAAGAGCTACTTCTTCAAAGTATTTTTGCGTGAGGGCATAACACTTGGCACTTTCTATATACTTCTTGCTCTGGAAGCAGTGATCAGCCTCACTAGCTAAGACAGTGTCCATGCACTCAGGCCGATCCCTACAGAATTCCTTTGCCAAGTCAAATTTGCCCATGCTCATATACATCTTCCAAACATCTCTCGGCTCTCGCTCCACATGGTATCGAAACACTGCCCTCTCTGTATGAATCCAGATCTGACCAATGTTGGGGTCTTTTAACATCTTTTTCAATGGCCCAAACTTTTCAGTAAAAATATCTTCAAAAACCACTTGACCATTAAGGATGCAAATTGCCTTTATCCTATCAGGAAGCAGAAGCAGAAAGTGAAACTGAGTGAGCACAATAGACATAGGCTTCTCAGCACTGGATGGATACTCCCAGACCTGCACATCTGTCAGTATGGAGTCCGGGCGAGAGAAATCTAAGTTGCCATACAGGACTCCATTTCCCATCATCCAAGCAAAGGAACTGGGAATAGAACGAAGCTTCTGAGTATAAAAGGCAATCTCACTATAACCAAGGCTTCCTGGAAACTCCTGGATACTAGGAAGATCATCTACAGGCTGGTTAAAAAGAGGAGTGAAACCCTGTTGTTCAGTTCCCTCTGGTATTTTAGCAGCAAATTGGAATAGCCTTTTGGGAGTAGTTGCAATAACAGAAAACCTATTCTCATAACCTCGATTTATTTCCAGACAGCAAACTGGTGCAGGACCCGTCTCTTCCTCCAGTGTGTGAATGTTTCGGAAGTACTGGTCAGGGTTGGTGCTAAACAGGCCACTTTCACTGGCGGAAATATCTGCCTCAAATATCAAACCCTGAGCAGTCCCAACTAAAATCGGCCCAGTGCTTGTTTCATTGCCTAAAAGCTTGTTCCATCCAATGCTTTCAACCAAGTGGCCCCTCCAACGAGAAAGAATTCTCACTTTCTGAGCATTTCGATTCAGATAAAGGCATTCGCTGGTATTCAGAGCAATCAGGAGGTGAGACCCTACAAAAGAAAAAAATTACAGACACTGTGTGTTTAATACACTGAATATACCATTTTGCATTCTATTTACAGTTAGAAAAATATTTAGGATACAATACATACAAGAATATACAGTTTTAAAGGCGAATAAGGTTGGCCATGGACATAAAGACAATTCTTTGCAAAGTCCGTACACAAAAAGTGGTTGGCAAATATTAACCCATTCAAAACCTTGAATCCCAGTCTGACATGGCTACAAAATGCACACAACTTTAGGCTGTCCACTGCAATTACATAACTGTAGTCCCCAAGGGCTAGACCACACAGGAAGATTCAGGGTGATTAGTCGCCAGGCAACTAATCTCCGTGAATGTTCCCATGTGGTCTATCCCTAAAGCTTCATGCTCTCAAGGCAGTTCTCTATATGTACATCTATCCAATCAACCTTTCCAACACTGCAAAAAGATATTGGTTAAAACACAAGACAAAAATATGTTTGAAATGGAAACCAGCTGCATATTTCCCTACCTGTCGGATCCAAAAAAACCTTATGAACTTTGAAATCATCTTTTCGCCCTAGGTCCACTTGATTGGGCTGATCTGCTTTCATCAAATCAATTCTACACGAACAAAAAAAAAAAGATACCAGTTATTCATTTCTATCCTAAGACAGTTAGAGCATTTACTTTTTACAATACATGCACAATTTATAAAGAAGGTATTTGCTTAAAAGGAGTTGTTCACCTTCAGATTAGCTTTTTGTGTAACAGAGACATTGATATTTTTTTTTTTTGTTATTAAGCTTTTTGGTCAGCAGCTCTCCAGTTTGCCATAAACAGGCCACGGTTAAAATGAAAGACTGGAAAGCGATTAGGAGAGGGTCCAAAAATAAATAAAAAGCAACAATAATAGTAAAATTGTAAGCTCACAAAGAAATTGTTGTTTAGCTACCAGGGTCAGTGTCCCCCATTTAAAAGCTGGATAGCTGTAGAAGAGGAAGGCAAATAAATAAATAAACTATTAATAAATAATGAAGACCAATTGCAAAGTTGATAGGAATAGGGCATTCTATAACATAATAAAAGTTAACTTAAAGGTGAACCGCCCTTTAAAAATAAAGCAATAAAAAAAGTCCATAGAAAAGCATGATTGTAACATTTATGAAGTTTCCCAGGATTTTTTACAAATCTGCTCAACAAAATTCCAGGGCTATCAGTGGGGGACAGGGGGTACTCCAGTCATGAGACAAAGGGAAGCCAAAAGGATGCAAAGGTATACTTTGTGGGTCCAAGGGTTTGTGGGGCGGAATTTGAATGCATCATGGGTTAGGGTTTTGCATTATAGGGCAGGGTCACATAAACACAGAAAACAGGGACTATTTCTTCATTGGGGACCCATTCTACTAGTTGGCAGAGCCAACCATCCATAGAATTCCTAGAAAAGGAGTACACTGCTAACTTAGTAGTATGGGTTCCCATGATTACGGATGGCAGTTCTGACTCTATATTTAACAAACAATATTCAAAAAGGTCACCACTATCTATTCTGTAATTCTTTTTTTTTTATGCCGTTTCAGGACCTCAAACACGAAAACAGGAGATGGGCTCAGTTCTGGTTCCTAAAGAGACCTGATCTATTACAATATACAATCCATTTACCCAGTTTTCATTTGTACACTGAACTGATAAGGGTAATACATTTAGGTTGGGGACAGACAGGGAGATTCGGGGAGATTCTGTCGCCTGGCGTTTTTAGCAGGCGACAATCTCCCCGAATTTCCTTCTCCCTGTCTGCCGCTAGTATAACTGACAAAGCGCCAGCGCCTGTGCACACATAGCGCGGCGATTTCCGGAATCGCCTGAAGTTTCCTCACGAAGTATCTTCGGGCGATTCCGGAAATCGCCGCGCTATGTGTGCACAGGCGCTGGCGCTTTGTCAGTTATACTAGCGGCAGACAGGGAGAAGGAAATTCGGGGAGATTGTCGCCAGCTAAAAACGCCAGGCGACAGAATCTCCCCGAATCTCCCTGTCTGTCCCCAGCCTTAAGGTAAAACTACGCAATCACTTTTAATCATTGCCCTTCTGATTTAGGATAAAACCACAACGACTGAATTTCTCATACAGACCTGCACAACAAACATCCTTCCCTGCTGTGTGGGCTTCCCATTCTCTTGTTTGTTTGCATTTCACCTTGAAAGATTAAAATGGCCATTGTATCATGCGAATCAGAATATAGAATCAATGTTTTACCTGAGAATGGAGTCTTTTCCCAAGCTCATACATAGCTGATTGCTACACACCACTAGACTGTTAATATTCTCTGGAGGGCTGAAATCAATCCTCTGCTTGTTAAAGATGGGGGTTTCTTTCTCTAGACGAGCATTCACATAACCTGGAAACGACAAATTATTGAAATTATAGGCTATTTAAAAAAAAGGGTTTGTAAGAAAAATCAAATTACACTAGTGAACAGTTACTCTGAATCAGAACACACATCCACAGCATTTCTCATGAACTATGGTAACTCCCACTTATTTGCATTAACAAAAACATAACTGAATATTGTAGCAGCTGGTCACCTCCAGAATGTAGGTTAGTCTAAATACTTACTAAACGCTGTTTATAAAAGCAAAATCAGACCCTAGGCTGGTAGTCTAATTCATAGAAATACTTATTGATCGCTGCATCTCCATCCTGTTTCCTGTCCCCAGGATCTTTTCTGTGGGTCTGGGCTGTTCAAATGTTCAATCAAAGATATTCGTTTCACTATGATTTTGAATTTTACTCTACTGCGCCTAAGTAGCCACAAGTGACCCCTGGAAAATACGGTGCAGTCCTTACTACACTACAACTGCAAGCCTGTGAATTTTTTGAAAAAGAGGAGTTAGGTTACCAATTATAATCAATGGGGGGTGCCTAATAATTTGGCAACACCTAGAGGCAGTTTATCATTGGTCGAATTTTGAATTAAAAAAAATTTGAAATTCGACCATATTAATAAATGGGAAGTAAAATCCTTCGAATTAGACTATTGAATTTGAAGGATTTTACCGCAATTCAATCGATCGAACAAAAAAAATTCGATCGATCAACCGTTCGAATCGATCGATCAAATTTTTTTTTATTCGATGAAAAGTAATGATTCCCAATTCGGTAGCTTGATTCTGGCAAAGTAGGTGGTAAGTAATTCAACCATCGAATATTCAAATAAAATTTTATTCCAATATTCAAATTATTCGAATATTCGATGGTCAAATTTGCCTATTCGAAGATTCAAATTTAAAGGAGACATATTGTGTAAAAAAATAAGAATGTACCAGTGCATTATACTCATTTAGATATAGAAGAGTTGTGCTTAAAAAAAGTAATGTTTCAGGCTGAGTTATCGAATATTTCTGCAAAACCCTAATAATCCCTCCCATCTCTTCCACTACCTGTTCCCTGAATTCCCAGGCTGTGCAGGGGAGCCGGTGGATCTCAGCTCACTGCACTGTAGGACAGGAACCAATCAGCAGCTAGCAGGACCTGATAGGGAACAGACGCCTGTCTGTGCTTGTGTGACTGCAGGGCTGTGATTGGCTGTCCCCCTCCTACTGTGCTTCTGGCAGGGACCGTTAGGACACGCCCATCCCTCATTTGAAACACAGACAGGGACCAGAGAACATCTATAGGGAGCTCTAATAAAGGGGCTATTTTTAAAGATAATATTAATTTTAGTACCATGTAAAAGCAACACTATATATTACGGATTATTGCCTACAAAATTTGAGTTTTTTCATGTATCCAATATGTCTCCTTTAATTAAAATTCGATCGAACTTCGAATTATTCATGTGAATTTAGTAAAGACTAAATTTTGCCAGTGTTTCACGAATCGCGGGAATTCAAAGCAAATTCACCCATCACTGATTGCAACATGAAATAAAGGTTTCCACATAGCGGGCCAATGAATCACTAGAGAACACATCCAAAGCCCAGATCAAATCACATGCTTATGATTGTCAGAGGAGCTCTTGAAAAGTCTGGGAATCATAAAAGTCTCTTCAAGGGCTAGACTTGGCTCATGGGATTTCAGATTGAAAACACTGATTTATGCAATCCTGCTTGCTTATAAGGTAGGGATGTACCGAATAAAGATTTGGTTCGGTATTCGGCCAGGATTGAGCCATTTTCAGCAGGATTCGGATTCGGCTGAATCCTTGTGCCTGGCCGAACTGAATCCGAAAAAACTTAATGTTCGTAACAAAACAAGGAAGTAAAAAGAATTTTTGCGCAGCATGCTTTAACCCCCCCCCCCTCGATAATTTGCATATGGTTTGGATTCGCCCGAATCTTTTGCAATGGATTTGGGGGTTGGGTGCATCTCTAAGTTCAGCAGCCACAAACCCTCCAAATTTACTGATACTATTGTCAACATGAAAAACAGTTTACATCTTCGGACATGGGAAATCCCTGGGACCTTGTGTTTTCTCATAATTTGAATACCCAAAAGTCTACTTTTGTATAACATCTAATTCACATCAGTCTGTGACTACATGATGTTACAGAATCTATATTAATTCCTGTTCAGCTGTCCCAGCGTCGGGGGACAAAACATCAAAAATTGAGAGGAAAAGGAGCTCCAGCAGACTGACTGCAAAACATTTATTCCAGAGTTCCTTTTCCTTTCAATCTTTGATGTTTTATTCAATTGAGCTGCTTCACAGAGCAACTAGAAAGAATTGGATATATATCATTTTTATTGTTTTGTAATGACCACCAGCCCCATTTTTGCTTAGCACTTAGTGAAGAAGGAAAGATACCTGCCGCCCCCCCCCCCCCCCCCCCCAGTGATCCCCAACCAGTAGCTCGTGAGCAACATGTTGCTCTCCAACCCCTTGGATGTTGCTCTTGGTGTCCTCAAAGCAGGTGCTTATTTTTGAATTTCAGGTTTGGAAGTAAGTTTTAATTGCATAGAAACTAAGTATAGTGCCAAGCAGAGCCTCCTGTAGGCTGCTAGTCCACATAGGGGCTACCGAATAGTCAATCACAGCACTTATTTAGCACCCCAAGAGACTTTTTAATACTTGTGTTGCTCCCCAACCCTTTTTACATTTGAATGTGGCTCACGAGTAAAAAAGGTTGGGGACATCTGCCTTAGACAGATAGACATGTGGCAGACAGCAAGCGAGACAGGAGGCAGACAGCAAGCTAGACAGGAGGCAGACAGCAAGCGAGACAGGAGGCAGACAGCAAGCATGACAGGAGGTAGACAGCAAGTGAGACAGGAGGCAGACAGCAAGCGAGACAGGAGGCAGACAGCAAGCGAGACAGAAGGTAGACAGAGAGACAGGAGGCAGACAGAGAGACAGGTGTAGACAGAGAGACAGGAGGTAGACAGAGAGACAGAAGGTAAAGAGAGACAGAAGGTAGACAGAGAGACAGGTGTAGAGAGAGACAGGTAGATAGGCAGACAGATAGTTGGTAGATAGAAAAGACAGACAAGTAAATAATATTCTCAGCAAGGTCTATTGTATATTTATCTGCAGTCTATACTCCTGGTGTCCCTTTTGATGCTTCTATGTGCTCATGGCTTCTCTCTGCCATAACCCAGGCCCCGCACACATCTCACTAGCACTGACACTGGCCCGTGAATATAGAGGAAAACAAGTGTAAGCTGCGTCCCTTCTCCCTGCCTTCCATCCATCTCTCCAATCAAGTTCCATGCTGCATGCGTATATTATGCTCGTTCCTCACCAGACAGCGGGATATCCGGGTTGCGGCCCTGGTTCGGGAGGCTAGCCTGGGACAAGTCATTCTCATACTGCTCTAAGATCGAAGCCATGGCAAGAACCCGGCCTGAGACGCCTGCAACCTGTCAGCTGCTAGCCTACACTTCCGGTGTGACACACGTCACGTGATACTGCACAGCGCCCAGCTCGCTTCCGGTGCCTATACACGGGCTCACGTGATGTTGTTATGGTTGCTGCTTAAGTTGCAAATGAATGCGCTAGCGATTGTGATTGTGTGGGTATGAGAGTTGAGTCTCTTGAAAAAAAAAACGACGTCAGTAAATGATTTTGGAGTTGTCGATTGTGCTGTAGGGGGAAGCAGAGTCACAGTTTACACAGAGACATTTGGGGCACGTTAGGGTTGAAATGGATATTCGAATAAAAAAAACTGAATTTCGAAGTAATTTTGGGTTAATTCGACTATTGAATAGCCAAAAATTCGATTTGTATTGTACTGGCCCTTTCAAATCCTTCGACTTCGACACTTCACCACCTTAAAGCTGCCAAATTGCCATTTTAGCCTGTGGGTAGGGTTGCCACCTGGCCGGTATTTTTGATGGTTGAGCCCAATGTTATTAATAGGAAAAAAAGATAAATATATAGGAAGGCCGGTATTATTTTCAAGAAAAGGTGGCAACCCTACCTGTGGGGGACCTCATAGAACCTGTCCTGAAAAATGTTTTTGTTCGATCAAAAATCGAAAATTGTTCAATCCCTTTCAAAAAACTTTGAGGGTCGAATATGGTAGTTTTTTTACTTCGAAAATTCGGCCCTTAGTAAATCTGCCCCTAAGGGTCAAAGTGAATATTTGAATAAAATTCTAATTCAAAAAATTCGAATTTCAAAATAATTTTGGGCTACTTCTACTAATTATCGAATAGCGGAAAAGTCAATTTGAATTGAAAAAAATACAACATTCGATAAGTCGAATTTTCAAAGTACTGGCCCTTTAAAATCCTTCGACTTCACCACTTTGCCACCTTAAAGCTGAAGAATTGCCATTTTAGCCTATGGGGGACCTCATACAACCTAGGAATTAGAAGGATTTTGCGCAAATTTGCAATGCAATTGTACGATTCAAACAATTTTACGTTCTCTACTTGGAGTACGGTTCTTAGTGGGGTCCCTCAGGGCTTGGTTTTGGGTCCACTTTTAATTAACTTGTTCATTAATGACTTAGGGGAGGGTGTTGTAAGTAATGTATCAGTGTTTGCAGATGACACAAAACTATCCAGCCCAATTAATTCCATCCAGGATGTGGCACTTGCAACAGGATCTTGACAAACTGGCAATCTGGGCAGCTAAGTGGCAAATGAGATTCAATGTTGATAAATGTAAAGTCATGCACCTGGGATGTAAATATATTCACTTATACCCTTAATGGGACTGCACTAGGCAAATCCATTATGGAAAAGGACCTTGGAGTCCTTGTAGATGATAAACTTGGCTGTAGCAAGCAATGCCAGTCAGCAGCATCAAGGGCCAATAAGGTCTTGAGCTGTATTAAAAGGGGCATTGAGTCACGGGAGGAGGAGGTCATTCTTCCACTTTATAGAGCACTTGTAAGGCCACATCTAGAATATGCCGTACAGTTTTGGTCTCCATCACTCAAACAAGAGCCCACCGTGACTGCTGTCCAGGGCCCCCTCAGCCGCCAGGGCCCCCCTCGGCCACCGCTGCCCCTAATGTGGCACCGACGCTGGCGCCAATGACGTCACAGTGCCGGTGCGTGTGCAAGGACAGCGCCATCACGTGTCTGAGGAGCAGCACATCCCATAAAAGTCAGGGACCCATCGGGTTTTTTCCTGGTGTCCCGCCGGGCCAGTCTGACCCTGTGGTAACTCTTCAGAGTGGTGACATCTGAAATTCACAGAGGTGTTGATTCTGTGTACTTACTGTGATAGGATTACCAATGTGTCATGTAACTCCTAGACAGGTGTTACTTGCTACAGTTGCATGAATGGACGTGTAAATTCTTCTGAAACTGCCGGGGTACAGATGTGAGAACAGCATTGTATGTAGCAGACAGGTGACTGAATGCTGCGTCTGCATCCAACAGTTGTGTTGGATGAAATCTTCAACTTCATCTGACATTTCTATCTCTTACCTTATTTCCATTGCATTTGACGTTGGCGTTTTGTATACCCTTATACATATAAATAATAGCCATTTCTTGGCTCCATATAACTGCAGTGAGTAAGGTAGAAACATCTGAATACAAACTGATTTGGGGTCATTTACACAGACTGGGGAAAAAGGGCAAGAGCAGTTTGGGGTGCAAGAGCCAAGCAAATAGGAAAGAAAAGGGGTTTAATTAAAGGGGCATATTTGTCAAAATGTGAAACGGAACCTGCCACAGTCAAATTTCGACATTCTCTATTCATTTGTATGGGGCTCTTGGGGGCAAATTTCAAAGTAATTTTGGGCTACTTCGATTATCGAATAGCCCGAAATTCGATTTTGAAATCAAAGAAATGCAAAAATTTTAATTTAGAAGTACTGTCTCTTTAAAAAAATTCAAATTCGACTATTCGCCACCCCAAAAAAATTATTTTAAATTTGATGGTCGAATATAGAATTTTTTTTAATTTGAAATTCGACCAATAGTAAATCTGCCCCATGATTACATGATTTTCTAGTAGACATAAGGTATGAAGATCCAAATTAAGGAAAGATCCGTAATTAGGGTTGCCACCTTTTGTAAAAATTTTTACCGGCCGGGGTGTGATGTCACAGGGCCGGAGCCACAGCGAGCGATCGGCTGAAGACGGGTGAAAGGTAAGTTTTAATTGGATTTAAGGCAGGGCAAGGACCTTTTTTAAGGGGTATTACAAATTTACTGGCAGCTACATTGCCGGTAAATTTGTAATACCGGCCCTGGCCTTGGCTGGTGTTTTACCGGCTAGGCCGGTAAAATACCGGCCGGGTGGCAACCCTATCCGTAATCCAGAAAATTGTAAGTAGTATGGCGATGTCCTCACTATGTATATCTTATATTCAGGTTCTTCCCACAGGATAAAATGACTCTGTCTGGTCATTCAATTTCAATGATCAGCAAATAAAGATAATCCTGGAGAACCATAAGATTTAGTGTTTATTTGTTCTCTTAACACGAACAACATGTTTCAATTCCACAGACTCTTCATCACCTGATGACACTGAATTTTATAGTTCTCCAGGATTATCTTTATTTGCCGTAATCCAGAAAGCCCTCGGTCCCAAGCATTCTGGATAATAGGTCCCATTCCTGTAAATTGTCTTTCTGATCACCTCTTTATAAGCTCATAAAATCTTCATATGGTTATGAGTTGTATGCTTCAATACTACTTTAAAACAGCAGGTGGTGCTATATTTCTTGCCACGCACTAATATTTTTCATACATTTCTGACCAAATGGGGTGATCGTCTGTGCAGAATGGGTTTAAAAGGATTGTTGTGGTTGTGCACCTGTAGCTCTCTGGGCTCTGGCTGTCACCAAAAGATATGACAAATGTATGGGTCTATGACTAAAGTACTCAGTCCTTAGTTTTGTATCGCTAAGGTAATAGGATATTAAGGACATTTACATTGTGTTCCCACCTAGCAGTATGACACTGAGGTGCTTGGAAACACATTATAAATAGATATTCCCATGCGTCCTAACATCAGTATTCTGCTCTTTGAAAACATTTAACCTCGAGAATGCCAAAAATATTATTCCCATGCAAAACTCTGGTAATGCAATAAATAATAAAAGCGATGTGTTATGTAATTAGTACTAGAGGAAAAACATATTGTTTATCTAAGAAAGGAATGAAAAGTCATTAAGAGAGCACATATTAATACATAATTTGCAGTTTTATCCCTTTATTATTCACCTGTAACAACAATCCTTAAACTGTTCTCTCTCTTTCCAGCAGGTGTCACCAAACTATCGTATATGAAAGACCGACTGCTTGTTACTGCAAGTGATTTCCACATGAGAACAATTACATAATTTCCTTGATTCTGTGATTTATTTTATGACAAATGTATCCTCTTTCCAAAAATGAAATGATTTGAATGTTTTAACACCTGTTTGGCTTTTTTCTTTTGTCTTGATGACCTTTCTTATCTCAGCCTCTCCCTCAACATTCTCCTCAAAAGTCTGTAACAATGACCACTGGCCTAAATGCTCAGATATAAAGATTGTTGGAAGGTGAGCAAATTATAGTTTTCCCATGCTCAAAGACAGTGATCCCCAACCAGTGGCTCATGAGCAACATGTTGCTCGCCAACCCCTTGGATGTTGGATATTGTTCCCAGTGGCCTCAAAGCAAGAGCTTATGTTTTAATTTCTGGCTTGAAAACAAGTTTTTATAGTGTAAAAACAAGATGTACTGCCAAACTGAGCCTTCTTCTAGGTTGACACTCCACATAGGCCAATTCCATCCCTTATTTGGCTCCCCAAGATAATTTTTCATGCTTGTGTAGCTCCCCAGTTCATTTTACATCTGAATGTTGCTCATTGGTGGAAAAGGTGTGGGATCCCTGCTTTAATGAGGTACAGTCGTCAAAAGACTCCTATAAAGAGTGCTTTCCAGTATCATGAACAATAGCAGAATGCTTCCATCAGTTCCATGGCCTTACCAAGCAACACCTTTTGGATGAAGTAGTTCTTTAAATGGGAGAAGACTCAAGAAGACAAATCATTCAATTTGCACTAAATAGAGCAATTTGATTGGGCAGTTTGGGTAATTCCAACATTATTCCAGGCCCAGACTGGCAGTGTGTATATTCTGGCAACATATATATTACGCAGAGTTATATCAAAATGTGAAATACTGCTTGCCACAGTTTGAGAGAGTGGACTTTTGAAGCTTTCTATTAATTTGTATGGGATTTTAATGGGAATATTTATCAAAGCAATAACTCTTTTACTTTCACCCTTTGATGCACATGCCTCCTATCCAAGTGAATATAGAGCTGTAAAAATTCCCTCTGATGAACTGTGCTGAGTTGTTTTTCACCTGGAAAATATTCCTAGGGTTGCCACCAACCAGTAAAACCCTTGCCAAGGCCGGGGCCTGTATTACAAATTTACTGGCAATGTAGCTGCCGGTAAATTTGTAATACCCCTAACAAAAGCCTTTGGGCTGCCTCCAATCTGCACAAAAGGTACCTTTTTGCCGTCTTCTGCCCAATCGTGCACTGTGGCTCTGTCCCCTTTCACATCATGACCTGCCTCTTTTGTTCCCGCCCCCACCACTGGCTGGTGGAAATTTTATTAAAAGGTGGCAACCCTACTAAGGCTAATGCTGTATTGGGCTGAAAATTTGCCTGCTGAAATAAGTAATCTGAGAATCAACCCCTATGCTGGCATTAGCGTTATGTCCTGCCTGCACTCTGAACTATTGTGTTAGCCAGGGTGCAGGCACATTCAGCATATTTTGGCACAAGAATGCAAACTCTTATGGCACCAAAATCTGCTGTTTTTTCCTGCACAGTGGTTCTGTGTGCAGGCAGGATAGGAGGCTAATGCCAATGTAGGGGTGATTCTAGGCTTGTGTATTTCAGAAGGCTGATTTTCAGTCCCAATTGGCCTTAGAGTACTAGAAAGGCCATTTTAATATCAGTTTGTGCATAGCTTCAATGGGGCCAACTTGAAACCCAAATTGATCAAAGTTAACTGTTCTGGCTGGGAAATCCAGCCTGCAGTGCATCATATTAGCGTGTGTGGGAAGTCATCAGTCATTTCACCAACGACAGGGACCACAGCTTCCTCCCACTTCCCTTCGCATTCACTCATCTGGTCAATGAGCTTACCAAATGTGTGTGCAAAGGAATGTCTCCAGGGTGCACACCTATTGGGGCACTGAGTTGAGCCTGATCAGATATTGTGTCTTTTTTATGACAAAGACACTACTTTGTGCCCATATTTATGTATAATTTAGGTTATTGTCATATTTTGTTTGCCACTATTGGGTAATGGGGATCAAACCACAGGGATTTGCCTAAGGTTATGTCCCATTATAGATTGTAATGGGAAGAACATTGAGTCCTGAACCTCAGTTGTTGCCTGACAATGCTCCAGATCATCTGTTTGTGCTTACAGTTAAAGTCAATAGCAATTGACCAAAGGCAATTCTCAGTGTTTTGTTTGCTTCTCCGCAGTAGGTATGATCAAGCCCTCTTTGAGCAGTGACACACAGAACAAGTCTGAGTGGTTCCTCCACACAAAGGTTAGTAGCTCTGGGGGCCAACATCAAAAGGTTTAAAACTACCACCATTCACTTGCATCAAAGACGCCTGCAAACATGGGTGTCACGTGTAGAGACCACACACGCATGCGATATTCATAAAAGTCAATAGAGAGACAATTTTGATTGTTTTGTTCCCCACTCATTGGGGGGAATTCACAAAAGTGTCGGTAAAATATATAACCCAGAAGTGGCGGTCGACAAATTTGTAAAATGTATTACAAACGGCAAATTCACAAAGGCAGATTTTACCATCTCTGAATGTCTCGTAAGTCCGACAATTTTCTAAAATGTCGTATATCTTTTCATCGTACAGACGACATTTTAAAGACATTTTAAAGACATTTTAAAGACAATTTGACCGACATTTTCATTTTGGAGAGCCTAATGTGTCGGAAAAATTGTCGGCAAAAAAATTTAGTTTACAAGTAATTCATAAAAATGTCGGGGAAAGTGGCGCAGAAAAAACCACGCCCACTTTTCACTACACTTTTTCAAAAGTGTCGTATATGTCGGAAAATTGGCGGGGAAATGCTCTGTGAATTTGTCGTCTGTCGTCTATGACATTTTAAAGACATTTTAAAGACATTTCCTTCCCGACACTTTTGTGAATTCCCCCCATTGTGTTCCTGATCACCAACTTAATTTACTTTGTAAATAACATTATTACCAATCTCTAGAATATATTTTGGCCTTTTTCATTTTCTTGATTTTTAAAAAATATATTCTTTGTCGCGGGTATAATATTTTGTATTTACCTGTGTAGATCAGTCCAGGCCCTGCAGCTCTGTGGAGGCTGCCACTGTGTCTGTCATGGGCTTCCTTTGGTCATGCGGTGCGTGTATAGTGGGAGACGAGACGGCTCATTGATTGGGCCAGCCCATTGTTTGTGCTGAATGGTCAGATACAAGTAGAATTCTATTGTTTCTACTTGTATATCTGACAATTCAGCCCTACACTTGTGTGCTGAATGAACAATCTTTCTTGGAAAGATCTTTTCCATAAAAGATTGTGTAATTATAACATCTATGGCCTAATGAGCCCTATATAAACTTGCCCTATTGGACTGGCTTATCTCCCCCTACTCTGTAAGGGCAGGGGCACACGGGCTTCGGGGCGACAATACCAAACTGCCTTCCCCCTGCCTGAAAAATCAGCTGTGGCAATGCACTCGCATTTCCGAAGTCGCCCGAAGTTTCCTCATGAGGCTTCTTCTGAAATTGAAGTGCAGCGAGTGCCATTGCGCTGACTTTTTCTCATTAAAGCAGGCGGAAGGCAGGGGCAAGGCAGTTCTGGGAGACTGAAGATCCGAGGCGATTAGTTGCCAGGTGACTAAATCTACCCGAATCTGCCCATGTGCACTTATTTCATTCTAGTTGAACTTGCCAGGGTGCTTCAGACAATACAGTTTCAGATAAGGAAGCATTTCATTTGCTTTGTGCGCTCTCCGTGTTTAAGAGTTCAATCATTCAACCTACAAGAAAAAAAATGCTAAAGTTAAACTAAGTTTTAGGTTTATTAAATATAAAAATGGAATGCATACATCTTTGAAAATGTGTGCCTTTTTAACAGACCTTAACTAAATATCAAAGTAAAGTAAAAAGTAAAGTAATTTCAGATGGTAGCACCATGTTTTTCCCACAATGCACCAGGTTTTCCCAGAGTTCAGTGGACACAAATGCATTGAGCGTGAATTGTGAGCGATGTGTCCAGCACAACTGTGTTTGTCAAAATAAACTCAACTGTGTGTTCCCGTTCACTCGGGTGCACCTTCTTTAGGGTGGTGGCAGATGGGGAGATTAGTTGCCCAGCGACAAATCTTCTCTACTGCGGGCGAATAATCTCCCCAAATGCCTTTCCGCCGGCAAGAATACGAATCACCGGTGTGATGGCATACGGATTGCTTCGTTTTCAGAAGTCGCCCGAAGTTTCCTTGTGAAGGCAATGTCTGTGTTTTGAGGTGGTAATTGATTTTGTGCATCCCATAAAAACCTTAATACACAGCCTGACCTGTACAGTACACATGGGCTGAATAGATGGATACTGTACACATGTATTGGCCACTTTTCCACTGTTCTCTGTATTTGGGCCAGCTGCCCTGAATTAAAGGCACAGATAAACCAGTAGAGACACCAATAATCATCACAAACCTAATCTTCTATTGTCTAGCAGTGCAATGTCTGTGAGGATACGAGAAGCAAGTTCCGTCAGTGCTCAGTATCCCTATAGAGGTGCCCTGTGCAACTCTCACTGGTTTAACAGATAAAGGGCAATTCTGTCTTATCTTTCAATCAGTAGTAAGGGTTTCAGTGTAAACAATTATGGGGATTCAATTAGCCAGATAAGAAATTATCCAGCCAGATAACAGCCTGTAATAGATTCCAATAAATACAGTGATCAAAGACACAATGGCTTGCACTCAGTCCAGATACTGTGCATGTCCCTATGTAGATTGAATATGACAATGTACAACCAGGTAGTATTTCAGTAGAAAACAATACTCCTTACTCTTATCTGAAATCCACTGATGCCACACATATTAATCAAAAAGGAAAAGGGGGGGGGGAAGAGAGGTTTCACCCATTCATAAAAAATGTCTTCTAAAAAAGTCCTGGACTAGTGGGCCTGGATCACACCTGAGTTTTTGAGAGGGCTAGTAGTAGGTGTAAAGCAAATTGCCATTCAAGATAAAGGGATGGTTCACCTTTGAGTTAACTTTTAGGTTAAGATTCAGGGAGATTTGTCCCCTGGCGACCGCTTCTTTGGGGCTACTAATCTCCCTGCTAAAATGCAAAGTCGCCTGCGCCTATTTACACGTGGCGCTGCATTTTCCTAAGTTGCTCGAAATTCCAATTTTCCCTTATTTTATTGGCCAAATTTAACCTAATATGCAACCGGATATGCCATACCTCCCAACTGTCCATTTTTGAGAGCTCAACCCCCAATCCCTCATTTGTACTGGAAAGTCCCTCTTTTCTCTGCACTGAACAGCCAGAAAAAGAAACAAAGTCTCTAATTTAATTGGCTTTTGGCAGAGAGCCCAGAACAGCTAACAGGTGCAAATAAGATGCTTTGTAAAAAATTTTGAGATAAGAAAATAAGTAATGCTAACAGTTTAGATTAGGAGAAATATTTTCAAACTTTCATAACCTGCCACATTTTGTAAAATGAACATAGTAACTAAGGGGGGTGTGGTCACAAAAATGGGTGTGGCCAAATAAATGTAGCCACGCTACAAGAAAAAAAAAATGTCACTTTTTTTACTTCCAAAATGTTGGGCGGTATGATATCCAGTCACCCAATGTGACTCAACAGGCCTGTCTATTTGGAAAGTAACAAGAGGGTGCTTAGCTTCCATTGAAACACAAAAATAATGGCCACTAATGAGCAGATAGTCTACCTCAGGGGTCCCCAACCTTTTTGACCCGTGAGCCACATTCAAATGTAAAAAGAGTTGGGGAGCAACACAAGCATAAAAAAGTTCCTGGGGTGCCAAATAAGGGCCGTGATTGGCTATTTGGTAGCCCCTTTGGGACTGGCAGCCTACAGGAGGCTCTGCTTGGTGCTATACTTAGTTTTTATACAATTAAAACTTTCCTCCAAGCCTGGAATTCAAAAATAAGCAGCTGCTTTGAGGCCACTGGGAGCAACATCCAAGGGGTTGGAGAGCAACATGTTGCTCATGAGCTTCTGGTTGGGGATCACTGGTCTACCTCTACCCAGATATTACAGATAAATTCAGTAGAGTCCAATAATCCAGTGGGCCGGTTGATTAGATATCATTCAATTCAGCTCTTTGTCTATATGCTGTACACAAATCCAACATGCAAATGCCGTGTGTAAGGAACACACACAAGTCCTTTTCTTTTTCCCTTGCTTGAGGTGAGGGTTTTCACGTCCATCCCCAGATCCAGGGGAGATCCAGGTGTGAAATACATCAGCTGCCACTTTGTGTCCTTTCTTTCGGGCATTTTTTTTTCAGGAAGAACATAAACAATTAGCACCTTCGCTGTGTGTGTTCTCAGTTTAATAGCTAAAATGTGGAAATTAGGCTTCAGAGGAAGTCGTTTTTACATTTCAGTATTAAGGTAAGTGTGTAAAAATGGCAGGATGAACTAAGAGGGGTGGAAGAGAAGTGAGATAAAAGCACTGAGGCTAGTAAGCTTTTCTTATACAAATACGTGCCCCACTTCAATATTATTTCATAGAAGTAATTTGCACAATGTTATTTTGCCTAATTTGTCCCCATTCTGTTTGCACAGTGCAACAGTCTTTCCTGGAATTCCATTACAAGAGTGGCTGGGACATGGACATACGCTTGCACTCCTAAACAGGTTAAGCTTAAAGCAAATTCAGCTTTGAAAAATAACTCACCCACATAGAAACGTGGCCCAGGTGCTCCATCCTCAGGCCCTCAGCTCAGGGGAGCCGACAATCTGTATATTGAAGCAAAAACTATTGGTGCAAGGTACACTGGTAACGCACGTATTGATCAGACCGAAGTTTATGAATAAAAAGATAAATGCTTTATTTATACAATCATCTCTCGCCTGACGCTTTTTGTGCACTCCTATCAGTTGTGTGGGATTCAGTTGGCACAACATCAGACACTTATAGGCACAGAAAAGGAGCCCTGTTCTTGGTAGGAGGAACCAGAGCACATTCTGGGGCAGATTCACTAAAGCGCGAAAGCGTCTAATGCTAGCACTAGTTCGCCAGCGTGACGTCATTTCGCAACTTCGCAAATTCACTAACACGGACTCTGGCGAATTTTCGCTAGCGAAGTAGATAGATTTGCGCAACTTCGCACCCTTACGCCAGGTGAAGTTGCGCACTGACAAAGGATTGTAACTTCGCAAATACACTAAGATGAACATTTTCCTCAACGTTAGCACTTACGCTAGACGTTACTTCGCCAGGTCAGACCAGGCGAAGTTCAATACAATAGATAGGAGGTTGAAAAAAAAAATTTCAAATTTTTTCTAAGTCCCAAAAAAACGCTGGCGTATTTTAGCATAGGAAGGTGATAGTCTGAAAAAGATCGATGATTTTTTTGGGGGTTACCCTTCTTCCCCCTACATTTCTTAATATATGGCAACTAAACTATACGGGGGCACATGTAGGACAATATGACAACTTTATATAATTTATTAAAGGTTTCCTGGGCTTGTGTAGTGGAATGTAGTGGCTGTAACATATACTTCTATTATAAGTTAAAGTTCCCACCGTATGCAAATTAGGCTTTGCTAGCATAACAGTGCTCTGCCTAGCGAAGTGACACTAGCGCAACTACGCTACCGTTCGCCGACCTGATCGTAAATTTGCACTTTAGTGAACTTGCGTAGCGCTGGCGAAAATTCGCCTGGGGAAATGCAGCGAACGCTAGCGAAGCCAACACAAGCGAATTTGCACATCTTAGTGAATCTGCCCCTCTGTGCCTTATTCACTAGTAGTCCACAAACCAGCAAGCAGCACTAGAAAAAGTAGGTACATGTATGTTGCGCATGTCATTTTAATGGGCACGTCTAGTTCTGCTCCTGCCATTCATAAATATTCATACATTGTGTATGAAAGGGACACAAACATGATTTGAAATCAGTACAAATAGTATAATATTCTCCGTGGACTCATAAGCTGGAGTTTTTACCACTCCCCTTTAGAGTCAGATGTAGTAATGGGCAAATCGGGGGCATTTTGCTTTGACAAATTTTTCGCGAACAATTTGTGAAATGCCCGCCGGTGTCTCGTTTTGGATGCGGGCATCCATTTGTGGGCGTCCGTTTTTGGATGCCGCCGCACATTCGCCGGCATTGAAAAAATGGACGCTGGCGTCCCAAAAATGGTTGCCTGCAATCCAGAACAAGCGAATTTTTCCAGGTGTTTCACAAATTTATTCGCAGACAGCAAATCTCAGGAATTCGCTGTGAATTTGCACCAGGTGAATAAATTCGCCCATTATTAGTCAGAAAGTTGCTTTAAAAGAAAAGTTCATTGATAACACATACGTGGAAAAGTGATCATTGTGATATTGGTTGTGGGTTTTTATAGGTTTCATGGTATGAGAAAAAAAAAACCAGTAAAGTGGTAATCTTTGCCCAGGAGCCCCAATGTTTGAGTGAAACCTTGCAAAACCATAACAAAATTGTCCTGTTATTCCCCAAGAAGGATGTTTGCCCGTTTCACCAGTGAGTATTATACATTGAGGCAACACTTGGCTGACCACACCGCTCACATTGCACTGATCCAACGGCAACTTTATGCCAGTCATGGTTTGCCCAAGGCTACAAACACATGCCAGTGAGGGTCATTGCTAGACTATCCCAAGTTTGGTGCGATTTCTCAAGAGTGAGAATATTCAAATTCAAAGAACAGCAGGAGTGTTGGAAGGAGCTGCTGCATGTGTAAGTGCCAGAAGGAACCCTTGCATTGAGATGAGAAGCAGCTGCAGCATTTCACTACACGACTCACATTCTCATAAATGTGTACAGAGACGTGATAACAGTGCCAAGCACGGCTTTACAGTCTGTGCCCTCCCCATAACTGCTTGGGTGCAAGAAATGTGCAATGAATATTCTCGTAGACCTCTGTCAGTGGTTTAAACAGTGAGATTTGAATGTGTGGTTATCTGCCTTCTGTGCACCTTGCCCAATAAGTGGTGCCAGAAATGTTACCTTTACGGTAAGGCAAACATGCCCTGAGGATGTGGTACATTGTAGGGCTTAACTTTCTAGTTTGCAAGAAAAGTTAAAATTTAGGTGGTTTTCTGGGCAGTCATTTCAGGTTCTCACTGTCACTCTCATTTAAGTGAATGGCAGATAGGAGCCATCTCAACCTCCCGCTCTTCCACCTTGGGACAATTTGTTCTTTACTGATATACTCCAAGTTGTAAGGTTTATATCTCTAGTCCCTGCACATACTCTACAATGTTGTTAGGCTGTAAAGGGATGCTGGGAGTTTTAGTTCAACAGAGCTAAGGGTGAGGCCTCTTAGTTAACAGTGTGGCTCCACTTTCTGATGTGTTTGTATTTGTTTTTTTATGAGTATCCATCCGTTGTTATTGTAATAACGGATGGCTGGGACTTATCAAATGATATAACTTTTTATTTATAGCTCTGTCTATCTGTCATTTATACACATGGATGGTGGAAGCCATATTGCTTTACTCTGCAAGCATATGTGTAACGATCTGATCTGTTAACATGGACCCTAGTAGTAGACAGCTGGTTCAGGGTAAGTAGAGGGCAACTCTGGCGACCCTCTACGTCTCCGGTTTTCATCGACGCCCTTTTAGGGCCCCGGACTTTCTGCGGCGGAGGCAATAGAGGACCAGAATGTGAGAAGGCCAAAAGCAAGGTACCAACAAGGATCAGGCAAAGACGAAGTCAATTCAGGCAAAGGAGTAATCTTATTTTTTGTCAAGGGTGAATATTCAGGCAGGATACATTATATATATATGGGATGCAATAATGGAGGCAGTAGACAGGCATAGAGAGGTCTTGTTGGGGTACTGATTCATATACAGCTTTAATGCAGAACTCTTGCTGGGTCACCCCTGGGTTTGCATCATTAGTAAAAGCAACATTAGGATTTAAGCAGAAGACACCCATCCATGGTTGCCATGAAAGCTCTTTTGTCTGAAATGAAACTTGTGTTGCATGAACCACATTTGAATGGAGGGAGTTGGCTCTCGTGCAGCCTGAAGTCCATGGAGTGAAAAAAGTGCAAGCGAAACCATAATTTGTGCCAAACAGAATGCAAATGAAGTGAGACAGACCTGCCCTTTAATGGGAAAACCTGCTCTATTCATAAACAGGGCTGACTTTATGTTTTGGGATATGCTCAATAAACATAATAACATTGGGTATTCTGCACAAGAGAAACTATTATCTGCATAATACTGGTCATTCAGATCAGTGGAAACAACTGTGATTGTTCTCAACCACAAATGTAAAATGCCCTCCAGTGGCCAAATCAAAATGTAATAATATTACTATTATTACTTTTTAAGATGCATTTATAAAGCACCAACATATTCTGCAGCAATAAATGGGTATATACAATGAACATACAGAATTACATACAATGAACATACAGAATTACATACAAAGAAACCAATAAACGATTGAAGAGGTGAAGAGGACCCTACTCAAAAGAGCTTATGGGCATGGGGTGCTTTTCAGTGGCATTCACCACTTGCATATGGCTGATTAGTAGTGGAAATATGGAGCAAAAATGTGCAGAAACTGGCAGTTTCACCATTTTCTGAGGAACTGGCAGGTGCTGGAAATATATAAAGGTATATATATGTATACCCTTAGCATTATTATTATTAACATGTATTTATATAGCGCCAACATATTGTATAGCGCTGCGCATAGAGCAGACCAAGGACTTGAAACCCATTATCCAGAGAGCTCCGAATTATGGAAGGCCATCTCCCATAGACTACATTTTATCCAAATAATCCAATTTTAAATTATTTTCTTCTCTGTAATAATAAAACAATACCTTGTACTTGATCCAAATTAAGATACAATTAACCCTTATAAGCAAAATCAGACTATTGGGCGTATTTAATGTTTACATCCTTATCTAGTAGGCGTAAGTTATGAAGATCAAATATACGGAAAGATCCCTTATCCGCAAAAAGCGGATTTTGGATAACATGTTCCATACCTGTAATAAATCCTTAAAGGGATACTGTCATGGGAAAAACATTTTTTTCAAAATGCATCAGTTAATAGTGCTGCTTCAGCTGAATTCTGCACTGAAATCCATTTCTCAAAAGAGCAAATGGATTTTTTAATTTCATTTTGAAATATGACATGGGGATAGACATTTTGTCAATTTCCCAGCTGCCCCCAGTCATGTGACTCTGATAAACTTCAATCACTCTTTACTGCTGTACTGCAAGTTGGAGTGATATCACCCCCTACATCCCCCCCCCCAGCAGCCTAACAACAGAACAATGGGAAGGTAACCAGATAACGCTCCCTAACACAAGATAACAGCTGCCTGGTAGATCTAAGAACAACACTCAATAGTAAAAACCCATGTCCCACTGCGTACTATTCAGTTACATTGAGAAGGAAAACAACAGCCTGCCAGAAAGCAGTTCCCTCCTAAAGTGCTGGCACAAGTCACATGACCAGGGGCAGCTGGGAAATTGACAAAATGTCTAGCCCCATGTCAGATTTCAAAACTGAATATAAAAAATTCTGTTTGCTCTTTTAAAAAATGGATTTCGGTGCAGAAGTCTGCTGGAGCAGCACTATTAACTGATGTGTTTTGAAAAAAACATGTTTCCCATGACCATATCCCTTTAAAATTACATTTACAGCAGATATAACCCCCAAAAAAAGAAAATGTTACTTTTTCAATATAAACTTATTATGATTTGTCATTGAAGTTGTTTGTAAATATAATTGCTGTTTGCTACATTCACAGCTGGTTCTGACTACTGAAACAATGCAGCAGCAGTCATGTCTCCAATTCCCACATACTTTTCTGCAGGACTGTTAAGAAGTCGATTAAGCTGGAGTGGCTTCTGCTACATTGCAGAATATTGCAATATTTATACAAAGTTATGCTAAGTATTTCCTCTTACCTTTGACTCTCAAACCTTCCAGTAAAAAAAAGCTTAATTCCTGCCATTCTTTATAACTGGGGCTCAGGTTATATTTTCTTGGATAAGGCATGTGGGTCACAAAAGAGTCACAGAACCCCTTTGTAAAAGATCCACAAGTTCTATTGTTTACACCACTACAGCATGGAGAGGATAGGGAGAGATAAATAAACTAGAAGTATTAAAAAATGAATTACTATGGTTGTATACTATTTTAAAATGTATTCATGCCGAAACACAACCCTGCTTTCAGCCTGCATTCACATTGTATGTTGTAGGTTTAGAGTTATGAATGAGAAAATGTTGGAAAATCCATAATACCTACTTTATATATATATATATATATATATATATATATATATATATATATATATATATATATAATTCATTCAATGGACCAGCACTCCAAATATTTCAATCAAGGTGATTTTTTATTCCAACATCACTCGTGTGTCCAACGTTTCGGCCCGCATTGGGGCCTTTATCAAGGATAAATACAAGTGGGCATGTGATCATTTAAATACAAAAAAAGGGAGGGGGTGCATGAATGACATCATATATATATATATATATATATATACACACACTAAGATATATATATTTATTAATATACACACTAAGGGCCGGTACACACGGGCGTTTTGGACCTGCGCTCCCCTGTGTTGCGTTTGACTGCGCTCAGCCGCAGGGGAGCACAGGTCTAGACGCACCTCATTTTGTTCAATGAGGTTGTACCCACAAGACGCGTGTAAGCGCCGAACGCAGATTCAGACGCAACATGCTGCATTTTTCCTGCGTTTGGCGCCTACATGCGTTCGTGTGAGTACAGCCCCATTGAAAATAATTGAGTGCGTCTATACCTGCGCTCCCCTGCGGCTGAACGCAGCAAAACGGAACGCAGGGGAGCGCAGGTAAAAACGCCCGTGTGTAAGGGCCCTAAGGGGCGAATTTACTAAATTCAAAACTTCGATCGTATTTTCAAGAAGTTTCTCATTCGAATTTTCGACCAGTTTTTTAACCCTCGAATTCGACCCTTACTAAATCTGCCCCTAAGTCATGGATGTGGGTTCTTTAGACTATATCAACAAGTTTTTTTCCCGTATGGGTTATTTCTGTCAAACCGATAATTTGTTGAAATTAGCCTAAAAAATAATTATCAGAACAACGATCTTCTAAGCATAATTTCAAATGTATAATACACACTTATTAAGGTGGCCATACACGAAGAGATCCGCTCGTTTGGCGATGTTGACAAACGAGCGGATCTCTCCCCGATATGCCCACCTTGAGGTGGGCGATATCGGGCTGATCCGATCGTGGGCCCTAGGGCCCAACGTTCGGATCAGTATGGGCGGTCGGATCGCGGGACCGCATCAACGAACAGATGCGGCCGCGATCCGACGGGATTTTTAAACCTGCCCGATCGACGTCTGGCCGACTTTCGGCCAGATATCGATCGGGAAAGCCCGTCGGAGGGCCCCCCACACGGGCAGATAAGCTGCCGACACAGTCTGTCGGCAGCTTTTATCTGCCCATGTATGGCCACCTATACACAAGGAATCTGTACTGGTTCCATGAAAGTGCTGCATGTAGATAGAGAGAGGATATGTAAATGCAGGCAGATACTGTGGCTGAGTGTTGGCTGGGCAGGATCCAATTACAATTACATGCTGAGAGGGAGGATATAAGTAGGGTTGTCTCATAGGCTCAAACCAGTCAGGGAACTTAACTGGAAGACTATCACACCTGTCCGGAGTGTCAGACTAGTGAGATTGACAATTAGGATTTCCTGCAGGGTCGTGAATAATGTGAATCTACCAGAGTGAAGCCTGTTGCGTGTTTAGGTGACTGGGAAATTATCTTCATTTTGGGTTACTTGGATTTACTTTGGATTGGTGGAGGCTACTTGGCAGCTACAAAATGCCACCTCAAGTGATGCTGGATTGTTCTGACCAGAAGAGACTGAGCCCCCAACTCTCAGAACTCCTTTGTAAACAGAACTCCAGGCCCAACAGCCAGGAGCTGGGCATCAAATGTGTCCTGGTGGGTGATGGAGCTGTGGGCAAGACCAGCCTGGTGATCAGCTACACTATAAATGGTTACCCTACTGAATATCAGCCAACAGCCCTGGATACCTTTTCTGGTAAGTATGCTCACAACTGCCCTGCAATGGTTATTTGTTTTGTTACTACAATAAGATACTTTTTTTTTTTTTTTTTAATTCAAGGTAGATACCATTATTTTGGTTTAAAGTGATGCAGTGACACACAGGATCGGTCTGTGACATGTCCCATAATACAGCATTTAGAATGGTTGAAAACATTAGAAAATTGTATGGGGGGGGCATAGTTGCCAGCGATCTCTTAATTTGCAGGAACTGCTTCCCATGGTTTTGCCCAGTGAATGTAAAATCACCTTCTTGTAATGGTTTGTCTATAGTTCTGCTTAGAAACCTAGTTATGCTGTTATTGTCATGGACACTTTATTTGTCCAACAAACTGGTATCTCTGGAAGTTGCCAGTTATGGGTTAAGACTGGTGTCCAAGCTGCAGCCCAGGATGGATATGAATATGGCCCAGCTTGAAAGGCTTGGTTCCTGAGGAAACATCATGTTGCAAAGGATATAGGAGTAGGCAGAATGGGTGACTCTCCCCATTGCCCTGCTAGTAGTAATAATATGATAAGTCTCTTTAATATCCAGGTGTCCCATATTCCAGTGTATAGCTCTAACTGGTTATCCAACTGGTATTTGTAGTTCCTTTCTGTGCATTGTCTTTACTTTTACAAATCAAAAGTGTTGGTGTATTTCATGTGTGGCCCCAGACAAGTTTTCTTTTTCCAATGTGGCCCAAGGAAGCCAAATGGTAGAAGTGAATGTGGTTTTAACTAAAGATATTGAGTTAACTGGGCATCAGATCTCCATGTGAAAAGGCTGGTCATTTGCTGTAAGTATAGCCAGATTAAGGCTGGGCAGGGAGATTTTGTTGGCAGACCTCAAACACTTTGAGGCTGTTGAGGAATGCTTTCATTGGAAGTATTGGGTAACTGATAGAATGGGGCTCTGTGTTCTTACAAACAGGGCTGAGGCTGATATTTCGGGGATGGTTGGGGCAAGTGTCTGCCCAATTGGGTTCTATGTTCTTACAAATAGGGCTCATGCAGAGGCTGATATTTTGGGGTTGGTTGGGGGGAGGTGTCTGGCCAGCATCTCCGGACTTCTTCCTACCTAGGACAATAGTTTGAGTGTGAGCACACACTACACTATATTAATTTCCCTCACTGAGATGCCATATAGCACTCTAAAAACTCACTGGAGGATGAGCCCTAAAGGTGCGAAATTGTCTCCTGTTAGTCCATGGGGGGAGGCCTGTGCATTAAGAATCACAGTGGAGAAGCTCCTTGAATTTCTCCATTTATTTTAAATAAGGGCTTTAGAAATTTTTTACATTTGTCCTTGGGGCCGCTATCTTAATTTTATCTCTGATATAGGTTAGTAGTGACAAATGGTAGCCAGTCTGTCTCCTTAGTGTATTACTGTGTATCTTTTACATTTAGGTTTTTGTGGAGAGTGGAAGAATGTAGCTTATCAGCAATAGAACCTGTTTCAGCCCAGCAACTGGATTTTTCTAACCTGCCATGTAGGAATGTAACTTAGTCAAGAGTTATATCTCATTGACTTAATTATATCCACAGGAATATGACTGTCTTTTCTGGGAAATTTAACCCATGTACTGCCAGCAGGGATTGGTTAAACTTTTATTTTGGTGCATTCCAGGAATGTTAGTGTGTGTATGTATATGTATATGTATATGTATAAAAAAAATATATATATATGTATATATATTATTCCTTATGGTTACACTGCAAAAAAAGCCACCTATCTGGCTCCTCCTCTATTCGACATCTAATAGCTGAAGCTAATAGCAGCAGCTGTAAGTAAAAAGAGTGATGGGGTAATGTAGAGCAATAGCGCACCACTAAAATAGTTTTCAGTTTTAACACCTGCAACTTGCCAGCCAATGGGCATTTAGCTTTTTTTGGCTGTTGGTGGGTGCTATAGGCTCTGAAGGTGCACTGTTCTATAGTAAATAGTGGATACACTCCATGCTTCTCTTTCTGGAAACTGGAATCCATTTAGAGTTAAGGCACATGCAGAGCACCTGCTGCTTCTACTTTGAGTTCACAGCCTTACAATTATCGGTTAGGGAGAGACCTGGTTAAACAGGTTCCAATTTGTCCAATCAGCTTTTTACTTTAATGAATAGATTTTTTTTTTTTTTCTTTTCCCAGCATTTTGCAGCCTGAGAAGTGACAGTGCCTCACCCTTCCATTGTACTTTTGACACTACTAGGGTTATGGCTATGGATTGTGCTCAGGAGCAATCACTAGGAAACTATTTTATTGCATTAGGAGCATGCATGAAACCTTGCACCTTGAAATGTATACATTGCTGTACCACAGAATGAGGCCCATGTATGCAGCTTTTACACAAGTTCACTGATGCAACATATGTTGTATAGGGTAGAGCTTTGTGCCCAAATTAATTACCTGGGGTTTCTTCTTGTTTAATATCCTAGCTCAGATGCCTTTGACAAGGTTGAAAATAGGGTTGCCATCTGGCTGGTATTTTACTGGCCTATCCTGGTATTTTTTGATGGTTGATCCCAATGTTATTAATAGGAAAAAAAGATAAAGATATAAGAAGGCCTGTATTTTTCTCCAGAAAAGGTCAACTTCCCCTTGGTACCCATAGAGCAGCAGTTGAAGGTAGGATTCTAGGAAGAGTGGAAGATTGTAAGCTCTTGTGAACAGGGCCCTCTGATCCTATCTTTACTCTGTAACCCTTGTTTGTTAAATTATTGTAAAGCCCTGGTTTGTTGTGTATATAAAAGGCATAATGTCATGGGAAAACATGTATGGTGGTTTTTTTTTTTTTTTTACGCATCAGTTAAT
>CM044446.1:91156500-91181438 GCA_024363595.1 Xenopus borealis | reverse complement strand
ATATATATATATATATATATATACAGTACATATACAGTACATAGAGAGAGAGACAAGAGGTAAGGACAAGGACCAATTGTGTCCAACGTTTCAGTCCATATTAGGACCTTTATTACCTATAGATAGATAAATAGATACAATATATAAGGCAGTAGAATGAAAGTCACACGAGGAAAGGTCCCATGGTTTTGTCATGCTACTGCTCTCATTATCTGCAGATTGTGGTACTTCCATCAGACAATGTGACAGTTCATTAATTGGGGGGGGGGGGTGACCACAAAAATGAGCATGGTCAAAAAGGCAAATCTTTTGGTACCTCTTTCTGTTTCCAAAATGTTGGGAATTATGCTTTGTAAATTATTTTAAACATAAAAGTTGGAAACATTTAGTTTATAGCATAGTTTCCCTTTTGTTTTCCCCCCTGAGGGAAACGATCATGTATAACTCTCATTAAAATCCTTTTCCCCTATAACAAATAACATAAAGCCTAGACCTGATTACACGCAGATAAATGGAGACATGCATAGGGTACATTTAATAGAACAATGATGAGATAAATTATGCAAAAATGTTTGTCCGAACATGTATAAGCTCTATTGTGCTAAACAAAAGAAAATGACTTTGTCAGTTACACCTCAATGAATGTGAAACTTCCCAAAGTTAAAATCCTTAATTACATACTGCAGAATAGACACGTTTGAGAAGAGCCTAATCTACACAATCTGTGTGTATTGCAAGCACAGGTTTAAATGGGTGTGGGTAGGACTATTACAGATCAGGAGTATGATCTATTAAGTGGAATATTTGGGACCTGGAGCTTTCTGGATGAATTGTTGTATCAGCCATAGTTTTCATATAATACTGTAAATGTTTACCCCAAATCTTACTCTTAATGAGGGTACAGCATAGAAATTATCCATTAAGAATACTGTTTTGAAATTGATTAAAAAATAAGAAGCAAAATATAGGAAATATACTTTGGAGCTTTTTGAATAATAGATCCCATAGCTAAACATGTATCTTCTTTAATAGTATGCAAATATACATTAGAAGAATGGATGTATATTTCTTGACTTTTTACCTTTTATGTAATGCAGGATCGCATACATATGTGTTATTTCTCATTTTCTCAAAGTGGACCACCAGGAGAAGCCCCACAGAGACCAAAGACTATTGGCACCCTGCAATTAGCCTGGCTGGGTTCCCTACCCCCCTTTCCCTAAGGCCTGAATATTTATAATGAGATTGGACCAAGTTGGATGGAAGTTTGTAAACACATGCACAGGAGGGGGTTGGCTTGAGGGTATGTGAGTATTCTGTTTCTAAGATGTGAAGGGAAAATTGTTGGTAAGGACAATTTGAGTTTAAGGAGCAGTCAGAAAATTAAAGGGGAGACAACTTTAAGAAAAGAGACATACAGGAGGGCAAAAACTAAAGATAAGAGAACGGGAGGAGCAATAAGGACATGAAAGTAAAAAAGAAAAGCAGGGAGATGGAATCATAATATTTTAAACTAATTTCATGAGTGACATAAAAAAAGTGTTCCGGATTGTCATATAGGTAAGAAGCGTGAGAAAATAAAAAGAACGAAGGTGAAAATTATATTGTGATGTGGTTTCCCATGTTTTAGGTTTTATGGTAAGCAGGGCCGCCATCAGGTGGGGACAAGGGGGACAAGGGGGACCTGGTGCTAAAGGGGGGTCCAGCAGTGCCCAGCCCCCCTTGACAGCTCCGAAGAATGCGCTCCTTACAAAGTCCCGAGGCAGAATGCGGAAGTGCCAAACATATACGAAGTCCTGAAGCAATGAAACCGAAGTCACAAAAACAGCTATAATTGAAGTTCTGAAGCCATGAGTTCAATTCTACTGACACCAATGTGGGGTTTTTTTTTTTAACCCCCTGGCATCCAATTTTTTTATTTTAATACCCTATAGGCCCCTGCCACCATTCCTTTAAAAAATATATTTTATGGGGCCCCAGTATTTTTTTAACTTGTAAGGGGGGCCTTGGTGCCTAAGTTTCTAAATAAAATATTTTCCGCAGGCCCAATTTGTTTTAACTTATTAGGAGGCCCTCGTGCCAAGGTTTTTTTTAAATTATAGGGGGGACCTGGTCACCAATAATTTTTTTTTAACTTGTCAGGAAGCCCTGAAAAACTTTAATGGGGAGCCCTGGCACCACAGTTTATTTTTGCATATAAGGGAGCCCTGACCATCAGTAGCTTTTTATAACTTCTGTTTGTGGGGGGGGTTACCTTTTTTTAGCGCTGGAGTTTGTGTGGTCTTTTAACTGTGGTGTGGGTGGGGCCTGGGTGGGCGCTGCCGAGGGGGCCCCAAAAATTTTATTTTACAGGGCCCCATGATTTCTAACGATGATAAGCCTCCCAAAGTTGCATAACTATTTAGAAAGCAGATTCGGCAGTTGCAGAGGGGCCCAGGGAACAGGAGGGCTCAGACTGCAGCTTCTGCTTCCTCTATAGCATTAAAATCCCCTTGTTGGGGCAGCTTTGTACACTAGTCCCCTCTGAAGATTTTTTGCCCCCCCCCCCATACCCCAATCAGGCATTTTTAAAAATTTGGTTGGATCCCATTAGAATATGTCGCAGTCATCAATAGTAAGCAAAATATTGCAAAAATCGTACACTTCTTATCATGTCAAGTATTGACTACTTGAACTCTATTGGCCAAACCCACCCCTTAGACATTGTCTAATTCCAGTCCATAATAAATCTAACTGCTGGGCTCATACAGCTCGCAATCATTTGGCCATGCCACTCTGCCATTCCTTTGCTTCTGCTACCATTCAGTATTAAAGCCAATGACCTTGATGTTCAATGCAATTCACAACTTTGCCCTATCTTATATCTCTGCAAGTTTCTGTGGTATTCACCTAACCACTAATTCAGCTCTTTTCAACAGTCTACTCCTCAACACTTCACGCATTATCTCTTAACATACATGCATTCAAGATCTCACTTGAGCTGCACTCATTCTCTGGAATTTCCTTCCATGTTCCACCAAACGTTTTCTCAGACTCATATGTTCCCATATAATCATACTTTCATCTAGTGAACTCTTCCTACATGACATACTATATTCCCAGCATTCAGGTGGGCCAGGATGTATAGGGCACCCATGAGGTCCAAACAATGAGCAATTTCAATATATATATTGGTAAAACAGGACAACTCCAGATATGTTTAGAACCCTACAATTAATTTGTTGTGAGCCCAGTAACATCTAGTTACGCCACTGATAATCACTTTGCAGGCTCCTGATTTTGCCCATTTCCACACCATGTTTCATACCCCTTTAAATGAGAACTAAACCCTAAAAATGAATGTGGATAAAAATGCCATATTTTATATACTGAACTTATTGCACCAGCCTAACGTTTCTGCTTGTCATTCTTGTCTACCGTTTCTGCTTGTCATTCTTGTCTAACATTTCTGCTTGTTATTCTTGTCTAACATTTCTGCTTGTCATTCATTGCTTGTCACTCACATGCTCAGTGGGCTCTAAGCAGTTATTGAGAAGCTAAGCTTAGGGGTCGTCACTAATTATCCAGCAGCAGAAAATGAGGCTGGTCTGTAATATAAGCCGATGCTACAGGGCTGATTATTAAATTCTGATGCTAATTGCACTGGTTTCTGTGCTGCCATTTAGTAATTATCTGTATTAATGAGTAATCAGCCTTATATCATGACTATATTTCTATTCTATGTGTACTGTATATTGTGAGTGGGTCCCTAAGCTCAGTAAGTGACAGCAGCACAGAGCATGTGAATCAGTGAATCAGTAGAAAAGAAGATGGGGAGCTACTGGGACATCTACTGGGGAGATACAGATCTTTATTATTATTATTATTATTATTATTATTAATAGCATGTATTTCAATAGCGCCAACTTATTTCGTAGCACTGTAAAGTGAATGTGATTATACAACTAAATCACATGAATTACATACATAGAACATAAGGAGTTACATACATCACAATAAATATGGAGTTACATACATCACAATAAATACTGGTACAGGAGGTGAGGAAGGCCCTGTACAGAAAAATCTTACAATATAAAGGGAAGGGAATGATACACAAGGTGTGGGAATGGACAAGATCCGAGTAAAGTGGGTGAGAGATATAGTAATGTAAGCCGTATTGCATTGGATAGTTAACAGTGAAAGTAGACTTAAAAAAGTGGGTTTTAGGAGATTTCTTGAAAGCTGAAAGATTGGGAAAAAGTCGGACAGACCGTGGGAGAGAATTCCAGAGGAGGGGTGCAGCCCTTGCAAAGTCTTGAATGCGAGCATGTGAGGAGGTAATGAGAGAAGAGTTGAGTAGCAGGTCAGTAGAGGAGCGTAGTAAGCAGTTGGGTGAGTATATGGAGATTAGTTCAGAGATGTAGGGAGGGGCAGAGTTATGAAGTGCTTTGAATGTCAGGGTCATTAATTTGAATTTAATTCTGAAGGGCAGTGGAAGCCAGTGCAGGGATTGACAGAATGGCATGGCAGAGGAAGAGCGGTTGCTGAGGTGTATAAGCCTAGCAGCAGTGTTAATTATGGACTGGAGAGGTGATAGTTTCTGGAGGGGAAGGCCAATTGAAAGAGAGTTACAATAGTCTAGACGCGATATGACAAGAGAGTGAATAAGAATTTTGGCAGTGTCTTGGTGATAAATTATTGTATTTTGGATATGTTACTTAGGTGGAAGTCCTCTGCACTCAACCCATTATCAATATATTTAAGACATTGAGACATTCTGTGCATACAGCTACTAAGCTACTAAGAAATGCCTTACCCTTTAAACAACAGGGATTGTTTGTCCATATATTGCAATATATTTAAGCTGGCCAACTACGTCAAAGTCATCCCATATCTGGCCAGTCCTACCTATCTATTTACCAGTTTTTATTTTTACACTGAACTGTTCCTTTAAGTTCGCGCAAAGCAAAATTTGTTCGCGCAGAGGCTTAACTTTTGACCTTGCTAATGTTTTTTTCCGTTAACAACTTTTATTACATTTCCCGATTTGTGTTTTAAAGCGTGAATACAAAAAAGTTGCACAAAGAAAGACATGTTCCTGCATTCATATATGGAGCTGTCGTCTCTCTTCCTCTATCACTGCTCTATCTTGTACTGTAATGTGGGAATCTTATCTCTCTTGCAGCATAGTTAGAATTCTATCAGCACTAAGGCAGCACTTGGTGTTCTCTCTGCAGGCTGGTATGAACTGGGACACAGAGCAGGAACATATGGCCTTAAATAGTCATTCCTATATCCAGATATTGTTGAGGGTCATGTGCTGAACGTGACATTATCACTGTAATATTCTGTTTCAGAGACTTAAGTTGCTTTGATGTTGTAGTGTTCAAGGCCTGCAGCCAGATCATTTGGTCCCACCCCTTGTATGAAGAGTAAGGTGTCGTTGGGCCACCTATGGAGAGCTGATTGATGCCTCTGTAGCTGCAGTTTCAGTCACTTTAATTTTTATTTTAGAGAATAAAAGATGATACTAATGGGTACAGTTTGAAGATACATGCACACAGGAAATTCTTTGGAGCAGGCACTCAGTAAAGGCAATCTTCCACCAAGCAGTTGAATCAAAGTGAATCGTTTGTGTCCACAGCCTTACGCGTTTCGTGTTACAAACACTTAGGGGCAGATTTACTAAGGGTCGAATTGTCAAGGGTTTTTAGCCCTCAAATTCAACTGGCTAATATTTGGCGAATAAATATTTGCCAAAATTTAATAAAATATTCTCCAGTTTTCAGAGCGTTTCCGACTATTCATCAGAATCATACGATCGAACGATTCTACAAAAAGTCGCAGAAATATTGGCCAAAATCGTACGACTCGAACATTCGAAGTGTTCGATCATTTGATTGAAATTCGGTAAAAGACTTCCCATAGGCTTCTATTGCAATTCGGTAGGTTCAATCTGGCGAAGTAGGCAGTCGAATAAAAATTTAAAGGGCAAGTTCTTCGACTGGCGAATAGTCGAACGATTGAATATATATTTATTTGATTAATTCGATGCGCCCGAATAATCTATATTCAATCGTCGAAAATACTTAATTTGCATATTCGAATAGTGGCACAGAGACTATTCGAGTAAATATTCGAATCCTTCACACGAATTTAGTAAATCTGCCCCTTAGTCACATAAACACATTCAAACATACATATTTTAACAAGAATCACTGATGCACCGAATCCAGGATGCGGTTTGGCTGAACCGAATCATAATTTGTAAAACAAGGAAGTAAAAAAAAAAATTCCCCCACTGTTTCCTTTCCTGCCCCTAATTTGCATATGCAAATTAGGATTTGGTTTGGTATTCGGACAAATCTTTCCCAAAGGATTCATGGATTCAGCCGAATCCAAATAGTGGATTCAGTACATCCCTACTGTAAATACACAAGCACAACCTAAACTATACAAACAAGCAAACACACAAACATGAGGACACTTACATACACATACATAGACCTACACGCTGTTGAGGGAATGTAATGCTTCGTTAGCACAAAAAATGTCCACAAACCTTTTGCGAAAGTTAATGACCATGTTTGCTAAACTAAAGACCTCAATGACTTCTGGAGGCCTAGAAGTTGGGTGGACAATGCTGGTCTATATACTACAGCTTTACTAAACATTTCTAAGGCGCCAGAATGGATTTCTGTTAACTTAGTTACCATTAAGCAATTTTTTTTATCATAGAGAAAAAGGTTATTAATTAAGAAGATATTTATTTGTTTGCTTAAAAACACTTGTAGGGCTAGAAAATGGTTTTGGGCTTTCAAATAATAGATTCCATACCCTTATTTTTGCCTTCCAAGAAGTGCATTTTATACTGTAGGCTCAAGGCAAGGTCCTTTCTGACCAGCTCTAAAATCTGCCATAAATATTGTATAGCATCGCTGTCCAACTTTACCCATGTGGTGGGAGGATTAGTTACCTTATTCTCTTCCCTAGTAGATGTTTGGGGGCAAAATATAACATCAAGATGTAACTCATAGAAGTCACTGGAACCCTAGAGCAATGTCCAGCGTGCAAGCCTCCAATGGGCATTAGTATAATTTAACAAGTATCTGTAGTTAGTTGTTTCCTTTCAGTGATCCCAGTACTGTTAGAGAACATCCTCCAGGTGAAAGATGGCTCATCATTAAATGGACATGCTGTGGCCATAACCTGGGGCTGCATTTGATTATAGGATATTGCCCACAGAGGTCATGCAGTTACCATTAAGTTATATTATAATGGCCAAAAACTACTGAAAATAAATAAAGAGGCACCTAAGGCCTCCTGGAGATGTGTTTGTGTGAGGTTGGGGTTGGAGGCCTTTGACATATTGAGGAACCAAGGCTTTTCCAGAAAAGTTTCTTTGCATGACACAAACCTTAAAGGAAAACTATACCCCGAAAAAGAATTTTTGAGCAACAGATAGTTTATATCAAATCAAGTGACATATTAAAGAATCTTACCTACCTAGTAAATATACTGAAGTAAATATTGACCTTTTACATCTCTTGCCTTGAACCACCATTGGTGATGGTCTGTGTGCTGCCTCAGAGATCACCTGACCAGAAATATTTCAACTCTAACTGTAACAGGAAGAAGTGTTGAAGCAAAAGACACAACTCTGTCTGTTAATTGGCTCATGTGACCTAACTTTATAGTTTGTTTGGTATGTTTGTGTGCACCGTTGGATCCTAGGATCCCAGGAGGCTGTCCTTATTTTTTAAAATGGCAATTTTCTATTTATGATTACCCAATGGCACATGCTACTAAAAAAAGTGTATTATTATGAAACGTTTATGTACATGAAGCAGGGTTTAACATATGAGTTGCTTTAGGCAATATCTGTTTATAGAGACCTACATTGTTGGGGGGGGTATAGTTTTCCTTTAAGGCTACTAAAAATATATGAAAAAAACAATAGGACTGCTTTGCCATCAGCACGGATTTATGCAGCCTCCTTAGTTGATGTCACTTGTCTAAATCCCATCTTATTGACAGGCACAGTGCTGCACTATAAATGAAACATATAAGAAAATGACCACAACTTCATCATTGACTGATTGACCAGCCAACCTATTTGGCTGATATTTAAAAAAACAAAACAAAAAAACACTGACATCATTGATTAAAACGGAAATCTTGTTTGTTACAACACAGTTCTCCGTGATATGTATGGGTGCTTTGAGGGTGCAGTCGAAAATCCTTTGCTTGAAGGTTTTGTTGATTACAACAATAATTAACTTCCAAGGCAAATCAGCATGAAAGGATAAGTTCTTTTGTAGGCTTAGGAGTTGATGTCATGATGATTGGATTGATTCTCTTGTTACATTCCTGTAGCCTAAGGCAAAACACATTATCACCCCATGGGCCAGAATGAAACTTTAATCTGTACTGGGGCCAAGTCCTACTCCTCGATTGAATATGACCATGTTGATTGAGTATGACCGTATTGATTGAGTATGTCTGTATTGATTGAGTATGGCCGTATTGATTGAGTATGACCGTATTGATTGAGTATGACCGTATTGATTGAGTATGACCGTATTGATTGAGTATGACCGTATTGATTGAGTATGACCGTATTGATTGAGTATGACCGTGTTGATTGAGTATGACTGTCTTGTTTGAGTATGACCGTATTGATTGAGTATGACCGTATTGATTGAGTATGACCGTATTGATTGAGTATGACCATGGTAGTTACAAATAAAGTTACAAATCCAACTTTGTATATATTTGCCAAACATCCCCAAGTACAAAATGGCAGCCTCAAATCAATTATGCTTATTGTTAGTCTTGAAAGCCCAGTCTGTGGTCAGGTTGTCCTTTAGCTCATGAAATGGGTATAAATATAAGAAAATATTTGTGAATTGCATCTCTCTCACACTGAACCAGCCTCATAGCTTGGAAACCACTGCTCTACAGTTTACTAACATTGATGCATCTAAATAAACTCTAGGTTTAATTATAGCAGTGATAGCGCCACAATGTGTTCAGTCTTTCAAAAAACTTTGGACAGTTGCCACCTCAAGTTACACAGATAAGCTCTGTAGAACATAATGTTATCTGTTAACCATTACTTTTCCTATGCCATATAGCCATTTTTCAATTTCTGCCGTTGCTACTCAGCAGCTTGTTTATATGAACTATAGTAGTGTTTCTGAAGCAAACATCTGTTTTAACAGAGCAGGGCAACAGCACATGATATTTTCTTTACTTTAAAACACTTTCATTTGTTAGTGTTACTGTTCCTTTAAAGGGATACTGTCATGGGAAAAAATTACTTTTTCAAAATGTATCAGTTAATAGTGCTGCTCCAGCAGAAATCTGCACTGAAATCCATTTCCTGGAACGCTGAATGGTAATTGCAAAGACCGAATGGCGTGACTAAATATTCTTAGTGGCCATCCCTGGTGTTAAAGCCAATTTTCCACTCATCCCTTTCCCTAATGCAAATGAGGTTAAACGCACCTCTAAGATCATGTTCAGTCTAGATGGTAAAAATTTTTAGCCCGATCAAATAACTTGGAGATTAGTGGAAGAGGATAGCAGTTTTTGATTATTTTATGGGTGAAGACCTCCATCCTTCTTGCCTACAAAAAAGAACCCAGCAACCACAGGGGAATTAGAGGGTCTAATGAAATCTCTCTCAAGGTTTTCCTTGATGTAATCTTTCATTGCCTGGGCCTCGGGCAAATAAAGGGTATATGTTTTCCGTTTAGGAGGAGTCGATCCAGGAATGAGGTCAATTTGGCAGCCGTAATGCCTATGTGGAGGTAAAGTATAAGTAAATATTCACCTTTTACATCTTTTCCCTTGAGCCCCCAATTTGCAATGGTCCTTTTGCTCCCATAGAGATCAGCTGACCAATACTGCAGCTCTGACTGTAACAGAAAGGAGTGATGGAGTCAAAGACAGAACCTTATTCATTAATTGGCTTGTGTGACCTAACAAGTATTTGTGCCCTTGGTTTGTGCACTGTGAATAGGATGGTGCTATGGGATAGCCCTTAGTACTTATATTTGATTCTCTATTTCTGATTACCAAATGCACTAAAAAGATACTATATTTTTCTGAAAATTAGCAAAACATTTTTGTGAAAATGAGCTGTTATGGAATATATTTTTATAGAGACCTACATTGTTTGGGGGCATAAATATCTTTCCTGACCTTCAAAGCCCTTCATTCCTCTGCACCTCACTGCATCTCTTCTCTTGTGTATCCATACGTTCCTGAAAGAAATTCACTGGTACATAGGCTTGAAAAAAATACCGGCCTACCTATATATTTATCTTTTTTTCCTATTAAAAACATTGGGATCAACCATCAAAAATACCGGCCAGGTGACAACCCTACTGGTACATAAAGCTACTGTAAGCAAGGTAAAAACCATACATTACACTCGCCAAATCCTGTGCTTGGTCACTCACTTTGGTCATTCACTTCTACTGCTGATTTCCACTGTAATGCTTCTCTCTTGCTGCTCCTTAACTTTAACATTCCATTTCTGAATTGCTTTGTAGAGATTCGCCCTTCAATCTCTCCAAAACTAAACTCAAAGGCTAGATCATGGAGCAGTGGCATAACCTTGGCACATACGACCCTATACCCTGTTCTACTTATGTATTGCTTTACAGCTGCACAGCACTGCGTACACTAGGAGCTCTAGATCAATAAAAATATACATTCATGTATAGCCAACAATATCACATTAAAGGTGAACTAAAGAAGTATCTAGACTAGAAATGTTGTATATTATATTTTGTGCTTATATACCAGTCCAAGGCAACCACAGCCCTTTAGCAGTAAAGATCTGTGTCTCCCCAGTAGATGCCCCAGTAGCTCCCCGTCTTCTTTTCTGCTGATTCACTGATTCACATGCTCTGTGCTGCTGTCACTTACTGAGCTTAGGGACCCACTCACAATATACACTACACATAGAATAGAAATATAGTCACAATATAAAGCTGATTAGTCATTAATATGGATAACATAGCAACACAGAAACCAGAGCAACTAGCATCATAATTTAATAATCAGCCCTGTAGCATCAGCTTATATTACAGACCAACCTCATTTTCTGCTGGATAATTAGTGACGACCCCTAAGCTTAGCTTCTCAACAGCTGCTCAGAGCCCACTGAGCATGTGAGTGTCACAGACACTTTCCAAGATGGTGACCCCCTGTGACCAAGTCCTGGATCATTGCTGCTATTGACAAGCTGAAACTTTAGGCTGGTGCAATAAGTTCGTTATATAAAATATGGCATTTTTAACCATATCCATTTTTAGGGTTTAGTTCTCCTTTAAGCAACAAGTGAACTCATTGAAATGCTGCATAAGGAAATGTTAAAGAAAACTGGAAGGCCTGCATTTCCATCTACTATTCATCACTGATGATTTAAGACATAAGCCAGGGTGTCTCCGATGTTGAAGTTTTCTCAAGTGGAAGAATACAGGCTGTGGGCAGTTTATATGCGGAACAGTTGAGCAGGAGACTTACATTGCTGACCTTACCTTGCTCAGAGCTGCCACGTGACTTGAAGACTAGAACAGCAAGCTTTACAGATACAGAGCTCATATATTTACACAACGTTAAAACCAAACAAATCACAAGCAGTTGTTTTTGTTTAAAATACTTGTTATTTGAATCCATTGCTGAAATCAATATGTTTTCAGTGCAGCAGCTGTAGTATATATTGTAAAGACAGCACACACCCCTCACACATAATGCATGACCCAAATCTTCACTTTGCTTGTCTTCGTTAGCTATCCTATTTCCCCCATAAACATGACAGCCCATTCAGTACTGGATGCCAACAGCGATGGATGCCATAAGCAGATTTCAAAAAATGAACGTGTTGTTTTGTCTAAATAGTCCTACGTAGGGGTGTGCAGTGTTCATAGGACAAACATCAAGTTTCCAAAAAAATAGTTAGGTTTTTGTATGTGTGTTCAATAGGGTTTAAATCAGAGCATGAGTTCCTAAATATATGAGGGTTGGTTTAGGAAGGCTTGGCACCCAAAAGGGTGCAAGTAGGGTTGCCACTTTTTCTTAAAAAAATACCGGCCTTCATATATATTTAGTTTTTTTCCTATTAATAACGTTGGGATCAGCCATCAAAAATAGGCCGGTAAAAAAAACAGCCAGGTGGCAACCCTAGATGCAAGAGATGTTTATATCAAAGATGTGTAGCCATCAAACATGTACCAATTCCAGCATCCATAATAGTCATGCCAATGGATCTGCACTTTTATTATACAACAGAATACCCACGGTCCAATTATTGGGTCTTATTTAGAACCTCTATGGCATTCTACCTCTACCTATTATTCTACCTCTACCTCTACCCATTCAGATGTAAAAAGAGTTGGAGAGCAACACAAGCATTTAAAAGAGTTGGGGAGCAACACAAGCATTAAAAAGAGTTGGAGAGCAACACAAGCATTAAAAAGAGTTGGGGAGCAACACAAGCATTAAAAAGAGTTGGGGAGCAACACAAGCATTTAAAAGAGTTGGGGAGCAACGCAAGCTTTAAAAAATGTTCCTGTGTGGTGCCAAATAATTGTTGTGATTGAGTATTGGTAGTCTCTATGTGGATAGGCAGCCTACAGAAGGCTCTGTTTGGCAGTAGACCTGGTTTTTATTCAATCAAAACTTGTCTCCAAGACTGGAATTCAAAAATAATCACCTGCTCTGAGGCCACTGGGAGCAACATCCAAGGGGTTGGGGAGCAACATGTTGCTCACAAGCTACTGGTTGGGTATCACTGGTCTAGGGGTTCAAGTGCAAGAGCACTAAGGGGCCCCTTAATGTTTTTTAATAGGACTTGCACCCCCTGGGGTTGTTGCCCCAAGGCCAGATTTACATAGATGGCACCCCTAGGGCCGCTGTCATTTATCACCCCTGTCCCCTCCCTTTTATTTGCTCAAATTTTCATCATTGGGACAGAGCAATGGGAATTGGCACACAAAAAATTTACATTTCTGAACCAATGTGGGTGTGTTTGGGCAGCATGCCGCCCCCTAAATTCCTGCAGCCCTAGGCCCGGGCCTAGGTGGGCTCTCCACAAATCCAGGACTGTGTTGCTTTCTGAATTTAAAATGAAGTGCTCCGTGCAGAGAGTAATGTCAGGAGACGCAGTCCAGCCTCGTCTTTTGTGCAAGCCGTAAGTACAGGGCCCTGATAGATCCCTAACATGTATGTTACAACTATGTGTGTGCAAGTTAGGGGCAGGTAGGGGGTGGGAGGGGAGGATGCATATGTGCCTCCCTCCTGGCTACCCATTTTGAAACTAACTCAGCCTAGCCCGGTGTGGGCACGTTGTGTGGGACATTGTACATGACCCCTCTAATATATTTTCTTGTAAATGTGCTTTGTCTAAGACATAGTAGCATAGAAACATAGTAAGTTAGACTGAAAAAAGACTCATGTCCATCAAGTTCAAGTTTTTATTTTTTTAATTTTTATTTTAACTGCCTAACTGCTAGTTTATCCAGAGGAAGGCAAATAAAAACATCCTTAGCCTCTCAAATTTGCCTCAGAGGGGGAAAAAATTCCTTCCTGACACCAAAAAGTCAATGGGACTAGTCCCTAAATCAACTTGTATAATGAGCTATCTTCCATAACCCTGTATTCCCTCACTTGCTAAAAAGCCATCCAACCCCTTCTTAAAGCTATCTAATGTATCAGCCTGTACCACTGATTCAGAGAGAGAATTCCACATCTTCACAGCTGTAAAAAACCCCTTCAGAATATTTAGGCGGAACCTCTTTTCTTCTAAACGGAATGGGTGACCTTGTGTCAGCTGGAAAGACCTACTGGTGAATAAAGCATTAGAGAGATTATTATATGACCCCCTTATATATTTATACATAGTTATCATATCACCCCTTAAGCGCCTCTTCTCCGGCTGAACATCCCCAATTTGGCCAGTCTTTCCTCATAGCTAAGGTTTTCCATACCTTTTACCAGCTTAGTTGCCCTTCTCTGTACCCTCTCTAATGCAATAATGTCCTGTTTGAGTGATAGAGACCAAAACTGTACAGCATATTCTAAATGTGGCCTTACAAGTGCTCTATAAAGTGGAAGAACGCACACTTAAACTGATTATTGAAAATATTAAATCCAGTATAAACGATAAAAGAGAAGATTGTACTTTATGAACTTCAACTGCAGGTTTTCCTTCAGATATTTTTTAACTAAAATTCCCAGCATCCTCCAGGCAGCTAGTGTAAAGCTGGACATAGATGCAAAGATCCGCTCGTTGGGCCACATCGCCACTAACTTGCAGGGCTCTATCAGGGTAATCCTTATGGCCGAATGATCGGATTACGACTAGCACAATGGACTTCCGATGGGAAGAACATCCAACCTTCCTGATCAATATCGTGTCCAGATATCGGTCGGGAAGACCCAACGGAAACCCCCCATACACAGGGAGATAAGCTGTCAAATTGGTCTAAACCACTGATATCGGCAGCTTTATCTGCCCGTGTATGGCCATCTTAAGTGTATAGTGACCTTTTAAAGACTATACAGATCACACCAGATCACAATGGCCTTATGAAAAGCCAACCATGCAGTTTGTCTTAGTGTTGGAGTAACATCAATAAACAAACGCATGTGATTGCAATAATGGTGGTTCAGGTTATATTGAGTAAGAGTTTAAACTCTGCTACTGTGGCCACCCACAGTTAAATAATGCCCTTGCCCCAACACTACATCTTGGGAATTATTGAAAAAAATACACTTTTCTTAAGAACTGTTTGGGTGTTGCACTTCTCCCCACCCCAAATCTACCCAGAGTTTCTGTCTCGGGTTTTTCTGTACAGAGATGTCTTTTTACACCTGTGCACTGCCATTCTTGGTCGCTTGCCAAATGTAACCGCAAGTCAACCAGAGAGCCCAGTTTTCTTTCCCATGACTTAATTCTGGGTGGGGCAGAACTGTATTTTTTTCAATAATACACAAGGCAGGCAGTTTGTTTCCCATAAACAATCTACAGGTGATTGGTTTATTTGGCTCCAGGCATGAGGCCAGTTTTTGAAATTAAATGATCGGCTCTGCAAACAAAATTAGGCTCCACCTTTCACATGTCTCCAGTGCTGCGCACACAATGAGATTAAGGGAAAGTCGATTTATATTGTATTTTTTTTTCTTAGACAGGGAAGGTTAATAAAAAATGACATGGGAAGAAAGCAACACTGAGAGAAAAAGAGAGAGAGAGAGCTCCGTGTGAATAGGCACCGGCGTTTTCAAGTAACGCCGGTGCGCCCCAGGACTTGGCTATTCGGGGAGGTTCGGGGGCTACAAGTCGCGGCGAGAAGTCGCCAGGCGACAAATTGCCCCCGAATCTCCCCGTCTGCCCTAGCCCTAAAGAGGTTGCGTATAATGTTTGTTCTAAAATTTAACAAATTAACTGAATATGTTTGTGAAAATGCATGCACTTATAGGGAAGAAATGACTGATAAAATGTGGGGCCCATCATTATTTTGTGGGGTTTTTTGCAGCAAATTGACCTTTCATTATACCGTTATGAATAAATATAATTCACTAATAGTTTTTATTATTTTATTCTTACAAGTGTTTATATAAAATCAGACAACTATCAGGCCCGAATTTGTGGAAAGGCCACCCAGGCCCGAGCCTAGGGCGGCAGGATTTTAGGGGGTGGCATGCTGCCCAGCCACACCTACACTGGTTCAGAAACACTGGGGATATGCAGGAGATATGATTTTTTAAAATTTTCATGTGCCAATCCCCCATTGCTCCTGTCCTGATGATGAAAATTTGCGAATAAAGGGCAAAGTATGGGGGCGGCAAATGGCAGTGTGCCTAGGGGTGCCCGCTATGCAAATCCATCCCTGGGGGTTTGTTTGCAGCCAACACACCCAGTCTGTGAGTTCCTGACATATTTCACCTGCTTTAATTGTAATGCACTACTGACATACAGCATGGATGAATTGATTGCAAAAAATTGTTAGGTTTAGAAAACATGCTTATTAAATCATTCATGGCATAATTTATACCAGCTAGGCCAGTAAAATACAAGAAAGGTGGCAATCCTATATCTTGCAAATGGTCACACTGCCATCTGCTTCAAAGACTGCAAGATTAGAACTTACTTGACTTCTATGCAAGTGGATAGGGAATCCCTCTGGGAACCAGCCTAAAGTTCAGCTATGGTGTGATTAAAGGACAACATATTTGCCCTGCTAGAAACTCTCAAAAACCCAATTGCGTCAGGTTAGGTTGAGTTTAGGGGGTGGACACTTGTTTGGAGCTCGGGGTATCCTTAAAGGAGAAGGAAAGTTCCAATCCAAGGGGGCTGCCAAATACTGCACCGGCACTTGTGAGTGAGTAATTGCTTTCCTCCTTTCTTTCTTTGCTCGGGGCAAACACGTGCAGTAGAGTCAGTGTCGGACTGGGATGCCAGGGGCCCACCAGAAAACGTTAGACCAGGGGCCCACCAGAAAACCCAACTTTCCAAACTATTATTCCTTCTCTCCTCACTTAACCTCTTTATTCTCCTATACTTTTAGATCTACTTACTATACTCTATTCTTCCATTATTAAGCCTCTTTCTCCACATAAAGAAATAGGGAATGAACATGAAATAGGCCAAATTGTTAGAAGCAAGAGGCCCACTGACACCCGGGCCCACCGGGAGTTTTCCTGGTATCCCTGTGGGCCAGTCCTACACTGAGTAGAGTTAGAAGTTGGACTCTTAAAAACATGCATGTGACTTTTGAAGACAGAACACGGGAGGAAGAAGATCTCTTGTTTGCAAGTGCCCCAGGCCAGTGCAGTTTTCTGTTAACAGGAGCACCGGCCAGTCAGGCAAGTCATTACAGTGCTTGGGGCTGCCATTTGACACCCACCTTGGATTGAGTTTTTCTTCTCCTTTAAAAAGAAAACATTTCTGATGTAACACATTTGAAGAGGGCTTTCAGAGCTATAAGAGTCTTTATAATGTACTGTATCTATGTAGTAACTTACATCTAACCAGGGCCGCCATCATAGGGCCGCCCTGGCCGAACAGTGCTGCCTCTTCCGTCATGAAAAACTGAACAGCGGAAGTTACGAAATCGGTGAAACGTACCGAAAGTGGAGGAAAGACCCGAAGCGGCAAAAACACCCGAAGTCCTGAAGCGGTGAAAAGACCCGAAGTCACGAAAACAGATGAAATTGAAGTCCTGAACCGATGAAAAGACTCAAAGTCACAAAAGGAGGCGAAGTTGATGTCCTGAAGCCACAAGTTCAATTCTACTGGCCACCAATGTATTATTTTAATACTCTATAGGGCCCAGTGTTTTTTTTTTTTTTTAAATATTCTCTGGGGCCCCAGTTTTTTTTACTTGTAAGGGGGGCCCTGGCTGTGCCCATTTCATCCCAAATGAATGGAACCATACATGTATGGCCCTTTGCATGAAATCCATCTGTTCAGTCCTTGAGCTGATTGGTCAGACGACTGACAGGTCACTTGCAAGGATTAATATTATAACCATCATTGGTTTTATTTCTATTATCCTTTACATAGCACCAGTTCAAAATGATTTATGATTCAGACAAGTGCCTGGAAGTGGCTTAACATACCTCCCAACTGCCCTGTTTTTAGAGGGACAGTCCCTCTTTTGACAGCTCAACCCGCAGTCCCTCGTTTGTACTGGAAAGTCCCGTTTTTCTCTGTATTGAACAGCCAGAAAAAGAAAAAAGTTTCTAACTTAATTGGCTTTTGGCAGAGAGCCCAGAACAGCCACAGCATAAGATACTTTGTAACAATTTCTAGATAAGCAAATAAGTAATTGTAACAATATAAGGTAACAGGTTCCTTGGGAAGATTTAGACTCACAGTTTTAGGCTTCATCCACATGAGGAGATTCGGGAAGATTAGTTGCCCTGCGACAAATCGCCTCTTCTTCGGGGCGTAAATCTCCCCGAGCTGCCTTCTCTCTGCCCTCTGATGGCTAACATGAAAATCACCTGAGGCAATTCAGATGCGGCTCTTCGTTTTCTGAAGTCCCCCGAAGTTTCCTCGTGAGACAACTTCAGGCGACTTCAGAAAATGAAGCACCGCGTGTGAATTGCCACAGGCGATTTTCGTTAAAGCCAGCGGAGAGCAGGCAGAAGGCAGTTTGGGGAGATTGTCGCACAACTTTTTTGTCCCTCTTTTTATTTTCAAAATGTTGGAAAGTATGGCATAGCGGGACCCCTGCACCAGTATCAGAGTCCAATTAGCAACTGGGCAACGAGTAGGGTTGCCACCTGGCTGGTATTTTACCGGCCTGGCCAGTATTTTTGATGGTTGAACCCAATTTTATTAATAGGGAAAAAAGGTAAATATATAAGAAGGCCAGTGGTTTTTTTCAAGAAAAGGTGGCAACCCTAGCAACGAGAGAAGTAGTGAGAAACTGACCAGTACCTAAAAGAAATTTATTACGTTTAGAAAAAACATACGTCAAAAATAAAACATTACATTAAAAAAAATATCAGTTTTTTGTAAGTTCCTGGAGCACTAAAATGGGACTATTTTAGAAACTTTCCTTTTTTTTTGCTATTAAAGCAAGGAAATGTTTGTGCAGCTTTGATATTTCATTTGCAATAAATATCTACCCCAGCAGCAAGGGGATAACTATCTGAAAATTATAGTAAAAGTAGTTTTCCATATAGATTACCTAATAAAAACACCTTTCCCTGCACTTCTGCTCTTGGAAATGAACATCTATAGGTTTTCCAGAATTGCTGTGCAAACACTGTACTGGAAGAAGAAAGAACGTTATATTGTTCCTTTGCGAGTTTATTTAGTCTTTTTTCTTTAAAGGGAAACTGTCATAGGAATACATTTTTTTTTTTTTTAACGCATCAGTTAATAGTGCTGCTCCAGTAGACTTCTTCACTGAAATCCATTTCTCAAAAGAGCAAACAGATTTTTTTATATTCAGTTTTGAAATCTGACATGGGGCTAGACATTTTGTCAATTTCCCAGCTGCCCCTGGTCATGTGACTTGTGCCAGCACTTTTTTGAGGGAACTGCTTTCTGGCAGGCTGTTGTTTTTCCTTCTCAATGTAACTGAATAGTACGCAGTGGAACATGGGTTTTACTATTGAGTGTTGTTCTTAGATCTACCAGGCAGCTGTTATCTTGTGTTTCGGAGCTGTTATCTGGTTACCTTCCCATTGTTCTGTTGTTAGGCTGCTGGGTGGGGGAAAGGGAGGGGGTGATATCACTCAAACTGAACTGATGCATTTTGAAAAAAAAATTTTTTCCCATGACAGAAGCCCTTTAATTACTTGAGTAATTGAGTTGATCACGTAGGATTGTGTGCAGGGCTGTGTTGTAGTGTAAATAAACAGAAGCCTTTGGTGGGTAAGCGCTTTCCTATGGCCCATGGACAACAGAAGAAAGAATCAGGACCAATAATTGGGGTCTAAGGCCAGTGGAAAACAGGGTAACCTGTTTGGCCTTGCCTGGCTTCTGGCAGTCAGCGGCAAAACACTCTTTGTGCAGTAAAACCAGGGACACTTGACCCAGGCCAATTTCAGGTGTTTTATTGTTTTGTCTTAAGTAGCCCAAAAATATGAGGAAAAATATCTCCATAATAAACCCAACATGTTGGTTTACCTTCCACTTTAATTATGTTTAATTAACACAAAAAAAAAGGATATCCGTTTTTATAATTTGGATTATTTGGGTTAAATGAAGTCTATGGGAGACGGCCATTCCTCAATTTGGAGCTTTCTGGGTTTGCAAATAATGGATCCAATACCTGTCTTACATTTCAAACAGAATGCAGTTTAAAAAACCAACACAAAAACATTGTGATATTTTAGATAGAAGCATACAGGGATTAGTAATTCACAACAGCTAGAAGGTAAAGCATTTGATATTCCCATGAGCAGTTCCGCTGGCTACACTGTACTGTGTGTTGCGGGAGTCCTGCGTGGGTCCATATTTTGCAACCCGTACCTGCAACCTTCAATCTGCAACCCAGACCTGCAACGCAAATTCTTACCCGCTTGGACACGCTACCCAACCCACTGGAAGGCACCCTGTCACGCTCCAGGGAGGGGAGCCCGTATGGAAACACCAGGCTAAAACAAACCCCAGAGGGGGTTGGGGCATGCAAATTTTATAAATTATAATGCTTTTAATAAACACCAACAAGCCAAGTGAACTGAAAAGTAAAAAAAAAACCTCCCTGAGACGTGCGCCCCTCCCAGTGATTGCGCCCTAGCGGGTTGTCTACCCCTTGGCCCGGCCCTGCGTCCCAGAACCCATCGCATGCCAGTCTGAACCTGACTAGAACTGGTGCAAATTTGCAACATTTAGCGTGTTTATTTAGTAGGGACCAGTTTTCTTTAATTGTTTTTACAAAGTGGCAGAATACCCCTTCGTTTAACATGAGTCTAAAGAATAGGGATTGAGCTGAACACACCTTCTGCCCACACTTTACTAATGCAATGTCTACTTCTAGTGATGGTGTCCCATTATGATCTACATCCATAAAAGCATTGTTAGCATTCTGCTTCATGGAAAAATGTATATTGCTATATTTAACAAACAATATTTCTTAGGTAACCTTAACATAATAAATATCTGAATGAAACAGGAGGGTGATATAGACAAGCTGTTTGTTGACAGTGTCTTGAGATCTACTGATCACCAGCTAAAGGTCTACTGGTACATCCCGATTACACTGTTTACATAATTCACTCTACCTTGTAAAATTTAATTCCTGAATCAGCGAGTGTATATTTTCTGGTTGTAATATTGGTGTGTAGGTGCATCTCAGGTAATTTTGCCTGGTCATGTACTTTCAGAAAGAGCCAGCACTTTAGGAGGGAACTGCTTTCTGGCAGGCTGTTGTTTCTCCTACTCAATGTAACTGAATGTGTTGCAGTGGGACCTGGATTTTACTATTGAGTGCTGTTCTTAGATCTACCAGGCAGCTGTTATCTTGTGTTAGGGAGCTGTTATCTGGTTACCTTCCCATTGTTCTGTTGTTAGGCTTCTGGGTGGGGGAAATGGAGGAAGTGAAATCACTCAATACAGCAGTAAAGAGTGATTGAAGTTTATCAGAGCAGAAATCACATGACTGGGGGCAGCTGGGAAACTGACAAAATGTCTAGCCCCATGTCAGATTTCAAAACTAAATATAAAAAAAAATCTGTTTGCTCTTTTGAGAAACAGATTTCAGTGCACAATTCTGCTGGAGCAGCACTATTTACAGATGCGTTTAGTTCCCATGGCAGTATCCCTTTAATTTATTAGTATAAAGAAATGATTTTCCTCAACCCTTACACACAAATTTGAAATGCAAATTGATTATGACCCTTTTAGCACCAATATAATGCCTTGTAAAAGGTGTCTGCACATAGACTTCATCTCTGTGACTATTTCACATATCCGACAAGAAACAGCGCAATCAAAAAACTTTGTGACTCATTTATTGTGAGACCAGTTTGTCATTTCCACAGAGGGGTGAGAGCTGAGAGTCAGGGTGTGAAATCATCAGTCAGGGAACCGGTGAGAACAGGAGAGAAGACACAGAGCAGGAGGAGGGGAGGCTGGAAGAAACCATGGGAAGCTTTCCCTTTTGCACGTGCTGTGTCATGTCTTGCAACCTGCTGAGCCTGTTTGTCCCCACCATCACTTCTTCCGCTCAGGCCTGAGAATAAAGTTGTGAAACATTATCTGAAAATGAGACTAACGCTGTGATGTCACTCGTCACCCTGTTCCTTTAACTCTAAGGCATACCATTACTCACAGTATCATTGTGCAGCCATGGTGACCCAGGCATGATATCACTTGAACCTAGGGGACCAGTGGGTGGGTGCAGCTACATGTCTCCCCCCCATCCATCACTCATCAATACAGATCAAGATGCAATTATAGATTAGTGCCATAGGCTATGGAAAAAAAGCAAATAAAAGAACCTAGTGAAATATTGTTACTATTCAGTGCAGTCACCAAAATGTTGCAACACTGATCTGTGTGTGTCTTGAACCACAGAAAGTCTATGCACAGATTTTTCTTGTGTGTTCTGAAGTGCTATAGTGATTTCTACAAAGTGCTATCTCCATGATAACATTATAATCTCTTAATTGGAGATAGCATTTTGGAGACAGCACTTTGTAGAAATCACTAGAGCACTTTAGAACACACAAGAAAAATCTGTGCATAAACTTTTTCCATAGCCTGTGGCGCCGATCTATTAAAGGGATCCTGTCATGGGGGAAAAAAAATGCCCTGAAATCCATTTCTCATTTTGAAATCTGACATGGGGCTAGACATTTAGTCAATTTCCCAGTTACCCAAAGTCATGTGACTTGTGCTCTGATAAACTTCAATCACTCTTTACTGCTGTACTGCAAGTTGGAGTGATATCTCCCCCTCCCTTTCCCCCACCCAGCAGCCTAACAACAGAACAATGAGAAGGTAACCAGATAACAGCTCCCAAACACAAGATAACAGCTGCCTGGTAGATCTAAGAACAGCACTCAATAGTAAAAACCCTAGTCCCACTGTGTACTATTCAGTTACACTGAGAGGGGTAAACAACAGCCTGCCAGAAAGCAGTTCCCTCTTAAAGTGCTGGCATGACCGGGGCAGCTGGGAAATTGACAAAATGTCTAGCCCCATGTCAGATTTCAAAACTGAATATAAAAAAATCTGTTTGCTCTTTTGAGAAATGGATTTCAGTGCAGAATTCTACTGGAGCAGCACTATTAACTGATGGGTTAAAAAAAAAACATGTTTTCCCATGACAGTATCCCTTTAATGTATCTTCACTTGGTGATCGAGTGGAGGAACTGTGAATAAGATCGGCAAAGGGAAAAAAATTTCTGAGGGCTTACTTTTTTTTTAATCTTGCAGATTTAGTTTTGTTGTTGAATACAGCAGTGCCAAACTCAGGCAGAAATGATGTTGCCAGTCCAGTTGAGGTCATACTGCCTGGTGTGCCTAAGTCACTTTCACTTTGTGTTTTCATGTGTGCTTCACTTTGTTCAATGAAAATACGTCACGGTTCTGTGTTCTGTGCTAGTGCATTCAGACCTGACTTGTTTGTAATCCACACACCAAGCAGAGGTAGCAGTACAAACCTTGCAAACAAATATCACATTTACGTCTATTATTCCAGGAACTTTTTCTACTTCTCTGTTGTTTTTCATGACCACACACTGGTGTGCATCCAGCATGACCAGTATGTTTAAGTGTATTAAGTATATTTCAGAATTTCAAAGTGCTTTAGGGAAATGGCACATGGAAATGATATCAGTATCAGCATAGAATGCCCATAGATTACAGCATATAGAAGCCATCAATGCAGGAATATGTGAATGTCTGGTGCCAGGGGATGGTTCAGCAGATGAGCCCCTGATCTGGCTCTTTATGACTAGCCCACTGGGCTGCAGCCGGCTGACTTAAAGAACAAGGAAAGTGTAAAGTAGAATAAGGCTAGAAATGCTGTATTTTGTATACTAAACATAAACATGGACTTACTGCACCACAAGCCTAATCAAACAAATGATTTATGCTTTCAAAGTTGGCCACAGGGGGCTGTCATCTTGTAACTTTGTTATACATCTTTGCTAGACCAAGACTGTGCACATGCTCAGTGTGATCTGGGCTGCTTAGGGATCGTTGTAAATTAAAACAGGGAAACAAACAGCTGCTAGAGTTCTGCATGGCTGGGAAGTAAGGCGGGGCTCCCCCTGCTGTTCATAAGTATGATTGTTTCCCTGCACAGCAGTTACGGACCTTCTGACAATTCCTATCCACAGCACTAAATGAAGGGAGAATTTCACTGCATACAGTCAGGTTTCTTGTAGAAATGGTACACATTTTTTAATTAAAATATATTGGAGATAGATTTCTTTTTCATTAAAGAAATTCAAAATGGAATTAAATTTTTTTGCCTTTACGTGCCCTTTAACAAGCAAGCTTCTTTGTTATTATGGGATGGCTCCCATTAAGAATCAAGCATCACAGACCTACTGGATAACTGACCTTCACAATCACATTTACAAGGAAACATATTCTATGTATATGCCTAGTATACAATGGGTTAGAAAATAAAGTTTTTTAAGGGCTTTTTCAATCGAAAATAGACCAATTGTGATTGAATATGGCTATTTTTGATCGAATACAAATTGTTCGATTGCATCGCTCGACTTCCTAGGACTTAGAAAAAATTTCAGGACAGGTTCTAGGAGGTCCCCCATAGGCTAAAATGGCAATTTGGCAGCATTAAGGTGGTGAAAGTGTCAAAGTCGAATGATTTTAAAGGGCCAGTACTCTGAAAATTCGATTTGTCGAATATTCAAATGTTTTCAATTCAAATCGAATTTTGGGCTATTCAGTTGTCAGAGTAGTCCAATATTACTCTGAGATTCAGAATTTTTCGACTTGTCGAATATTCAAATGTTTTCAATTCGAATCGAATTTTGGGCTATTCAGTTGTCAGAGTAGTCCAATATTACTCTGAGATTCAGAATTTTTTCATTCAAATTTTATTCGAATATTCACTTCGACCCTTAGTAATTGGGCCCCTAAGTAAAACATGTTATTCTACTCCTTGTAACAATTAATTCAGGGGGTTATTTATCAAATTCAGCAAATGTCTGAGTATTTTGTTAAAACCACTCTGATAAAATTCCTGGTGCCTTTTTTTTTTAACTATTTTACTGTATTCATATCAATAAATTTACACAAAATAATCTGTTGCAATAAAATCGTAAAAATATCCAAATCATATGGATTTGATGGCCAAAAATCAAAAACACAGCACAGATAACAGAATCTGTGGTTGTGAGTAATATATCTACAAAGACTGACAGCTAATTTGTCACATAGGTGAAAGGAAAAGTAAATGTTTTTCTTTTTCTTTCTGTAAATTTGCTCTAAACAGCCC
>CM044446.1:91141233-91154692 GCA_024363595.1 Xenopus borealis | reverse complement strand
TATCACTCTCTACATTATACTAAAAGTTAACTCAAAGGTGAACAACCCCTTTAAATTGTCACAAGTTCTGTTGTATATTATATCAAATAATAAGTCAGTAGTTGGCTCTGCTATATAAAGTATGGGATACTGTCATGGGAAGACATGGTTTTTTTCAAAACGCATCAATTAATAGCAGTGGTGTAACTACCAGGGATGCAGCGGGTGCAATAGCACCAGGGCCCCCTTGGGGCCCATCGGAGCCAAGAAAATAGTTATGGCAGGTGGTTATCCAGGGGGAAATTTTACAGCACACATGCCATAAACACTCCAGCATGTGATTTATAGAGGTAAGGGCCTGACAGGGGGGCCCAGGTGCCCATCCTGTACCGGGGCCCACCAGGGAGTAGTTACGCCACTGATTAATAGTGCTGATCCAGTAGACTTCTACATTGAAATCCAGTTCTCAAAAGAACAAACAGATTTTTTAAATTCAGTTTTTAAATCTGACATGGGGCTAGAAATGTTGTCAATTTCCCAGCTGCCCCTGGTCATGTGACTTGTGCCAGCACTTTAGGAGGGAACTGCTTTCTGGCAGGCTGTTGTTTTTCCTTCTCAATGTAACTGAAGGAGTCACATTGGGACATGGGTTTTACAATTGAGTGCTGTTCTTAGATCTACCAGGCAGCTGTTATCTTGTGTTAGGGAGCTGTTATCTGGTTACCTTCCCATTGTTCTGTTGTAAGACTGCTGGGGGGAGGGGTGATATCACTCCAACTTGCAGTACAGCAGTAAAGAGTGATTAAAGTTTATCAAAGCACAAGTCACATGACTTGGGGCAGCTGGGAAATTGACAATATGTCTAGCCCCAAGTCAGATTTCAAAATGAAATATAAAAAAAACTGTTTACTCTTTTGAGAAATGGATTTCAGTGCAGAATTTTGCTGGAGCAGCACTATTAACTGATGCATTTTAAAAGGGGCCATATACAACCACCACATACAGTTCTTTGTCACAATATATATTTCACCAGTGTTAGTGTATACACCAATGTGGGTGCTGAACTGGGACTGTGAAGTTAGTATGCTAAGAAGTGGATTTTGTCCCTAGTAAAAGCCAACCAAGCTGCATTTAATCCATGAAAGATGGAGCCAGTCTCAATTTCTGTGCTGAAAACTGTGCTGTGGCCTAAGGTCTTGGCTACCTGAATGTCACAATATATATGTATTGAGATTGTAAAGCTGAGTTGCTGTCCTATCTGCAATATTAGGAACATTGGGAGTGGTGGACCTTCCCAGGACATGCACTCATATTATAATTAAAACAAGGTAAAACGTGCTGTTTACTGGCACCGTTTATTGGTATCTTCATGAACAGGATGGGATTGATAAGGAATGGCATTATTTTGGCTCATCTGGGCTGCCAACACAGTCAAAAATGGCCAAATGTTTGTGTGTTAAACAACCCTAGCTAGCTCCATGAATATGAATTCCTCACGGACCAGGGAACCACTACTTACTTTTACTTACTCTAGCTCACGGCTATAAAAGTAAAAAAATACAAAATGTTGCACTCATATTTGTTGCTCTACATAAACAATATGGATGTCTACTGAGAACTGAATGGGGTGGTTCACCTGAATTACTTTAACATGTTATAGAATGGTTCATTCTAAACAACTTTTCAATGAACTTTTATTTTTTATTGTTTAGATTATTTACCTTCATCTTTTCAGCATCCAAATCTGGGTCACTGACCCCATCTTAAAAAAAAACATATGCTCTTTAAGGCTACACATTTATAGTTATTGCTACTTTTAATTACTCATCATTCTATTCAAGCCCTCCTCTAATCTTATTCCAGTCTCTTATTCAAATCAATATGTGTTTAATTTGGTCAGATTGCTTAAATTGCAAATAGGAGAGTTGCTGAATAACAATAATTAAAAAAAAATGAAAACCAACTGAAAATTGTCTCAGAATATCGCTCTCTACATCATACTGAAAGCTGATTTAAAGGTGCACAGGCCCTTTAACAGACAGCGTGGGACTAGGGTTGCCACCTTTTCTGGAAAAAAATACCGACCTTCCTATATATTTATCTTTTTCCCTATTAATAACATTGGGATCAGCCATGATTTTTACCGGCCAGGTCCATGAGCAACATTCAGAAATAAAACAAGTTGGGGAGCAACACTAGCATGACAAATGTTCTTGGGGTGCCAAATAAGTTTTGTGATTGGCCATTTGGTAGCCCCCATGTGGACTGGCAGCCTATAGGAGCTTCTATTTCGCAAGATAACTGTTTTTTATGCAACCAAAACTTGCCTCCAAACCTGGAATTCAAAAATAAGCTCCTGCTTTAAGACCACTGAAAGCAACATCCAAGGGGTTGGAGAGCAACATCTATGCGTATGTCTATGCGCAAAGCAGATGATATTCCCCTAATGAATTTACGTAGAGCCAAAACTTTATCTACCCTTCCAGGTCCTCTGCCTTTGGACCAAATGCACAGGGCATCAGTGTTCCCACTGTACCGAGTTATAAAATGTCTCCATTGTAAAGCCATATTTATGCTCGGACTATATATATATATATATATATATATATATATATATATATATATATTAATACCCTTTCAGCTCCATGCATGACAGCTGAATTAATGAGGTTTATAAAATGGCCTATAATGCAATTGGTGGATGTTCATTGCCTGTACAAGATTAGCACACAAGTAACAAAAACTAGCTATAACCATAACAATAAAAACAATGCACATTTCTCTGCAGAGGAATATAAGTGATCTGGAAGCTGAATGGATTTTTTTTTTTTATTACAGGTTGATTGCTTTTTGAAAAGCTGGCTCAAACAATACTATCAAAACACAAACTCATATAGGCCATAAACCATACAGGCTCAAGGCTACCTGTAAGATAAAGAAAGGAACTATTGTCTTCCAATAAAGCCAAAGTGATTAGCTGCTGGACTTTTTTGTTGAGTTATCAGCAAGGAGTTGGTTACTGGGGCACTTAACAGTCTGATATGTTTGAACAAGTTCTTGTGTAACTGGTATTATTTCTTGGCTGCTGTTGACTTTACGTTGGTGGGTTTGGCCAGTGTAGATAATTCTTTATGAAAGGACTGCAGTGACAGCTCAAAACATTGTCAAGGCTGCTAACCTGTGTCAATCTGTACTCTCCATTCACAAAAATCTTAGGTAATCCTTTGTTAAAGTTTTAACTCTTTGAAGAAATGTTCTTTTCATTGTTCTAAGGGTATGCCGTGATTTGTAAAAGAAAAGTAGGCTTCAGTTCATGAAGACTAAATCCCTTGACTAATACCAGGCTAGCCAGGTTGATCAGAATTTTCCAATAGATATCTGGCCATTTTTTGATCAGGCCTAAACGGCTTCAATCATGGGCCAATAAGCTGCCAACTTGGTCTTGAGAATTCAAGGTGCCCCTTACAACAACATTTTCTGGGCCCCCCTACAAGTAAAAAAAAACCCACTGGTGACAAGTACAAGCAGTGTCGGACTGGTCCACCAGGATACCAGGAAAAGTCCCGGTGGGCCCAGGTGTCAGTGGGCCCTCATGCTGCTAATTTGGCCAAGTCCATGGTCATTCCCTATTTCTAAAGCCTAAATAGATGTAATAATAGATTATACTATGTAAAGAAAATACACTAGGAGAACAGAGGTTGAATGAGTAGAGGAAGAATAATAGTAGAGTGGGCCCCTGATCTAAAAATTTTTGGTGGGCCCCTAGTGTAAGGTTTTTGGGTGGGCCCCTGATGTCCTAGTCCGACACTGAGTACAAGTAAAAAGTGGCCAGTCCCCCAAGATAAAAAGTTGTACAAAGGTTTAAAAACAAATTGGTATTCAGCGGGGCTTGACTCCTACTTCGCTGCAACTTGACTCCTCATTTGGCGCAACTCCTTCTTCAGCGCAACCTTGCTCCTACTTTGACACAAATTTGCTCCTACTTCAGCAGGTCGGAGGGGGGGCAGCTAATATAAGAAAAGCAGTGTTGTGTTTTGATGAGTAGGGTATAAAATTGCTTTATTAGCAGGTTCATGCAGCCATTACACAGCGAACTCTATTGAACTCTATTGCTTTTAAACAGTATAGAAGGTAATGTATATGCACAGTATAACTCATGTGCACAGTGACCTCTACAGGCCATTTGTATAAACACCACAAGCAGCACAGCCAGGCCCCCCTTAACATGTAGAAGCCATCAGACCTGGGACAATTGTCCCCCCCAGTGCCCCCCCTGATCACAGCCCTGAGTATAGGCATGCTATACCTTATGTTTTGGACATGATTACAAGTCCCAAGGCCACCAAAGCCCTCTAGTAGTTATGCTCCCCATGTTCCTTTCTGCTTATTCTTCATAGCACCTGCTCTAGTCACTTGAGCTTATGAGACAAAAGAATATACAGTATTCAGATTCTGCATCTGAACTGAATAATAATCAGCCCTGTAGCATTAACCATTCCAGATGTCATATTTTTGATCCCTAGGCGTAGCTTCTCATCAGCACCTCGGGGCTGGCATAGCAAGGTCTGTATTTAATATTCAACATTTTTAGCTATATTCTTTCTTTATTAGCCTTTTTGTCTCCTTTCAGTTATGCAATGTTGGCTTGGTGGTTTCTAACTTCTATGGTACATGGGCTTAGTTATGTAATAAATGTTTCACCCTGTTCTAGTATCTTAGAGTAACCAATCAGAATGTAGAATTCAGAACTAGGGTTAGGCAGGAGAGGCATAGGCCACTCTAGGCACTAGGCATGTACCTCTTATCCACCTACCCCTAGACCAGGCCCTCCAATTGCACTCATGATCCCTGTCCCACTAGACCCCCCCCCCCACTGCTCGCCTATGCTCGCTCATCTCTTGACCCACCTCCTTTATCTTCACTATGGGTGAACATATGTGCTTGCCCTGGGGGGCATGGGTGGACCAAGATGGCCCAGGGATCATGATTTCACAGAGGTGGACCAGCACTGGTAGGATCTACTGGTCTTCACTCTGATTGATTACTATGGGTCGCTAGACCTAAAGCAATTTCATTACACTTAGTTGATTCAGAATTGATCAAAAGACCCCTCAGCAGATACTTTCCACTGCATTTACATTTATTTGTGCCACCTCGCATACAGATGGGTGTTGCCACCTTTACACATAGTTGAAACCCGGAAAAAGGACCAGCTGCGGACTTTAGATCTTGGTCAAGATGATGTTATGGATGGAGCCCTCCTTAATTGGGGCAGGACTATGATATCAGGTTGGGGTTACTGCTTTTCTTGGGTGCAATTAGGTGGATTTCTGCTGCTTTTCAGACTGCTGAAAATTGAGCAGAAGGTTTTGAGCTGAACAGCTCCTTGAAATACTGGGTTTCTGATTCAAAACCAGATGGATGAAAGCCCTAGATTCAGGAGGTTCAAATAAATGTAAACACATAAGGTATAAGTGTTCTGTTAAATACTGAATCAACAGATTGTGTTATATGTAACTTGAGTGTTATGAACGTTCCTTAGTGAGTAAATAGCTAAAATATATCATATTACCCCTTACGTGCTTTGATCTCCCCACTGAGCGGCGTCAATCATTAGGGAGATCAATCATTAGGGTATCGGGACTGTCGCCTACAAATGTGACAATGACCCGCAAAGATGTTGATGTGTTGTCCGACTTGTGATGGGCCAGACTAGTCCAGATTGTACAGGTCTGGTGACTAATTTTTGCACTAAATGGGCTGCTAAGCCCCCTGTAAATCTGCTCCCTATTAATGGGCAGTTTTTGGCACTGTACCTACATGGTACTTGGGTTGCTACAAGACACTGACAGTTGCTTTGTGTGTTAGCTCCTGCCTGTCATGTGCTTCATATAAGATCTAGGCATTCTACCCACGGTTCTACCCAAGTACTGCAGACTCCACCTAAGTTTAAGGGTGCTAATGTTATTAGAATAAGTACTTCTCCAGAATTCCATACCAGTAGCATGGCTTTTTGCATTTTCATGGCTACAAACACAACATTGTGTGGCTCAAGAAACCCCGCGACAGATACACCTAAATAGGGTCAAGCCCTTTGAAGATACAAAAAAGTTATGCCTTGGCTATTGTTTGGTAAAGTGTTACATACAAACAAACAAAATTAAAAATATTGTGTTTTTTTCCTTTTGTTATACAATAGGATTGAACTTTTCCTTGTCACATGATCTACAGCAAACATTAGAGGACTATTAATGGCCAACAAACAACATCCATCTTTCCTTGTGAAACATTAATGGACTGGTGTATTGAAATGGCTTAAGTCAGAGAACACTGCTAGTTACATGCCTTGACATGTATAATTAGCAATTTTCTTGTCCTGGAAATGTAATTGTAAAGCACTCCAAACCAAGTGATTCCATGTTACACCACTAAAAAGGGATGAAGTCAACATAAAACCACAGTTGTGCTTTTTGCTGCAGCCAGTTGCACAACAAAATCCCATTCATAAAAGGCATTGCTTACCTTCAAATTAACTTTTGCTATGATGTAACTTGCAATTGGGCTTCATTTTCTAATTTTATTATTTAGCTTTTGTTCAGCTACTCTTCAGCTTGGAATTTTAGCAGCTATCTGGTAGCCAGGGTTCAGATTACCCTGGCAACCACATAGTGGTTTGAATCCTGGAATCCTGGAATACTGGAATATGGACAGGATTGAAAGATAAGTAACAATAAAATAACAATAACTTTACAATTTTTGCCTCACAAAAGAACACAGTATGGGCTACATTTGAAAGTTGGAAAGAGTCAGAGAAAAAGAAGGCAGATAATAAGGAAAAAAATAAAGACCAATTGAAAAGCTGCTAAGAATGACCCATTCTATAAAATACTAGAAGTTATCCTGAAGCACCCCTTTAGGACAGAAACACACGAAGCATTTCGAGGAGATTTAGTTGCCCGGCGACTAATCGCCACTTATACGGGCGACTAATACCCCCGAAAAGCCTTCCCACCGGCTAAAATCAGATCACCAGCAGGATGACACTAGGAGTGCTTCGTTTTCCTCACATGGAAACTATGTGTGACTTTGTAAAATTAAGTGCCCTTTAAGGTTGTTGCATTGACATGAGCTCTTATGCAGGCAAATACTGAAAGGGTAAGGAAAGTGTAAAATAGAATAAGGCTAGAAATGCTGTATTTTGTATACTAAACATAAACATGAACTTACTGCACCACAAGCCCAATCAAACAAATGATTTATGCTTTCAAAGTTGGTCACAAGGGGCTGTTATCTTGTAACTTTGTTATACATGTTTGCAAGACCAAGACTGTGCACATGCTCAGTGTGATCTGGGCTGCTTAAGGATCATCATAAATGATCAAAACAGCAAAATAAACAAAGCTGCTTGAGTTCTGCATGGCTGGGAAGTAAGGCGAGGACTCCCTCTGCTATTCATAAGTATGATTGTTTCCCTGTCCAGCAGTTAGGGACCGTCTGACAATTCCTATCCACAGCAGTAAATGAAGGGAGAATTTCACTGCATACAGTCAGGTTTCTTATAAAAACATTACATATTTTTTAATTAAAGTATATTGGAGATAGATTTCTTTTTCATTAAAAAAAGTAAAAATGGGATATTATTGTTTTACCTTTACATGCCCTTTAAAAAAACTAATAAAGTAAAGAATGAAGACTAGTTGATAAGTTGGTAAAGATTTGCCATTCTATAACATACACGTTATCTTAAGGGTAAACCACTCCTATGGTGAACCTAGGAGAAAGAAGCATGACCAGGCATCACCATCTTGCTGAACGCCAAAAATTAGTTCAACTGTACAGGACTCTGCGTTGCGTTTGGCTGCGTTCAGCCGCAGGGGAGCGCAGGTCTAGACGCACCTCATTTTGTTCAATGAGGTTGTACCCACGAGATGCGTGTAAGCGCCGAACGCAGATTCAGACGCAACATGCTGCATTTTTCCTGCGTTCGGCGCTCACATGCGTTCGTGTGAGTACAGCCCCATTGAAAATAATTGAGTGCGTCTATACCTGCGCTCCCCTGCGTTTGAACGCAGCAAAACACAACGCAGGAGAGCGCAGGTAAAAACGCCCATGTCTAGGAGCCCTTACAAAAGGGCGTTTTAGGGCTGCACTCCCCCTCCGTTCAGTTTCAGTCCATTCAAGCGCATGGATCTCAGGCAATTCTTCACAATGACGAATTTTAGTGCCGAACACAGGTTGAACGCAACATTTTTATGCCAAGGGTTAATCATTATTCATTGTTTCCAGATTTACAGGCAAATGGGAAATGTGTGGGTGTGACCTAATTAATTTAGTTATAAAAATTATAATTAAAAGACAAGACAGTTTCTTCATATTTTTAATAGGGTTCTATGACAGGGAGGAAGTGAAATTACAAATTTGCATTGTTATTCAATGGACAGATGATGTAACCTAAATAATGATAAATAACCAGCTTTCTCAACATTATGTGTTGGCTCAGCCACAAAGAATGCTCTGAATGAATGGATCCTTTTCTACTGTATTTGAACGTCTCAGTTGTATAGATCCTGCTGCAAAGAGATAGAAAACATGTGATACTTATACAGGTACAGTACCTGTTATCCAGAATGCTTGGGACCTGGGGGTTTTCTGGATAATGGGTCTTTCTGTAATTTGGTTCTTCATACCTTAAAGGGGACCTGTCACCTAAAAACATTATACCAAATCCTATTATATCACATTAGTCAAGCAAAACTAACTTTAATTGCATTATATAAAGTATTTGAATGTGTTTCTTTTGGTCTGGGACTTCATAATTATAGCAAGCAGGCAGGAGCCATTTTGTGGACACTTATTAAAGGGATACTGTCATGGGAATTTTTTTTTTCCGAAATACATCAGTTAATAGTGCTGTTCCAGAAAAATTCTGCATTGAAATCCATTTCTCAAAAGAGTAAACAGATTTCTGTCAATTTCCCAGCTGCCCCAAGTCATTTGACTTGTGCTCTGATAAACTTTAATCACTCTGTACTGCTGTACTACAAGTTGGAGTGATATCACCCCCTCCCATTTCCCCCCCAGCAGCCTAACAAGAGAACAATGAGAAGGTAACCAGATAACAGCTCCCTAACACAAGATAACAGCTGCCTGGTAGATCTAAGAACAGCACTCTATAGTAATAACCCATGTCCCACTGCGTTTTATTCAGTTACATTGAGAAGGAAAAACAACAGCCTGCCAGAAAGCAGTTCCCTCCTAAAGTGCTGGCACAAGTCACATGACATGGGGCTGCTGGGAAATTGACTAAATGGCTAGCCCTATGTCAGATTTCAAAACTGAATTTTAAAAAATGGATTTCAGTACAGAAGTCTACTGGAGCAGCACTATTAACTGATGCGTTTGGAAAAAAACATGGTTTCCCATGACAGTATCCCTTTAAAGGGGAATTCAACCCCCCCGAAGGCCTCCCTCCCCCCGGCCTACCTCTCCCTGCAGCAAGTGCTGCCCCTAAGTTGCTACTTACCCCTCTGTACAGGTTCCCGGGCGCCATCTTCTTCAGCAACGTCTTCATCCTGGATCCGTCAGCGATTGGCGGTGCATGCACAGTAGGATGCATTTGCCGGTTTGTACTACTGCGCATGCACCCAAAGTTCACGAAGTTCAATTGATGAACTTCGTGACCTTTGGGCGCATGCGCAAGCCTACAGGGGGTGGGGGGGGAGGTTGATAGTGTCCGACGGATTGAATTCCCCTTTAAAGCAAGCCTTGCATCATCTCAGTCTCTTGTCTGGGCACCAGAATGGGGGACCTGATGTCCATCCCCCTGCACTGGCTACACAATGAAATGGCAAACAGAGAGGGGAATGTGAGGAATGCAATTACATCTAGGAAGTGCTGACCTAAGCCATAGAGGAGGGGCAGACAGTATTTGATTGACAGCTGAGATTTGTAAATTAGTTTAAAATAGCTATGAATGTTTTAATAAAAATAGAGTTTGGATTTCATATTTAATTTGAAAAGTACTTTTATTATACAGGTTTTTATGTCTGGTGACAGGTCCCCTTTAAGTCTACTAGAAAATCATGTAAACATTAGTTATGGGCGCATCTGGGGCGTTTCGCTTCGCCAAATTTTTCGTGAATTTCCCAAGAAATTAGCGAATTGGCGAAAAATTCGCGAAAATGTCAAAATCTGAAAATTCACAAAAAATTTGTGAAATTTGAACTACTTCACTATAAATTCGTGAATTTCAAGCAATTTCACTATAAATTCGTGAATTTTGAATTTTCACAAAATTCGTGAAATTCAAACGTTTTCACTATAAATTTGTGAATTTTGAACATTTTCACTATAAATTCGTGAATTTCGAATGTTTTCACGAAAAATTTGTGAATTTCGAACATTTTCACGAAAAATTCGTGAAAATCGGAAATTGATGCAGGCAAATTTTTTCTGGTGAATTTATTTGCCAGCGGTGAATCGCAGGAATTCGCTGTGAATTCGAGCTAGGCGAATAAATTTGCCCATCACTAGTAAACATTAAATTATTGCTTCCAATAAGAATTAATTATATCTTAGTTGGGATCACGTACAAGGAATTGTTTCATTGCTACAGAGAAAATGAAAATCATTTTAAAAAATTTGAAATATTTGGATAAATTAGAGACTATGAGGCTTTTCCTTAATTCGGAGCTTTCTGGATAACGTTTTTACGGATAACAGATCCCGTACTATATTTCCTTTTCAATTAAAGTGCCACATAGTCTCCAGTCTCTTAAGGTGGCCATACACAGGCAGATAAAGCTGCCGACATCGGCCGTTTAGACTGATTTGACAGCTTATCTCCCCGTGTATGGGGGCTTCTGACGGGACTTCCCCACCTATATCTGGACACAAAGGTTGGATTTTCTTCCGACCGACCCGTTGGAAGTCCATTGTGCTAGTCGTAATCTGATCGTTCGGCCATAGGGCTGACAGTTTGGATTACCCCGATATAGCCCTGACAGTTAGTGGCATATCGGGAAAGATCAGCTCGTTTTGGTGATGTCACCAAACGAGTGGATCTTTTAATTTATGGCCAGCTTTAGGCAGGATTAGTGAATTAGCAAACAATTAGGCAGTGAGACAGGTGGCTGGGATGGAGTCTTGGGTTGTGCAGCATCTGGGGATGAATATTGTGCTGCAGCTGCTGCACGGGGCACTTAAGGTCAAGGTAGGGGCAATCAGAATGGCAGAAGAGTGTACTGAGCTGCACAAGGTGAAACATAGCCCCTTCAGCAAGTGCTGCCCCTCATGATTTACTCACCAGCAGCTGCTTAGAGTCATCTACTGCCCTACAGCCTCTAGGAAATTGTTCTGTCACAATTAGACAGCTAGATAGTAAATTAAGTAGGTTAAAAGAAATAGATAAAGTCCATGAAGTTCAGCTGTCTACAGGATGATCCAGAGACTATAGCACAGTCCTTCAGTATGTCTTGCTGATCTAAAAGGTCTAACTTAAAATTGTGATAAGGTATTCAGTGGGTTGCTGTACACATGCACTTTTTTTTAATCATTCTGAAAACCACATGAAAATGTTTTTTGGTGAGATGTAGAATTATTTCTGAGCCAATCCAGAAGCAGGAAAATAATCAGTGAATTGACCATAGCCAGATTGGCTCCGACATATCCCTATTCTACCTGAAACCTCGCTCAGTTTTGGGTAAGCTCCTGTCACAATTGTCACGGTTAGAAGGTTCATTACAATACTAAGGTGTTTTATCCGCAAAACTGGAGTTAGTTAAAGGAACAGTAACACCAAATTGTTTTAGAGTTCTCAAAATATAATGCACAGTTGTCCTGCACTGGTTAAAGTGTTTGCTTCAGATACTCTACTTTAGTTTATACAAACAAGCTACAGGGTAGCTGTGGGGGCAGCCATTCAAAGCTGAAAAGGGAGAAAATGCACAGCTTACACAGTTTAAAAAAATTAAGCTCTGTTGTAGACAATGGGATTCTGTAGAGCTTATCCGTTATCTACTGTGTATCCTGTGCTTGAACTGCTGCCCCCATGGCAACACAGCATCGTATTTATATAATCTAAAGTAGTCTTTTTGAAGCAAAGTTTTACTAGGGTAAAATTGCATTATTTATTCATTACTTTAAAACACTTTAATTTTTAGATATTACTGTTCCTTTAAGGGCTCATACAGATGAGTGTTTTGGGTTGCACTCTGTGGGCGCAGGCAGAGACACAGTCAGTTCTTCTCTATATGCCCATCCTCGGGATGACACAAGTAATAGCTAAACGCAGGTGGAATGCAGGAAGAATTGACTATGTCTGGGCGTCCCCTGCTGAATGGATGAAAGGAAACACAGAGGAGAGCAGCCCAAAACACTTGTCTGTATGAGCCCTTAGTGTGGAGTGTATCCTATCAAAAGTATCACAATGTACTGTGTTTGCTCCACTAGGTCTGGACAGACTGACATACAGGGCCGCCATTAGAAATCACGGGGCCCCGTACAACAAAATTTGATGCCCAAGCCCCACCCCTGATCCCGCCCACTCCACATCACAGTTTAAAGACCACACAGACATCAGTGCTAAAAAAGTAACCCCCCACACACACAAATTATAAAAAGCTATTAATGGTCAGGGCCCCCCTTACAAGTTAAAAACAATTGGGGCCCCAAAAAATATTTTTTATAAAAAAATTGGTGACAGGGCCCCCCTTAAAAGTTAAAAACATTTGGGGCTCCAAAAAAATATTAAAAAAAAAAAAAACATTAGCGATAGGGCCCCCCTTACAAGTTAAAAAAAAATTGGGGCCCAAAAAAATATTTTTTATAAAAAAAATTGGTGACAGGGCCCCCCCCCTTACAAGTTAAAAAATAATTGGGGCCCCAAAAAATAATTAATGATTAATGACTTCGGGTATTTTCGCCGCTTCAAGACTCCAGTGTTGGCTCCTTCGTGACTTCGGGTCTTTCCGTTTTCTTCAGAACTTCGCGTCTCTTCGGCACTTCCGCATACAGCAATGAAGACATCGGAAGGAGCCGCACGGGGCTCGGCGCTCGTAAGGGGGGCCCTGCCCTTGGGAAAAATGCAGCACTACCGGGCCCCCCTTCAGGCCCGGGACACTTGTCCCCCCTGTCCCCCCCTGATGGCGGACCTGCTGACATATATACAGTTCTCTCCAGTGATGTCATTTTGGGGGCCAAAAGTGAATTTTTCTTCAGTCGTACTATAATATCTATCTCAAGCCCATAGACTTTATTACCCCCCCATTTAGCATTCCTCACACTGGTCCATTATACACAGTTGTTACCAGGTGTGGACTGGAAATCTGTGGGTTCTGGCAAATGAAAGAGGCGCTGCTGTAAAATCTCATAGATACTCACTATTTATTGGACCTCCGGGGGCCTCTGTACTTAAATGGCATGTAAAGGCAAAAAAAAAAAAATCCCATTTTTACTTTCTTTAATGAAAAAGAAATCTATC
>CM044446.1:91118767-91138143 GCA_024363595.1 Xenopus borealis | reverse complement strand
ATTGTCGCCTGCTATTAAACGCCAGGCGACAGAATCTCCCTGTCTGTCCCCAGCCTTATTGTGTGTTAGGGAGCTGTTATCTGGTTACCTTCTCATTGTTTTTTATTAGGCTGCTGGGTCTCATGACAGTATCCCCAGGCCCGGACTGGCAATCTGTGGGTTAGGGCAAATGCCAGAAGGGCTGCTATAAGGTGTCATAGAAAGTCAGTATTTAGTGGGCTGGTGGGGACTGTTTGGGCCTCTATGTGGGCTGATTGGGCCTCTGTGTACCTGAAATGCCAGGGCCTATTTTGATTCTCAGTCCAGTCCTGAGTATCCCTTTAATAAAAGTACCCCAGTTAGATTAAAAAATACATGCACTATAGAAACTTGTGATTACAGTCACCCTGCAACCCATTAATGCCCCAATTCTGATCCTGGCTGTCTATCAGGCTGAAGCCTCTAACTCAGGGGTATCCAACCTTTTGGCTTCCCTGGGCCACATTGGAAAAAGAAAACTTGTCTGGGGCCACACATGAAATACACAAACACTTTTGATTTGTAAAAGTAAAGAAAATGCACAGAAAAGAACTTCAATACCAGTTGGATAACCAGTTAGAGCTATACACTGGAATATGGGACACCTGGATATTAAATAGACTTATATTATTATTACTACTAACTGGGCAATGGGCAAAGTCCCCCCTCCTGCCTACTCCTATAGCCTTAGCTACATAATGTTTCCTCGGGAACCAAACATTTCAAGCTGGGCTGTATTCATATCCATCCTGGGGCGCAGGTGGGACACCCCTGCTCTAACCACTGCTCTACCCAATCAAAGCATCTAACCCTACTCATTGGGAACCACCCATGGGCCCCATAGACTCCACCATCTAAAGCTTGAAACCTTTTACCATCCAGTTCAATAATCAAACTACAAATTCTAATTCATTAAAATAATGTGTACCGTTTTTATAAGAAACCTGACTGTATGCAGTGAAATTCTCCCTTCATTTAGGGCTGTGGATAGGAATTTTCAGACGGTCCCTAACTTTTCTACAGGGAAACAATCATACTTATGAACAGCAGGGGGAGCCCCTGCCTTACTTCCCAGCCATGTAGAACTCCAGCAGCTTTGGTTGTTTCCCTGTAGAGCAGTCGGCGACTGTGTAGAGATTTATATTGAATTTTATTTTTGCCTTTACATCCCCTTTACTGTTTCCAACTCCAGCTGCAGGGACAAAGATCATGGAGCCAGATTTAAACAGATAAACTGGGATTCTATTTGGAGGATTATTTACCTGCAGCCACTGGTTCTGCAGAGTTGGAGAAAGTTTATATTAAACAATACAAAAACTATAAAATCCACATTAGATTACATGACAACACAGGACCCAGTGCAGTCTGTATATTCTGATTATTAATCAGACTTTCTGTATCAGCTTCTGGCAGATATTATTTGACTTGTGCTGTTTTGATAATTTATGACGATCCCTAAGAATCCCAGATCACACTGAGCATGTGCACAGTCTTGGTCTTGCAAAGATGTATAACAAAGTTACAAGATGACAGCCCCCTGTGGCCAACTTTGAAAGCATAAATCATTTGTTTGATTAGGCTTGTGGTGCAGTAAGTTCATGTTTATGTTTAGTATACAAAATACAGCATTTCTAGCCTTATTCTATTTTAGGCTTTCCTTGTCCTTTAAAAAACCAAGTCCTATTTTAATCTCAGTCTCAGTCTGGTACAATTGCTTTTTATTTATTAAAGAAATAGTAAACCTCTACCCTGATCAGGTGGACCCAAAACAACAAGGAAGTTTTTACAGTAAATTAGTATGTTTGTTCTGAAATCACTGTATTTCCTTTGTGGGAGGTTGAGTGTGTTTATATACTAATGAATGAACGTGGGAGTGTGCCAACATATATAAGTAGGTGGCAAGGTGAATATGGGTGTGGGTTAGTAAGCTGACCTGTATGGCTGTTGTTGTTGTGAGTTGTGACTATAACATAACCCTGTCCCTTGTGAAATCTGTGCTTGAGATTCCCAAACAACAGCAGATTAACAATAGAAATTGAGGAGCAGCCCCAGTAGCTCATGGGCACCCCAGTCCAACGTCATACCTCCCAACTGTCCTGTTTTTCGTGAGACAATCTGCAGTCCCGGATTATTACTGAAATTACCCAAATTTCCCTTTGATCTCCTGCACTGAAAAAGATACAGAGTTTCTGAAACCTAATTTGACAAAGAACCCAGAATACATGGCAGGTGCACTTAGATACATGTGTCACAATTTAAGATAAGCAAAGAAACAATTGTAACTATTTAAGATTAGCAGGTCTGTTGGGGAACTGTGACTTGCAGCTTAAAGGGCAATACACCGTCATTAGCAAAACTATAATAACACATAAAAACCACAGAAATGTGTTGAAACTTTCATACCCTGCCAAATTTTGTAAACGCAATGCATGCAGCAAAGCTTTTTGTGTCTTTTTCTGCTTTCAAAATGTTGGGAGGTATGCAACATCAGGCTACAATTTATTATGTAATTGTTACTTTTTATTAATGAAATTTCTGTGCAGACCCACTCCTATTTATATTCCTGTATCTTGTTCAAACCACTGGCTAGTTGCTAGGGTTATTAAGACCCTAGCAACCGAATAGCTGCTGAAACACCAAACTGAAAACCATAAAAAAGAAAAAAATATGACCAACTGACTATCATTGTGTATATTATCGTAAAAGTTCATTTACAAGTCAATTACATCAATAATTACAGCAAAATGCTTTTCTTCCCCAAATCCCGTGATTTAAGGGATACTGTCATGGGAAAAAATGTTGATTTCTAAATGCATCAGTTAATAGAGCTGCTCCAGCAGAATTCTGCACTGAAATCCATTTCTCGAAAGAGCAAACAAGATTTTTTTATATTCAGTTTTGAAATCTGACATGGGGCTAGACATATTGTCAATTTCCCAGCTGCCCCAAGTCATGTGACTTGTGCTCTGATAAACTTAAGTCACTCTTTACTGCTGTACTGAAAGTTGGAGTGATATCACCCCTCCCTTTACCCCCCAGCAGCCTAACAACAGAACAATGAGAAGGTAACCAGATAACAGCTCCCTAACACAAGATAACATCTGCCTGGTAGATCTAAGAACAGCACTCAATAGTAAAAACCCATGTCCCACTGAGACTCCTTCAGTTACATTGAGAAGGAAAAACAACAGCCTGCCAGAAAGCAGTTCCCTCCTAATGTGCTGGCACAAGTCACCTGACATGGGGCAGCTGGGAAATCTACAAAATGTCTACCTCCGTGTCAGATTTCAAAATTGAATATAAAAAAAAATCAGTTTGCTCTTGAGAAATGGATTTCAGTGCAGAAGTCTACTGGAGCAGCACTATTAACTGATGTGTTTAAAAAAAACATGTTTTCCCATGACAGTATCCCTTTAAGCCAAACAGCCAGATAGGAAATGGAAGTAGCTACAAGTCTTGTTTTTACTCCTGCGACATTGAAATGACCTGTATTGAGGAATGTTATGAAGCCACAAGCAGTGAACTGTGGAACTGTAGTCGTGTTGTAATGTTGTGGAACAGAAGGTACAAAAGCAGTGTCCCATGTGAAGGCCTGTAAAACAACAAAGGCGCCACAAAAACTGACAGGGAGAAAAAGTCTAACAAAGCTGAAAGGCATGACTCATTGCTAAGAATACTTTGCACCCCGGCACATGAGAAATGCAGAGAAGCTACAGACAAGTGCAAGAGGCAGACTCCAGTGCAGACTTGGCGCCACAAGCCCACGGCACAATGATGGGAACGCACGTTATTTCCATTTGTGATTGCTATGGAATAATGCGTCATTGTATGGGCAGGTCTAGTGTCGGGTTGTTAACCTGCAGCCCTTTAAATACTGTCAAACTCAGGCCCAGATTTGCAGCAAGGCCACATAGGTCCGGGCCCAGGGTGGCATCAATTAAGGGGCAGAGTGCTGCCCAGCCGCACAAGCACTGAGCGGCTACTGCTACGAAATCAAAGTGACAGAAGCCGCAGGCGCCGACAGGACGCGCACACGCCATCTTCAAGCTTGACAAGATGCGCATGCGGGCAATCTTATGAGAGGGAGGGGCCAACAGAGGACGCCGGCCTCCTGACACACCCTCGGGGTAAATCCAGCCCTGGTCAAACTACAAACCTCAGCACCACCCAGCAGCCCCTTTGGTTCATCCCGATTTTACTGTATAACTACAGGTATGGGATCCATTATCCGGAAACCCATTATCCAGAAAGCTCCAAATTACGAAATAGCTGTCTCCCGTAGACTCGATTTTATACAAATATTTTTTTAAAATTATTTCCTTTTTCTCTATAATAATAATAATAAAACAGTAGTTTGTACTTGATCCCAACTAAGATATAATTAACCCTATTGGATGTAAAACCATTCTTTTGGGTTTATATAATGTTAATGTAATTTTCTAGTAGATTTTCAGTAGGAAGATCCAAATCATGGAAAGATCCGTTATCTGGAAAACCCCAGGTCCCAAACATTTTGGATAACAGGTCCCATACCTGTATAACATAGATGGGAATGTGAAATATTAACCTTCTGAGTGTCAGCTGTAGGTGGGCTGTTGGGTCTTGCTTGTCCCTATAGAAATAATTCACACCCTTTCATGTAGCCTGTTATGGTCATGAATGGGCACTGGCTATCATTTTCGGTTTCTCATACATAAAACTAATAGATGGCACAGGGGGCCAGTGCTTGAGAAGTAAATAAAGTAGCGCACTCACCCAACCCTCCCTCAAATAGAGAACGCCTGGTGCCCAGTGTAAGAGGTAGCGGCCACCCTCTATGTACAGAGCCAAAAGGAATACACTGGCACTTCAAGGCTGGTGAATGGCAGGGATCCCCCTTGCCGTTTTATTAGTGCGAATGTGCAACGTTTCGGGTAACCAGCCTTGAAGTGCCAGTGTATTCCTTTTGGCTCCGTACACAAGGGGCCAGTGGCCAGGCCCCTCTGTGACTAGGGTTGCCACCTTTTTAGGAAAAAAATACCGGCCTTCCTATATATTTAGCTTTTTTTCCTATTCATAACATTGGGATTAACCAGCAAAAATACCGGCCAGGCCGGTAAAATACCAGCCAGGTAGCAACCCTATCTGTGACTGCAGAGTCTGCTTCCTCTATAGTTAAGCCACTGCAGGGCGTAATCGAAAATCTGAGGGGAAATCTGTTCACTGCAAGAGGAGAAACATTACACATGCCCTGAAACTTAACGTGGGCTGATTCCTTATTGCATGTGATAACTGGCCTCGGGGCAAACATCAGATACTGTACAGGGAAACAAACAAAGCATGGTCATCTTTCTATCCTATTGTCCTGTTCATTCAGAACATAGAAAAGAACTGCGCCTCATCTTCACTTGCTCATTTCCCTGGTGGTTCAATTCTAAGTTAATTTTCAGCTACTTTTCAACTGGCCTTCATTTTTTCTTTTTTATAGTTTTTCATTAATTTGCCTTCTTCTTCATCTTCCAGCTTTCAAATGGGGGTCACTGACCCCATCTAAATAACAACTATTCTGTAAAGCTACAAATGTATTGTAGGGACCCATAGGTTTTCTACTGGCACCTATGGAGTTAAGTCCCTGATCTCTGTTGCTAAAAGTTACAGCCCAGAGTGTAATGACGATTTCCAGCCACACAGTTTTATAGTGCTGGAAAGGAGTGGCCACTTCCTCTTTGGCTGCTGGTACTGAACAGGCTGGTTGCTCATTGAGCCTGGGATCCACAAGGTCCCAGTAAAGCCACATGCCCTAATAGGACCTCCAACTGTTAGTGATCCAAGTCGGGGACCAGGCCACCCCGTGAACGAGAGATAGCAAGAGCAGGGTAGTACTGTAATAGTCTCTCTAGAGAGAGAAAGATAGTCAGCTGTATTTAGTATGAACAGTGTGTGTTCCAACGAGGAGTGTTGAGATCTTCCTTGCTAAGCTTCCCCTCTAGCTAAAATCTCTACTACTCCTGTGTAACATCTGCTACTCTCTATGAAAGCTCCTGCGTGAGTATTTAAACCTGGGGACATTGCATTTGTGATAATAAACGTTCACCTTTGTTTTAAAGGACCTCCTGGCGCCCATTTCATCTTTTATTATACAGTTTGCCTGGGTATTGTAGTTATACTACCTCCTAAAGGATCGCTTCCACCTGGCGAAGGCCCTGCCCTGGTTTGTAGGTCGCAGTGTAACCCATACTTATCCCATCACTAGCTGGACACTTAATCCTTTGTGCTGTACATAGCCCAAAAAAGCGTTACAGTATTGTTATTGCTACTTTTTATTTCTCATCTATTTATTCAGGCCTCTCCTATTCATATTCCAGTCTCTTATCCTGCTAGGGAGAGCTGCTGAATAACTAAATAACTAAAAATACTCAAAACCATAAATAATAAAACATAAAAATCAATTCAAAATAGTCTCTCTCTCTACATAATACTACAAGTTCATTTTTTGTTTTCCTGACTGCAAAATGTCCAGCACGTGGCACGGTTATAGGATAATTTCAGCAGTTTAGGTTGTAATGTCTCTAGGTCATAAAACAAAATGCAAAGAAGGAGACAAAATACAAAACAAGAAATAAAATCTGAAACGTGATGTGAAGCCTGAAACCTGAACAAAACACTACTAAACAATTGAAAAAGCACCTGTGTCCCTGGGGTAAGTATGACCCCCTATATGTATGGAACGTGGGGTTATTGCCTTTAGTAAGGAGAAAAACAAATATTATATACAGATGCCACTGTAATATTAAGGGGCAGATTTATGATTGGTTGAAAAAAATTTGAAATTCGACCATGTGAATAGTGAGGGAAGTAAAATCCTTTAGAATGATTTTACAGCTATTCGAATATTCGAACGATCGAATCGGAAAAATTCGAGCGATTTTAACCCTTCGATCAAATTTTTCCTATTCGATCAAAAAAAAACTTTAAAACACCTATGGGAGCTTCCCATAGGGTTTTAAAGCAATTCGGTAGGTTCAATCTGGAGAACTGGCCTAATTTTTAATTTTTTTTAAAAAGGGGGAAGTACTTCGACCATCGAATAGTCAAATATTCGAATGCAATTAAATTTGAATATTCGAATTATTGTAATCGGTTGAATATTTAAAATTCGATGGTCGAAGTTGCCTCATTTACATATTCGAAAATTCGAGTTCGAATCTTTTTGAAATTCAATCGAACTTCGAATCCTTCATGTAAATTTAGTAAATCTGCCCCTAAATGTCAGTTCCAAGTTACACTGCAGAAAAGAAAGAATTAAGAGAAATAGAGGGGAATTTAATATATGTCGGTAAAGCAAAAACTATTCGCAATGCGAAATGTTTAGCCTTTGCGCAACAAATTTTGCTTTGCGAGAATGCAATATACCTTTTTCGAACCCGGAAACTGTTTAGCGACCACTTCCGCCAGCAGAAGGCCGTTTGTGAATTTTATACTTTGCGCTAATGCGCTGTCAATGTAATAAAACTTCATACTGAAAAAGTTGCAATGTTTGCTCCAAAAGATTACGACACCTTCAAGCGCAGTCATAATTCGCAATGCGCAATAACGATTCGCAATGCAATAACCGTTTAAGAAACAATATTACATTGCGAGATTTGGATTTTAACTGTTATTGGTGCACAATGTTTTTGTCTTTGCGACTTTAATTACATTTCCCTCATAGAGCTTTTTCATAGAGCAAAACTCTTGCACTGCCATAGTGTTCATAACAAATGTGAAAGGGAAAGTTAAGAACATAAGACAAAACAAAATGCATATTACTTCAGCTTTTTCTTTTCATTTCAATGCTATTAAAGGGGTTGTTCACCTTTGAGTTAACTTTTAGTATAATGTAGAGAGGGATATTCTGAGACATTTTGCAATTGGTTTTCATTTTTTATTGTTTGTGGTTTTATAGTTATTTAGCTTTTTATTCAGCAGCTCTCTAGTTTGCAGTGTCAGCAATTTGGTTTCTAGGGTACAAATTCCCCTAGCAACCCTGCATTGATTTGAATAAGAGACTGGAATATGAATAGGGGATGGATGGAATAGAAGGATCAGTAATAAAAAGTGGCAATAACAATACATTTGTAGCCTTACAGAGCATTTGTTTTTAGATGGTGTCAGTGACCCCCATTTGAAAGCTGCAAAGAAACAGAAGAAAATTGCAAATCATTTAAAAACTATGAAAAATAAATAATGAAGACCAATTGAAAAGTTTCTTAGAATTGTCCCTTCTACAATATACTAAAAGTTAACTTGAAGGTGAACCACCCCTTTAAGTTGTTTATAAACTGCTAAAGTGAAGAATTTCGTAACAACGGCACCACCTGCTGGTCTATCATTTCAGCTGTAATCACAAGGAGAATGAGAAAACTCAGCTTTCTGACTGTAAGACATGAGAGGTGTTTTAATCCTGTTTAATGTTTCAGCATTGGATTTCTAATTGATGAAGGATTTTAATACTTTTGTAAGGCACGGGGTATAACTTATTTTATGCAATGGGAGGTGTAGTGTTTGTTTTGGGCCTTGGTCCAACTATCAGAGCAACTGATGTCCATAGAAGGAACAATTACGATCTTTCTTGGAAAAATATCTTTCCAAGAAACATTGTCCTTTACAACACATACATGTAGAGCTGAATTGTCAGATAAAAACAATTGAATTCTACCTGTATCTGATGATTCAGCTCTAAACAATGGCCAATGTTCGGGTTCCTTCAAAGGCAACCAATCAAAATTTTCTGTCCACGAGCCAACCGACATCCAAGAGTCTTCTGGCGATATTGGTCACCTCGTTTCCCACCACACACGCACCAAATTTCGGACGAAAATTTGTTTAGTAAGATATTATCGGTGCATAGGGTTGCCACCTTTTTAAGAAAAAAATACTATATACTTCCTGTATATTTATCTTTTTTCCCTATTAATAACATTGGGATCAGCCATCATTTTTACAATCCGGGCCAGTAACATACCGGCCAGGTGGCAACTCTATTGGTGTGTCTGTGGCCACCTTAAAGCTGATAAGATAAAGACGCACAAAAAATTGTTCTGTACTATTTTCAAACCGTGTGTGGATCTTCCGGATATTCTTCATACCATGGCGATCGATTGTTAGAACATTTCCGTCGGCTTATGATAATATCTCTGTGTGTATTGCCTCTCTGACGATATCAATAGGCGACTGTCACTACTATTTGTCAGACATAACTTTCATACGATTGCTGTTACGGATAAAACATCGTCTGATTTGTTCTTTTGCTACTTTTTTAATCTGAATGGTTAGTGGCAGGTCGGAAGATTGCGACATGCAATCACTCGCTTGATATAGAAATAAAATCTACATATCTGTGGCCAGTTTAATGAGTGGTTGGAATTAAGCTGGCCATAGACGTAACAATTACGATCTTTCTCGGAAAAGATCTTTCCAAGAAAGATCGTTCGTTTCAACACACACGTGTAGAGCTGAATCGTCAGATATACAGGTAGAAACAATAGAATTCTACTTGTAGCTGACGATTCTAACAATGGCCGATGTTCAGGGAGCTTTCAAAGGCATCCGACCAAAATTTTCCGTCCAGTCCGATCAACCAGCCGACCGATATCTTAATCTTCTGACGATATCGGTCGGCTCATTTCCCACCATACACGCACCGAATATCGTACGAAAATTCGTTTCGTACGATATTATCTGTGCGTCTATGGCCACCTTTAGTTGTAGACAGATGAGGCACATGCTTAGGGAACAAAGCTTGGGGGTGACTTCTCTGTTGCCTTCCCATAGTCTGGCCAATGTCCTCTCACTGACCAGTTCCACTCCCCCAAAAGTGAAAGTGCGTACGCCTAATTGTCTGTGCAAGGGGCTGGGAACAGCATGGCCTGCTGGGTTGCCTTGGGTGCTCTGCTGGCCAGGCCCGGCACTGCTAATCATTAGCAGCTGATGGAAAAATACGGCTTTAGACTGGTCCTCAGTGGTACCCAGTGATCACTCAGCCGTAGTGCACCCAGGTAGTGATGGGCGAATCTGGGGCGTTTCTTAGGAAATTCGAGATGGCGAAAAATTCACGAAAAGCCGCAGCGTCTCGTTTTTGTCCGTTTTTGGACGCAGGCACCCATTTTCGGTATTGAAAAAATGGATGCCGGCGTCCATTTTTCAATGCTGAAAATGGGCGCCTGTGTCCAAAAATGGACGCCCGCATCCAAAACAAGACGCAGGTGAATTTTCACCAGGTGCATTTTTCACTGTTTCGTAAATTTATTTGCTGGCAGCGAATCGAAGGAATCACTACACCCAGGTCCAGTGGGTAACAGGAGTTCTCTGGTGCACCATATGCAATAGCCTAATACTGACTAGAGAAACATCATCACTCTTAGGGGCAAATTCACTAAAGCGTGAAGCTTCTAACTCTAGCACTTATTCGCCAGCGTCATTTCGCAACTTCGCCAATTTACTAACAGTGTTCCTGGCGAAAATTCGCTAGCAAAGTAGATAGAATAGCTCAACTTTGCTTCTTACGCCAGGCGAAGTTTCACACTGACGAAGGGACATAACTACGCTAATTCACTAAGATGACCATTTGTAATGGCCTGCCTGGAGTTGAACCAGGGAACCTAATGTTTCTTTGCTGTTTGACTTACCACTGCTCTATGTGAGCAGTCAGGTATTGCCCTGGTTCACTCCTATTGCTATACATGTAACTGCAAGTAAGGCAGGGCTTTGTTCAGCTGTTATCTATCAGACCCATGTGATCAGCGTAAGCCATTAGACTGCCTTGCACTGAATCATTGCCCAATATAGGTTCTGCTATTGTGAGTTCCTGGGTGTGATTCTGCTTTGATTCTAGTGTTTGACCTTCTTGCCTGTGACCTCGACTACGCTTCTGTCCTGCTTTGGTACTGTATTGTCTGACCCTGGTTATTGACCCGGCCTGTCCCTTGACTACGCTTCTTGTCCTCCGTTCCTGTACCACGTGCGGTTCCCTTGCTCGCCCAGAACTCTCCCCCTAGTCCTCTCACATTAAGACCTGGCGGCATCCAATTAGCTGAGGGCCCCTCCTGAAGTGAAAGGTGGCTGTTAAAGGCAGAAGAGTGAGCTGTGACCGAGACCTTGTGGTTTGTTCTAGGTTTTGGGATACCAATCGTTACACCATTTTACTGAACATTACCTCTTGCGCTAGACTTTACTTGGCTTTACTTTACTTGGCCAGGTCAGACCTGGTGAAGTTCAATACAATAGATAGGAGTTTGAAAAAAAAAACTTTTTTTAGGTCAATAGTCTGAAAAATAGCGCAATTTTTTGGGGAGTTACCCTCCTTCCCCCCCTACATTTTATAACAAATGGCAACACAACTATACAGGGGGCACATGTTTAGGGCAATAGGACAACTTTATTTTATTTATTAAAGGTTTCCTGGGCTTGTGTAGTGGAATGTAGTGGCTGTAACATACACAGTACTTGTTGGCCAAAATACTGTGACACCATTCCTTATATTGGCAACAAAATTCTAAACAAAAGAAAAAATGGATGTAAATTGCAAAAGTGCTTAGAAGAAGGCTCTGAATTTTACATAAGGTTGTTTTCAGGGTTTACATATCCTTTAACCTCAGGGCAACCAAAAGGGTTTGGACACCAGTGAAAAAGTTCGCAACGGTCAACAAAGCATTACAGGGTGTGAAACTCTCTAATACAATTAGTGGATAACGATGGCTGTTTAAGGATACAGCTGTTAAACAGAAATGGCCATTACTAGAGCTTTTAGCGTGTAGGTGGATTCGTGAGCAGTCAGTGAAATAAACAGGTCTGACCTCTTTTTGTTAAGGAAGTTGGCATTTCCTTTGTTGCCTCAATTAGCTTGCTTCCTGCATGGGGACTTTTCTAATAAGTTTGGGTTGCCATCAAAAATACTCACCTTCCTTTCTGTGTTCTCTCTTCTTCTGCCTGAACATGGTGCCTCATTCCTTTCCAGAACATGTGGGTTCAACATAGGTTGAGGCTGAACTTTGCATTTGGGGTGGCTAGTTACAGGCATTGTTTACACATATTGCTTTATGGTTTACCAGGGCCAACTCCTTGTACGTGTATGGGACCTGTTATCCAGAAAGCTTGGGACCAGGGGTTATTCACATATGGGATTCCCTGTTCCCTGTAATTTGGATCGCAATTAGAATTCATGTGAGTTTTGTTAGACTCTATTAAATTAGATTTTACTTGGATGGATATTTCGGACTCAAAAACTCGAATCGAATTCTATTCAAATTCAACTAATAACTCGAAGGTCAGGAAGGCTTCTAACAGCATAAAAATGGTCACTGAAACCACTGACTCCGCAGGTTTTAGGTGGTGAATAGTCAAATTTGAGGGTCAGAATACGATAAATCTCAAAGTTCAATTTCGAATAAAAACTCGAATCGAGTTTGGATAATTCACAATCCGAATTTAAGATCTTTGACCATAAAATTTTTTTTTTTTTTTGAAAATTCAAATTTTCAATTTGACCCTTAGTAAATCTGCTCCCACGTCCATGAAAAAATCAATTCCACTTTAAATAAAGCCAATAGGATTGTTTTGGCAACAATATCCATTAATGCAGTTTAGTAGCTAAAGTACAAGCTACTGTTTTATTTCCACAGAGAAAAAAAAGAATTTTTTTTTTCTTTTTTAAATGTTCATTTATTAATTTGAGTCTATGGGAGATGGCCTTGCTGTAATTTGGAAATTATAGATCAGGGGTCCCCAACCACCAGCCACGGGCAGTCCTGAACTGGGCCGCAGATCCTAGACCACAGTAAATAAGGTGTGCCAAAATGGACCCCACCGACCCCCTGGAGCCCCCAGCCCTTGAAAAAATGTTTGCCTTGACACCGGTCCCCAAACCAAAAAAGGTTTGGGAACCCTGTTCTAGATAACAGGTTTCCAGAGAATATATTCCATACCTGTATTATACAGCAGAACAGTTTTAACCAAAGCATATGGCACAGGATAAATAGAAAATTAGTTGAGGTTGGTTTGGTATCCCCAAACCTTTATTATTATTATCCCCCTATGGCAGTGGTCCCCAACCTTTTTTGGCCTGAGGACCGGTGTAGCGCCCAATTTTTTTGCAAGGACCGTGGGGTCGGGGGAGGTTGAAAAGGGGTTGGGGGAAGTTGAGAGGGGGTCGGCAGGGGTCGGCATCCAATTCAGCGTGCCAGCGTCCAATTTGAAGCGCCTTGTTAATTTGGCGCTAGGCTCACGGCCCAGTTCAGGACTGGCCATGGCTCCTGGGGCGCGGCCCCGCAGTTGGGGACCGCTGCCCTATGGCATTCAAATGGCACAAACATCAGTGAGGACAGGTAGTAAATGATAGTACCAAAACAAATACGTAAGCAACATATTAAGCAATATTAAGTGGCATATTAAAGAAGCTTAGCAAACTGTAATATATGTTTGAGCAGATATCATTTTCTTTTGAGCCCCCATTTTTTTTACATTCTTTGTGCTGCCTCAGATCAGCTGACCAGAAATAATGCAGCTCTAATTGTAAGGGCAGGGGCACATGGACTGATTAGGGGAGATTTAGTCACCTGGTGACTAATCGGCTCTTCTTCGAGGCAAAAATTTTCCCAAACTGCCATGTGAGGTAACTTCAGGTGACTTTGAAAATCAAAGCGCTGCAAGTGCCATTTCACTGGGATTTTCTCATTATAGCAGGCGGAAGGCAGGGGGAAGGCAGTTAGGGGAGATTGTCGCCCCAAAGAAGAGGCGATTAGTCACCAGGCGACTAAACAAGGCCGGGCCAAGGGGTAGGCTGAGTAGGCAAGTGCCTAGGGCGCAAAAGCAGGAGGGGCGTCAGGCACGTACCTTCTCTGCCTCTCCTACCACCTTGTCCGGTCCCCGGTCAGAGCTCGTTGCCCGATGTCTTTCCTTTTATTGTTGCAAATGTGTCTCTTTGGCGCATGTGCGCTTGCGTCTTTTCCACACGTGCGGTTGTTGGCCCGGGACTGCGGCTAAATCTCCCCAAAGACTCCTGTGACTTAGCATTTATGGTTTCTTTGTGTGCACCTTGTAGGATCCCGGGGGCGGCCCTTATCTCTTAAAATGGCAATTTTCTAATTAGGATTACCAGGGCCGCTCCATGAGGCAAGGTGGCTTCAAAAAGCTGCCTCTGGTAACTTTAAGAGCCGAATTTCCGTTTTTTTTAATGGAAATTCGGCTCTTCTAGTGCAGCGAGCGCTCGCTGCACTAGCAATGCGGCCACTCCTCCACCCGCTCCAATGCTAGAAGTTAGAAGCGGCAGCAGCCCCTGAAACGCCCCTGAGGATTACCCAATGGCACATACTACTAAAGACAGGCCCAGACTGGCAATCTGTGACCCCCTACAAAGGAAGGTCACGGCACAAAGAAGTTTGTGGGTGCAGATCTGGGCTAGTGGGGCCGACAAGAACCCAGGGCCCCCCCGAGTCTGACCCTGGCGCTGCTATAATGTGCCATAGAATGTCAGTATTTAGTGGGCTGGTGGGGGCTGTTTGGGCCTCTGTGTACCTGAAATAGCAGGGCCTATTTTGAGTCTCAGTCCTGGCCTGAAAGAAGCAGAGTGTTATGAAAACTGTTTATTTACACTAAGCAGGGTTTTACATGTGAGCCGTTTCATGCAATGGGTGTGTAGAGGCATTATTTGTGTCATGTCATGGCTGGAGCCAGGTGTCAGCTTGGAGGCAGCCAGCAAAACCCTTCAAAATACCCCTTCATAGTGCAACGCAGGAGTTGCTTTGACCCTGTTGGTTTGCCTGCAGGGAAGGTGGCTAATTTGTTGCTAATTCTAATGTATAATTTAGGGTAAACTAAAGAAAAATACGCACTCCTGCAGCCAACCGGTGAAGTAAAAGATGAGCTTTATTCCATTCTGTTAAAAGTCAAGCGTCCCAACGCGTTTTGTATCAAATGATACGCAATCATAGGTATCAAATGATACTTAATAATAAGCACCACTAGTGGTCCTCTAGTGGTCTGAAGATACCTCCGGTGATACCCCTCCACTATTCCAGGTTAGGACCTTTTTCATCCAATTCCCATCAGAGACCCAGGTGTCCTTCCTACCTTGTCCTAAACTACCGCTGATTCTCTGACTTACAGAGTGCCCGTAGGAATCTAACTCCACTTCCCTCCTTGATGGGGCCCAAACTGCCCTTACTAAATATCCTAACTACCTCGAGTACCTAGTACTTGCTCACTTTGATCTTGCCTATTCTAGCTCCTCCTGTCGAACGATGATGTCTCACTCACCAACCAGCTGTTCCTAGTTCGGTCACGCCTCCCATCAGGACTGCTCACTTTGGGCGGGGCACCTCCTTTTATACCCTTCTGTGTCCTAGAGTTCCCAGGTTGAAAATTACACGATTAAAATTAACGAACTCCATACACATTACATACAACACATTTTAAACACACATACATTTTACATACTGCACATTTTGTCACTCAAACAGATAACATTGCATACACATAATACTTTCATTACTTTACACCACCTTACAAATTTTCCTTTATAATTTAGGGTAAAACTACTACTCGCTGCACTAGAAGAGCTGAATTTCTGTTTAAAAAAACGGAAATTCAGCTCTTAAACTTACTAGATGTGGCTTTTTGCCGCCCCTGGTAACTGGCCGCTCCGTGCCTCTTCTCACCTCGCCTCACGGCCGGAGCAGCCCTGTCGACAAGACGGTCGGATGCAGACGCAGTATGCAGTCATGTCTTGTCAGATGAACGCTGCAACAACAACCAACATTGCCATCACTTACCTGGTTTTTTATGGCATCGGACTTGATGCCGACGTTTTGGTGCAGCACGTCGGGTCTGCTGGAATCGTATGGAAGTCGCCAGTGTAGTTCTAAACTTAGAGATTTGTCAACCGCTTTTTGTTGCGGCTACAAAATGCCAGAAAATACCCTGCCATAGACAATACTGGGAATTGTCTAGGGGTCAAAAATGCCCTACGAAGGCGGATATTATATTCATGGCAATAATAGCCAGGCTCGATTTTAAAATATAGAGACTGTACAGTAAACTGTATAATAAATGTATATTTTTTTATTTTGGGTTTCCTGGTCCCCTAAATAAAATGTGACTGTAGGAGCACAAGGTGATTAGTGCCAAGTCGTGTGTTTGTGCAGGACCCTGAAAGCCTTTGTGCCCAGATAACAGCTCCTCAGCTATGTCAAATGGTTTTAGACTCGGTTACAGCACCACCTAGTGGCCAATTCTGAGTTTTTCACACAACTGACTGTTTTGGATACACAAGCTGTTATTTAGTTATATAGCTGTTCGCTGTTATCTGGAAAACCATTATCCAAAAAAAGCAGAAAGGCCCTCTCCCATAGATCCCATTTTATCCAATTTTTAAAAATTATTTTATTATGTTAGACATCCAGTCACTCCAGCCTTTATACATTACATTTTTGGCTAACTATATTCTATAGAAACATTTTTTACTTTTCACAGCATATTTACGGAGTTTTTATTTTTATACTGAATAATTTCTTTAAAACACTGTTGGTGTTGATGTTCCTTTAAGTTGCAAAGAGATTGTTTTTAAAGGAAGTGAAGCCACAAAAAAAGGTACATACCTACCACTAGCTGAAAAAAATTATTCTGCACAGACTGTGTCCTGTGTAATTTTACTAGTTTTTTTATTCCTTTTTTCACACTTTGATTTATGATTTTGCTTTTTATTCTAAGGCTCCACAGTTTGGAATTTAAAGGTGTACTGCACAGCTCACATTTCTTTCTGTAAACTAAAGTTTAGTCCACACCTTAGAGGGATACGTTTATGTTATCAGTTAATAGTGGTGCTCCAGCAGAATTCTGCACTGAAATCCATTTCTCAATTGAATATAAAAAAATCTGTTTGCTCTTTTGAGAAATGGGGCTAGACATTTTGTCAATTTCCCAGCTGCCCCCAGTCACATGACTTGTGCCAGCACTTTAGGAGGGAACTGCTTTCTGGCAAGCTGTTGTTTTTCCTTCTCAATGTTTTTACTATTGAGTGCTGTTCTTAAACTGGCCATACACTTAGAGATCTGCTCGTTTGGTTATGTCACCAAATGAGTGGATCTCTCTTGGATATGCGATATCGGGCTGATCCGATTGTGAACCCTAGGGCCCAACGATTGGATAAGAATGACGCGCATATGGGCTGTCGGATCGCTGCTGGGGGGAAAAGGGAGGGGGTGATATCACTCCAACTTGCAGTACAGCAGTAAAGAGTGATTGAAGTTTATCAGAGCACAAGTCACATGACTTAGGACAGCTGGGAAATTGACAATATGTCTAGCCCCATGTCAGATTTCAAAATGAAATATAAAAAAAATCTGTTTGCTCTTTTGAGAATTGGATTTCAGTGCAGAAGTCTACTGGAGCAGCACTTTTAACTGATGCGTTTTTGAAAAAAAATTCCCATGACAGTATCGCTTTTAGTATAGGGTACAGTTGCAGGCGTCGGAAAGAGGTTTGCAGAAGACGGACCAGATTAAGAAGATGGGCCAGATAAAGAGCTACATAATAATTTTATGGTGCTTAGCCCTTCAATATTTATCCTCATAAGGACCATTCAATGGGATATCTTTTTGTAATTCGTTACTAAGAGTATAATTGTGGGGTCCAGCCTAATACAATGGCAAGGAGTAAAGGGGTAAGTATGACAAGAAGTAAGGAGGCAACAGTCCTGGAAACTCAAGTTAAAAATGGTTTATACACAGTTACAGCAGGACCCACATCTGTGATCTTGGGTCACAATTGTTATAGAAGAAAACCAAAGGGATTTGCAGCAGCTTTAGATTTTATCATTTTCCAAAATTTCTAGACCGTCTCGGAAAGTTGAATTTATGGATACATTTATCATAGCGGATACATGTCTAAATTCTTTAGAATGCATTCCCACTTCTTTGGGCAGTAGAACACCATTGTGTCCTATGGAGTAGTAGAGCTCATTTGTGTTCACCAACAGCACTAAGCTCTATCACTTGTCTGAACCATTTATTTATCCCCAGCCCATTTCACATTTGAGGAAAATGAAAATTATTTTGACCCAGAGCAAAAAATAAACCCATATATCTAAAACACCCTGAGCAGTAAAGATAGTGTGGGACTAGGTTAGCCAGACACCACTGGAAAACCCATATAAAGGGCCCACTGATTACCACCTGCCACAATCCGGACCCCTTGCACTTCACCACATCGCTCCACCGAATGATTGGGTCTGTTGGTATTAATCATCCAACACCGAGTAAAGACCTTACAAAATGACATCATCCCTGGTGTTCCATCATTGTGACATCATGCAGGTAAATCTGTGAAGCCCAGAAGTACATGTATACATTTGTTTCTTTTTCACAGGTGCATTTTATTTATCTTTAAAAGAAACAACAATCTAATGGAAAATAACTGGAAATGCATGGAATTTTTTTATCTTCTGAATTCAGTTATTTACAGACGTACACTTTGTGTTGCCACAAACCAATGCACAGGGGCAATAAACGTACAATCAAAAACTTAATTCCATCTATAAATGATATGGTGGCACAGCAAAAGAAGAAAAAAAAAGCATGAAGAGGATGAGAGGAAGGTTAATACAAAACAAATCTATATTATAACCTCAGATAATAATCAGTTCCATAGATGATGCTTTGGTAACACCAGGTCACTTACTGGATGTACAAACTCTTCACTGTAGAACAATATTAAATGTAAAACATACCATTCTTCTGCGTAAATAGATATCCTTTATATCCTAGAATAAAAAACACGTTTTTTTTTAGGGGATAGCTCCTTTTGTAAAGGGAACATCCCTTGTCCTTGTCCTACATTCTCCAAGAGAGCAAAGGCAAAGGGTATTGTGTGCAGAAAATATTGCTCCCTTGTATACTTGTACAATATTTGTAGAGTAGTGGTTCCGAAACTGTGCGTCTGGCTCCTCTGGGGGGTCATGGAGAAGTGAGCTTAGCCTGAATCAGTTAGGGTGAGATTTGGGCAGAAAGCAATGCACTGACCTAGATACCCCTGAAACCAAACTTGATAGTAAATATGTGGTGCATAGGTTTTCGCTGCCCTAGATGTTCTCCAAACATTTTCTTAATGACCGAGACCAAAGCTTTTTTTAATAGATCTCTTTGTTATGATCTACAGGGGACCTCAACAAACTTGGACCTGCAAATGGGGTCCTAGAGATCTTTAAATACAGAAATAGTTGACAATCCCAACCCATATTTATATAAATACAAACATACATGGCATATACTGGGGCACACAATCAACTATGCCCCATTCTGGGCTGGTTTAATCCTCTTTTGGGCCCTGTACCCCCCCCCCCCCCCCCC
>CM044446.1:91072322-91106936 GCA_024363595.1 Xenopus borealis | reverse complement strand
ATCAACCATCAAAAATACCGGCCAGGCCGGTAAAACACCAGCCAGGTGGCAACCCTACTCATACACCAGTCTAGTAAAATTGTGATTGTTTTTAAACTTACCGGAAACCCCTTCACAATATCGCAAGCAGTCAGATTCTCTGTGAAAGTTGTTGTAATTCCCACCACAGCCGCCATATGTAAATCTCAGGCACTTCCTAATGGTCGGGTTATAGTAGAACCGAGAGAAAGAGGCCCGGCAGGAACCTGTATCTGGCAAGTCAACGCAGCGGGCTGAAGTAGGACAGGGAAAAACTAGGTTTATTCCTTGCACAGATTTGCTATGATTATAGCAAGACACATGAGAGATTGATTCAAGCAGACTTTCAGTGATTGTGCAAAAGCCAAATTGTGCCAATGCATAACAATAAAATTAAAAGTAACACCATGTTCCTGTTCCATCAATTGTACAGTCAAGTCAAGGGCTCTCTGGACAGTATTTTTTGCCCCAGCAGCAACAAGACACCTACTTTTAACCTCGACTTTCAAATGGCACCCACGGAAAACCACCAAAGGGGAAAATATGGTCTCTACTATAAACAACTAACTTCACCTTTAAAGGGATACTGTCATGGGAAAACAAAACGCATCAGTTAATAGTGCTGCTCCAGTAGACTTCTGCACTGAAATCCATTTCTCAAAAGAGCAAACAGATTAATTTTTTTATATTCAATTTTTAAATCTGACAGGGGGCTTGACATTTTGTCAATTTCCCAGCTGCCCTTGGTCATGTGACTTGTGCCAGCACTTTAGGTCGCAACTGCTTTCTAGCAGGCTGCTGTTTTTCCTTCTCAATGTAACAAGCAGTCTCAGTGGGACATGGGTTTTTACTATTGAGTGCTGTTCTTAGATCTACCAGGCAGCTGTTATCGTGTGTTAGGGAGCTGTTATCTGGTTACCTTCTCATTGTTCTGTTGTTAGGCTGCTGGGGGGAAAATGGGAGGGGGTGATATCACTCCAACTTTCACTACAGCAGTAAGGGTAAGGCAACATGGGAAGATTTCGGGGAGATTTGTCGCCTGGCGACTAATCGCTGCGACTAATCTCCTCGAATAGCTTGCTAGTATCTTGCACTAAAGTCGCCTGCGCCTATTCACATGCAGCGACGTGATTTTCAAAGACACTCAAAATTGGCTCACGAGGCAATTTGGAGCGACTTTGAAAATCGCGTTGCCGCGTGTGAATAGGCGCAGGCGACTTCAATGCAAGATACTAGCAAGAACTAGTCGCCTCAAAGACGTGGCATTTTGTCGCCAGGCGACTAATCTCCTCAAATCTTCTCGCCTGGACGAGCCCTAAAGAGTGATTGAAGTTTATCAGAGCACAAGTCACATGACTTGGGGCAGCTGAGAAATGGATTTCAGTGCAGAATTCTGCAGGAGCAACGCTATTAACTGATGTATTTTGAAAGAAACATTTTTTCCAATGACCGCATCCCTTTGAGGAATGTTCTAGCCACAATTGCGACATACAATGTTTTCGGAACTGGTAGGTTGTGGTTAAATGTGAAATAAATACTGCATGCATAAAAAGTAATGACCTACCTTTATTGTTGGGAATATCAAATGTTTGCAGCTTCTTAAATCCTTTATCATCTGGTGGAAACAGGATTAAAAATCAATAAACCGGGCAATAGTAGCAAATAAGAGATGTCGGCAAAATACACAAAAGGATTGATGTTATTTTTATACTTTTTTCTTGTAAGGCAGTGCTCGCCAATAACTTTTATAGTATTGAGTCAGCTATTTCATGCATCATGCTTGTGGGTTGGATGATGCAATAAAAAATAGTTCTATGGAGAACTTAAACCATTTATTTGCCCTATAAGCAAATCGTACTTCCCTTTCAAACATACAATATACTGTATAAATATCTATGCAGAAATCATGGTTGGAGAGCACAGAAGGCCACATCTCATTAGTCATGAATCAAAAAGTTTTCCCCCAATATTTTATCTACAATAACACTTGAATAAATAAGCTACCAGAAAATGACAGACCACCTTGCCCATGTAAAATATATCCCCTAAATCAGTGATTTTCAACCTTGTGCCTCCAGCTGTTAAGAAACTACAAGTCCCACAATGCATTTGCCTGACTGTGGCTGTCAGACTCCTTCATTGCATTGTGGGACTTGTAGTTCCTTAACAGCTGGAGGCACAAGGTTGAAAATCACTGCCCTAAATCATACAAGCACTTTAATGAAGTAGCATGGGCTTATATTTGGACTCTTGCAGGACATGGGCTTGAAGTATCAAGAGAAGGGGTGTATGAAAATCCAATGTGAACCCAGTAAAAATATCAATAGATAATCAATAAAACTGGAATACATGGATGCCAATAGTAATCTTGTGGTCTTCATGGATTTGGTCTCATAACTGGCATAATTAGTGCATGGTTTACCCTAGAGAAAAGGCAAAAATTATCAAATTAGAATGCAGGTATTTTTTCTGGGTTAATGAGTTTTTGCATTGGGTTGGGAGTTTTTTTTAGGGTTAGGGCAACTAGATGGGCCTAAACTGCTTCAAATGATTCTAATGGCAATGTCTCCTATCTACATACCACCAATTCTTTGACCCATACAGATAAATACAATTTCCATATTGGAACAGGTTGCACCATAGGGAATATATGTTTCTCATATACTTTAGCCCTTCCTTGTGATTGTCTTGGTCAATTTGCACTTACAGTATTCACAAAATTGTTCATCTGAATTATCTGGGCAGTCTTGGTGCTCATCACATTCCAAAGTGGCATCAATGCAGCAGCCTTGGGCACACTGGAACTGATTGGGGGAGCAGTGCCCATCACACACTGTAAGGAGACGACATGCAAATGTTAAAAAAAATGCTACCCTGGTATTACTGCTGCTACCATGGTCCTAATGCCCAGTGGCGTAACTACTCGCTGGTGGGCCCTGGTGCAGTATTGGCACCCGGGCCCCCCTATTGGGCTCTCCCCCTACGAGTTGGAGTTCTCCTAGCCTCTCCAGTGGGCCCCGAGAGGGAGCGGGCCCTGGTGCAATTGCACCCCCTGCTCTCCTGGTAGTTACACCACTGCCAATGCCAACAGGGCAATAGGAGTCGTTCATTAACAATTACCAGTCACCAAACCCTGTTACTCCTGTTGAGTATGCACCGGTCACATAAATGTTACCCCATAATAGGGGGGAAATGTGTTACTGCAGGGGTATAACTATAGAGGAAGCAGACCCTGCAGCTGCTGGGGGGCCCAGGAGGCAGGGCCGGAAGTAGGGGTAGGCAGAAGAGGCACATGCCTAGGGCACAAATGTAGAGGGGCGCCAGGCATGTACCTCGTCTGACGCCATCCCGTAGTTCGGGCCCTCGTGCAGCACTTCTGAATAATGAGTGTGCGCATGCGCTCTCACGCGTCCTCAGCTCTTTGGTGCGTCCTCAGCTCTTTGGCGCATGCGCGCTTACACTGCGCACATCCTTGGCGCAAACGGTGGGAAGGCAACGTCGCTACCTAGGGCACCTGGCTGACTTGGCCCGGTGCTGCCAGTAGGTATAGGAGCCCCATAAGGCCCTAATTTGTATTCAGTTTCAATAAATAATAGTAAGACATGCCATAACCCATAATTTGGCTGAATGGAAAGTAAAAACAATTCCCTGCCCCATCTCTATGCCTCAGACATAGCGGCAGGGCAGGTAATATTTGACAGCTCAGACTTTATAACAAGTATGGATGCTTTAATGAAAAGAAAACAATTTGGATTCCATGTTTAATTTGCAAAGGAATTTTGTTATGCAGCTTTTTAGGAGCGGCTGACAGGTCCACTTTAAACAATAGAAAAGACGACACCCTGAACACACAGGTTAAAGATCTCCAATTCTAAGTTCTCCAATCCCTTTCCTACAACATAACATGCAGCTTGCACATCTCTATTATCAGAGGCTATTGCTGAGAAAAAGAACCCCACAAGAAGACAATGTTCAGTACCTGGATGCAGTCGTCTGCCAGACTTCCCAGAATGTTCTGTAAAAAAGAAAGTAAAATCAATTCTTCCATTAACACTACTGGAATGTCCTCCAATCAGCTAGGGCAGGGTTTACCCAATAGTTCACAGAGAATACAAATGATTATTGTGACCTGTATTACACTTGAAATGCCGCCTGCCATAGACTTTATGACATCAGCATTAAAGTATCATTTTAACTGTTTCAAAGATTGAAAGTTTTCATTTTGGGGCCTCCAAAAAAAGAAGTTCCACTCGAACCCTGTCCACTAGCCATGCTTTGTGACCGGTGAATCACCCTTTTCCATCTCAGGCCCCCCTTTGCCATAGGCCCTCTATACCTCTCTTGACTCTCTTGGTGGTCTTGGGCCTGTTTACCACTGTGGTCGGATTTACATAGCGGGCGCCCCTAGGCCCACTGATGTTTGTTGCCCCAAACTCTGCCCTTTTTTTTCACAAATTTTCATCATCAGGGGCAGTGGTGCATGGGAAATTTAAAAAACGATTGTATCCCCCCAGTGTATCTGAACCAATATGGGCGTGGTTAGGCAGCATGTCGCCCCCTAAAATCCTGCCACCCTAGGCCTGGGCCTTGGTGGCCTTTCCACAAAGCCGGGCCTGGCCCTACCTATAAAAAGTCCATCTTTTCTCTGCACTGAACAGCCAGATAAAGAAGCAAAGTTTCTAACTTAATTGGATTTTGGCAGAGAGACCAGAACATCTGCAAATAAGATACTTAATACTTTCGAGATAAGAAAATAAGTAATTGTAACAGGAGAAATATTTTCAAACTTTCATAATCTGCCAAATTTTGTAAAACGAACATGATAATTAGCGGGTGTGGCCACAAAAACGGGCGTGGTCAAACATTGGCCGTGCTACTTGCAAAAAATACATTTTGTCCCTCTTTTTACTTTCAAAATGTTGGGAGGTATGTTGTTCATATGGGGAGCGTTCTCATGCAGTCTTGTCTATGTACAAGTGCTGGGGAGTGTGGAAAAGCGTGCTAGGCATCAGCGCAAATTCCTTATTAGCGAATTACTGTAAACCAAATCCTTCCAGGCCATTATACCTCCTGTTGCTCGTTTCTCAGTCAAATTATTCCTGCAGGTTTGCTGGCAATCCTCTATTCGGAGGTAGTTATTCTTGTTTGGTTTGCACCCTCCATATGTAAACTCCAAGCAGTCGTCCACCTCTGGGTTAAAATACCAGCGAGTAAAGGAACCCCGGCATCGGCCCACTTTGTATGGAGCGAAGCAGTGTTCTGAAACAAAACACAAGACAGTGAAAGGTGAAAATGATCAATTACTTATGAACCTCCAGCAGGGCCAGAACGAAGGCTAAGCAGACAAGCATGTTCCTAGGGCGCAATGGTGAGAGGGATCATATTCTTCTGACTTCCTTAGTTTTGTCAAACGAAGACACAACGACACAACTTGGGATATGCTAGCGGGCAAAGCCTTGCTCGTTTAATTGCAGATACAACGTTTCGTGGTGTAACCCCTTTTGTTGCATCTGCAATTAAATGAAGAAGGCTTTGCCCGCTAGCATTACCCAAGTTGTGTCGTGGTGTCTTCATTTGACATTGTATTGGAGGCTGCCAATTTCCTCCTACATCGACACCTGGGGTTCACTTCTACTCGGACGGCCAGGGTATGCGCGAGTGTCTTCCTTTTTTTTTGTCCCATTTGTTCGGGGAATTCAGGGTTTGAGCCATGTACACAGGGAAAAGGGTTAAGGCTAAGGCCAGACGGGGAGATTTGGGGGAGATCTGTCGCCTGGCGACTTCTCGCCGCAACTTCTCGCCCCCGAATCTCCCTGAATAGCTCGTCACCGCTGCACACCCGCTAGGCGTAAAATCGCCTGCGCTTGTTCAGACGCAGCGGCGCGATTTTAAAAGTCGCTCAAAATTGCCTGGCGAGGCAATTTTGAGCGACTTTTAAAATCGCGCCACTCTGGGGCGATTCGGGGGAGATTCGTTGCCGCGAGAAGTCCCCAGGCGACGGATCTCCCCCGAATCTACCCGTCTGGCCTTAGCCTTAGGGTCCAGCCGAGATGAACGGATGGACTTGCCTTGGGTGTCTGCAAACTTAGGCCTGGTTCTGCCCTCCATCAAGAGGCATTCATCTGCCACAACTGGAGTAATCCAGCATTCATTGATGCCAACTCCATCCCTCTAGACAACTTGGCCTTTAGGAATGCCTCTGCTGTATGATCCAATAGTTTGACTTCCAGTCCCATGAACAGATTAGCCTGATATGGCTCAATAGGTCATCATATTAAGTATAAATCAGTATGGTCAGCTTTAGAGTTACCCTAAATTGCCAAAATAACAAGAATTAAAGGTGCTGAGACAGCATCAAGCCCATGTTCAAAAGTGAACTTTGTCTTACTAATCCCAGTTTTATTGAGGGATCAGGTCATGAGAAAAAAAAATGTCAAAATGCATCAGTTAATAGTGCTGTTCCAGAAGAATTCTGCATTGAAATCCATTTCTCAAAAGAGCAAACAGATTTTTTTAGATTTAATTTGGAAATCTGACATGGAGCTAGACATATTGTCAATTTCCCAGCTGCCCCTGGTCATGTGACTTGTGCTCTGATAAACTTCAATCAGTCTTTACTGCTGTATCGCAAGTTGGAGTGATATCACCCCCTCCCTTTCCCCCACCCAGCAGCCTAACAAAAGAACAATGAGAAGGTAACCAGATAACAGCTCCCTAACTCAAGATAACAGCTGCCTGGTATGTCCCACTGCATACTATTCAGTTACTTTGAGAAGGAAAAACTTTTCTTCCAGAAAGCAGTTCCCTCCTAATGTACTGGTACAAGTCACATGACATGGGGCAGCTGGGAAATCGACAAAATGTCTACCTCCGTGTCAGATTTCAAAACTAAAATAAAAAAAAACTGACTCTTTTGAGAAATGGATTTCAGTGCAGAAGTCTACTGGAGCAGCACTATTAATTGATGTTTTTTTTTTTTTATATTTTTTTAAAACATGTTTTCCCATGACAGTTTCACTTTAATATTGTCTAACTCACCCTGTTCTCTGCTTTTACTCACAGTATGGGATCAGTATCTCCAGTTATCAGAATACATTGTCCCCTCCCACAATGGGACCAGGATTAGACTCACCCTCTGTCTCCTGCTTTGACAATACTGTGATAGTGACAGTGGCGGAGCTCTGCTGGTTTGCAGTGTCTGTGACGACCAACTGGAATGTATACTGTCCAGGGTGAAGGTTTGTGACTTCTATAGAATCTGATACATCTGCTGGTACCTCCTGAAATAACACAAATGGCATTATAATATTCCCCTAGAACAGAGGTTTCTCAATGGTGGATGTGAGTGTGTAAAAAGATTGAACAGGGGCTCAGGCTAAGGATCAGTTAGGGTGAAATTTGGGGTATTGTTCTCACCGTTACTATAGGCACCATCTCTTCCTACCATACCTGCTATCCCACAGTCACACTCCCTTCCCAGAGACTATTATCTCACTGTTAATATAGACACCATCTCTCCCTACTATACCTGCTATCCCACAGTCACACTCCCTTCCCAGAGACTATTATCTCACTGTTAATATAGGCACCATCTCTCCCTACTATACCTGCTATCCCACAGTCACACTCCCTTCCCAGAGACTATTATCCACTGTTACTATAGGCACCATCTCTCCCTACTATACCTGCTATCCCACAGTCACACTCCCTTCCCAGAGACTATTATCTCACTGTTACTATAGGCACCATCTCTCCCTACTATACCTGCTATCCCACAGTCACACTCCCTTCCCAGAGACTATTATCCGACTGTTACTATAGACACCATCTCTCTACTATATCTGCTATCCCACAGTCACACTCCCTTCCCAGAGACTATTATCCCACTGTTACTATAGACACCATCTCTCCCTACTATACCTGCTATCCCACAGTCACACTCCCTTCCCAGAGACTATTATCCACTGTTACTATAGACACCATCTCTCTACTATACCTGCTATCCCACAGTCACACTCCCTTCCCAGAGACTATTATCCCACTGTTACTATAGGCACCATCTCTCCCTACTATACCTGCTATCCCACAGTCACACTCCCTTCCCAGAGACTATTATCCCACTGTTACTATAGACACCATCTCTCTACTATACCTGCTATCCCACAGTCACACTCCCTTCCCAGAGGTTATTGAACTCGATTATTGAATTAACTGAATTAAAGATAACTGAATACAGTAGTGTTAAAAATACACTGGCAAAACAAAAACAGGACTGTGGCTTTAAAAAAAAAAACATTTTTAAATGCACAGGACAGAACAAAATAGCAAAATAATCAATAATTAAAGCAGGGTCACAACCACTACTCAAGACTTACCTCATAAACCACAGAAGGGTCTCCATGTAGAAGGCTCCATTCATAGCTGATAATCCCCTCCCTATCAAAGCTCTCAATGCCAGTCAAGAGAACAGTCTGTAAAGGTTGGGTTTTAACACCAGGGCCTGCCCTTGCAATAGGAGGATGATCTTCATCTAGAGGCAATACAGAAGGAACACAATGGAGTTATTATTCTACTGCCAACATATCCCACACAGCTGTGCACTAGGCAGGAAAGGTGAATGCAAACTCACAATACATTCCCAAAACATTCACGTTCACACATTACTTCGTGTGCATTGGGAGTAACCGTGTAGAAAAGTAGGGTACTGGAGATCTTCTTGGGTCACTTCCCATTCCAGTATAAAGTACCAAGAATACTTTTGCGTTATAACCTGAAATATGCATTTTCTATGATTGCTTTCAGTTTTTAGATACTTAAAGGCTGCAAAGGCTTTGTTTCCAATTTATTTTTACATTTTGTAGCTTCTTTAAAAAAAAATGGAATTTATTTATATATATATATATATATATATATATATATATCTCTCTCTGATTATTTGAGCTTTCAGGGCCAGAACTCAGGGTAGCCAGAGTAGGCGGCCGCCTAGGGTGCAATCATAGGGGGGGGGGCGCACTTTAGAAGGGAAATATTTTTTTATTTCTTTAAGTTTTAACTTCACCCCTGTCTCCAGCAGCAGCGTTCTGCTCTACTTCAGTCCCACCTCCCTCTTACTTGCCCTTTGCCTGGCACAGATCTGGGGCAATATTTTTGCTGCTGCTCTGGCACAGGCTGGTGGCACAGGTACAGACTTGGGGGGCAATAGATGGTACAGACTTGTGGCACAGGTATAGACTTAGGGGGCAATGGTTGCTGGCACAGGTACAGACTTAGGGGGCAATGGTTGGTGGCACAAGTACAGACTTAGGGGGCAATGGTTGGTGGCACAGCTACAGACTTAGGGGGCAATGGTTGGTGGCACAGGTACAGACTTAGGGGGCAATGGTTGGTGGCACAGGTACAGACTTAGGGGGCAATGGTTGGTGGCACAAGTACAGACTTAGGGGGCAATGGTTGGTGGCACAGCTACAGACTTAGGGGGCAATGGTTGGTGGTACAAGTACAGACTTAGGGGGCAATGGTTGGTGGCACAGCTACAGACTTAGGGGGCAATGGTTGGTGGCACAAGTACAGACTTGGGGGGCAATGATGGTGGCACAGGTACAGATTGGGAGCAATATTTTGGGTGCTGCTGGCACAGATTGGGGACAATATTTAGGCTACAGGCTGACACAGGTACAGATTGGGAACAATATTTTGGGTGCTGGTGACACAGGCACAGATTGGGGACAATATTTAGGCTACAGGCTGACACAGGTACAGATTGGGAACAATATTTTGGGTGCTACTGGCTGGCACAGGTACAGATTGGGAGCAATTGTTTGGGTACTGCTGGCTGGCCCACGTACAGTTTGATTCATTAATGTTTTATAAGGTTTCTTTATTTAAGAAAAAGTGAATAGGTGGGAAATGGTCATACAGAACGGGAGTGGGCGCTGATTGTACCCCTTGCCTAGGGTGCTAAACTACTTTGGCCCGGCTCTGATTGCAGGGATACGAACAACCAAACTGCACTTTTCTTAATTATGTAATGGAAAATTAGACATCAAATTAGAGCAATTTATTATATCAAATATTCATAAAAGGATATTCTCAAATATTGCTTAGTTTAAAACTGCTATAGCCTTGATTCTCAGAGTAAAGAACAAGAATAGTCTGTTAAACATCAGGATTCCGTAGAAAAGCATACCTCCAATAAGTTCAGCACTTCTGGATAAGCTTTATTTGCAGATAGCTGTACAATGCCTAATGTGTTTCGGGAAAGCCTATGATTAATGTCTACCGTGTTGAAAAGCTATTGGCTAATAAAGCTTATCCAGATGTCCCGTCCAATCCCCTAATTTGTTATATGTTACAGTAGAGGACACTTAGGACTGAGCACCTGGTATGGGGAATTAACCAGGAGTTGGAGCGGTCTCTCCTTGGTTTCTATTGATACCTCCAATAAGTACAGCAGTATTCATTTTTAAATGCCTCATTTTTAAAGTGTTTACCCGTGGCAGCACTATTTAGTTTAAAAAAATCCCACAACTCCTTGCTCCTGCACTCAGACCAAGAATGTGATCATGCGCATTAGAGCTCTGTAAAGTAACTAAGGAGTGTCCAGCCCTGGTGCGCTCGCTTGCAGTGCCCAACTGGCCCACTAGAATACTGGGAAAACTTCCAGTGGGCCTTTTTCCTTCTAAACATTTGGCCAATTCCCTATTTATTTATGGGGGGGGGGGAAATGCATAAAAATGGAAGAATATAGTAAGTAGATATAAAAGACTAGGAGAGTAAAGACTATGGAGAGGAGGAATAATATTTTGGAAAGTGGGTCCAGGGTTTCTGGTGAGCCCCTGGCATCCCAGGCCAACACTGCATGCTTGCAAAAAAAAGAGTTTTTTTAATATCCTCCACTCCTTCTACTCCGTCTCCGGGTGCTCAGTTCCCAGCGCCTGAACTGTAGAATATGCAGAATAAAGGATATCTGGATGGCACTCTGGATAATTTATTTCAACAGAGAAGGAATCAATTCCCTTAATCTTATGCCTATGATTAAGGGATTTGATTCCCGAAACGTGTAAAGTGTTTGTTCCTTCTCTGTTGGAATAAATTCTCATTTTTATCCGGAGTGCTGTCCAGATATCCTTTATTCTGCATAAACAAATTTTCATACGAAATTTGGTGCGTATATGGCAGGAGATCGGCAGAAGGCTTGGATATTGGCCCGTCGATCGGCCCAGGTGGAAAATTTTGATTGTGCAACTTTGAAGGCACCTGAACATCAGCCATTGTTAGTGGTGAATGGTCAGATACAGAGAGAATTCTATTGTTTCTATATGTATATCTGATCATTCAGCTCTACACGTGTGTGTTGTAACAAACGATTAGTGATTGGTGATTCGCCACAGGTGAATAAATTCGTGAAACCCTGGCAAAATTTCACCTGGTGAAAATTCACCAGCGTCTCTTTATGGACTCCGGCGCCCATTGCCAGCATCCAAAAAATGGACGCCGGTATCCAAAACCAGACGTGGCTGCTTTTCGTGAATTCTTTCTGTGAAAGGCCGCCGATTCGCCCATCACTACAAACGATCTTTATTAGAAAGATCTTTTCCAAGAAAGATCGTATGGCCACCTTAGAGAATAGTCAGATTTCAGAAGTGAAATTGAGCACCGCATGCTGGATCGCCTTTTCTGAAGAGGAGTGGATGCGGAGTATCGGTAGGGTTACCACCTGACCTGTAAAAATGAAGGTTGATCCCAATGTTTTTAATAGGGAAAAAAGTATTTAGGAAGGCCAGTATTTTTCTCCAGAATAGGTGGCAACCCTAAGTATCTGTAAGTTATTTCTTAATAAAGACTTTGCTCATTTAAACGTGAAAGTGTCTTGGTGTTTTTATTTCGTTAGGTACAAACAAATATTTAAAAAAAATAATTTTTAATTTATGTTACTGGTCCTTTAAAGCTGGCCACCCACAACTAATTTAGTGAATAAATTGATGGCACACAACACACAAAGGCATTGTTCACCTTTGATTTAACTTTTAGTTTGAAGTAGAGAGTGATATTCTGAAACTATTTGCAATTCATTTTTATGATTTATGTTTTTTGAATTAAGCTTAACTGTTAGGCTGGGTGCAGACAGGGAGATTTGGTCGCCTGGCGATTAATCGAGGCGACAATCTCCCCGAACTACCTTCTCCCTGTCTGCTGCCTGTTTAAAGTGTCAGCGCACGCGCGGCGATTTCCAGAATCGCACGAAGTTGCTTTGTAAGGAAACTTCGGGCGATTCCGGAAATTGAGGCACCGCGTGTGTATTGGCGCTGGCGCTTTTTGATTTTAACAGGCGGCGGACAGGGAGAAGGCAGTTCGGGGAGATTGTCGCCAGCGATTAATCGGCAGGCAACATAATCTCCCCGAATCTCCCTGCCTGCCCCAGCCCTTAAGATTAAGCTCTCCAGACTGGAATATGAACAGGAGAGGGGCTGAATACAAAGAGGAGTAATAAAAAGCAGCAGAACCTTAAAACATGAAGCCTTACAGAGTATTTGGGGTTTTTTTAGATGGGCTCAGCGACCCCATTTGAAAGCTGAAAAGAGTCAGAAGATTGTAAAAGATTTCCGACTATAAAAAAAATAAATAATGAAGAGCAATTAAGAAGTTGTTCAGAACTGGCCATTTTTTTAGCATGCTCAAAAGTGAACCACCCCAACGTAATCACGCCTGTCTCAGTTCTAATAAGCCGTAACAACCAATCAGAAGGTAGAAGTAGCTGGTCTGGTGTATGAAAGCAAATATCTATTTGTTTCTAGTGAAAAATTTTGCCTGGGGAAAACCGCCGGCGTCTCATTTTGGATGCGGGCATCCGCTTTTTCAATGCCGGCAATGTGCACCGGCATCCAAAAACAGACGCCTGCATCCAAAACGAGACGCAGCGGCGTTTCATGTATTTTTCACCGTTTTGCAAATTTCTCTAGAAATTCGCTAACATTGGGGGAAAAGCCCCAGATTCACCCATCACTATTTGTTTCCTATGCATACCTCCCAACTGTCCCGTTTTTAGAGGAAAAGTCCCTCTTTTGGCAGCTCAACCCGCAGTCCCTCATTTGTACTGGAAAGCCCCATTTTTCTCTGCACTGAACAGCCAGAAAAAGAAACAAAGTTTCTAAATGAAATGGCTTCTGGCAGAGAGCCCAGAACAGCCACAACAGAAGAGAAGGAACTTTTGTAGCAATTTCTAGATAAGCAAATAAGTAATTGTAACAATACAAGATAAGGAGGTCCCTTGGGAAACGTTAGACTCACAGCTTAAAGGGCAATTCACCTTCATTAGCAAAACTGTAATAACTGAAAAAAACCACAGAAATATGTTCAAACTTTCATAACCTGCCAAATTTTGTAAAATGAACATGGTAATGAGGGGTGTGGCCAAAAATGTCGCCACATTATAACCCAGCAACTTTTTTTTTTTTTGTCAATCTTTTTATATCCAAAACGTTGGGAGGTATGCCTACGAGTTGAGAGACCTTCTACAAATCTCTCACTTGTTACTGCATTCCCTAAATGTCACCTCCCAAGCAGCGCTGGAGGGGGGGCACACCCAGTCATATGTTGGCTATGTGTGGAATTTCAGAATATATTTCTGCTTTGTTTTCACGGACCTGTGTAACATTTATAAACAACCTGTACATGTCCATTGATGTGCACAACACAACACATATATAGTGATATGCAGGACTGGACTGAGAATCAAAATAGGCCCTGGCATTTCAGGTACACAGAGGCCCAATCAGGTCACACAGAGGCCCAAACAGTCCCCACCAGCCCACTAAATACTGACTTTCTATGGCACCTTATAGCAGCCCATCTGGCATTTGCCCTAACCAACATATTGCCAGTCCGGGCCTGGTGATATGACTGCAAAGAACAAAGGAAAAGACAGCTGGGATATATATTGTACAGTGCATAGCTATTGCTAGACTCTTAGTTCTCAGCGGCTGTTGAATGCAGGCTCCCAACATGCTCAGCCCAGAGCTAGCCAACATAAACACAAACAAATCTAAGCTGGAAACAAATAGGACCAAACTAAACTGGACATTAAAGGGATACTGTTATGGGAAAACATGTTTTTTTTTTCAAAACACATCAGTTAATAGTGCTGCTCCAGTAGACTTCTGAACTGAAATCCATTTCTCAAAAGAGCAAACAGATTTTTTTTATATTCAGTTTTGAAATCTGACATGGGGCTAGCCATTTTATCAATTTCCCAGCGGCCCCAGTCATGTGACTTGTGCCAGCACTTTAGGAGGGAACTGCTTTCTGACAGGCTGTTGTTTTTCCTTCTCAATGTAACTGAATAGTACACAGTGGGACATGGGTTTTTCTATTGAGTGCTGTTCTTAGATCTACCAGGCAGCTGTTATCTAGTGTTAGGATGCTGATATCTGGTTAACCTTTTCATTGTTCTGTTGTTAGGCTGCTGGGGGAGAGAGAGAGACATGGTTGTTAAGAAACATGCATACCTCCAACATTTTGAAATAAAGAGGAACAAAAAGATTTGCTGTGTGGAGCACAGCAGAATTTTTCAACCTCAACCATTTTTGTGGCCACACCACCTAATTACCATGTTCATTTTACAAAATCGGGCATGTTATGAACGTTTGAACACATCTTTCTTTTTTGCAAATGAAGGTGAATCGCCCTTTAGCGCAGTTTCCCCCAAGAGACCTGCTTGCTTATCTTAAATTGTTACAATTGTTTCTTTACTTATCTTAAATTGTTTTAAAAATGTATCTAAGTGCACTGGCCACGTATCTGCTCTCTGCCAAAAGCCAATTAACTTAGAAACTGTGGGACAAATTCACTAAAGACTACAGCGGCCGCTTCACTCACATCACAACACTTCTCAAGGCGTAGATTCACCAGGACATCGTTAATTCACTAAAAGGCGAAGTTGCGTCCATGGCGTTGAGCGCTGGTGAAGTTGTGGTAGCATTACAAGCAATGCAATGTTGCAATAGTGTTGCCTAATTTGCATACGGCGGGAAGTTAATGTTGCAGCAAAGACATTACATTACACAAGCTTTAATAAAATAGAGTTGTTATATAGCCCTACACATGTGCCCACTGTATAGTTTATGTTCCATATGTTAGGAAATGTAGGTGGGAAGTCGGGTACCCCGAAAAAAAAAAGTTAATCTTTTGCAAAAATGTTATGATCTTTTTCACCCTGTGTAAATATTAAAAGATGCTAGCAATTTTTGGAAATTTTCAACTATGTTTTGATGAACTCCTATCTACTCTATTGCACTTTGCCTGGTCTGAGGAGGTGAAGGCAAGTCTGGCGCAAGAGGTAACGTTCAGTAAAATCTGCATCCACAATCTGCAAGTGAATTTGTATAATAACGCTCTTTCACCAAAGTAAAAATTCGCCTTGTGTTAGAGTGCAGAGCAGCACTAGAGTACCTTTCCTTCACTAGCGAAGGGGCGCCTGCTCTCGTTAGTAAATTGGCAAAGTAACGAAATTACGTCATGCTCAATCTGCCCCTGTGTCTTTTTAAGACTATTCAGTGCAGGAGATCAGAGAGAAGGACTGGATATTTCAGTAACAATCCAGGACTGCAGGATGAACTGTCAAAATCGGGACTGTCCAGTGGAAAAACAGGACAGTTGGGAGGTATGGAACATGGGGTCCATTTCCTCTACAGACACTCACTAAAAATGTTCACTCCCACTGTTTGGAGCCGGGAGGTTAGTGGTGTATTTAGGTCCGGTGTCACTCTAGGCACAAGATATGTCTGTGCCCAACTGCCCATTACAGCAAAAGTGGCGTCACTCACTGCCGGCTATAGGTCATCGCTCCAAGAAATTGCCGGCTGACCCCCAAGAGCCAACCTGATTTATGCAAGTCATTTCTGGCAGTACCTATGGAGCTGATGCCCACAGGTAAGTACTGGCTCCTCTATAAAACAATATGTAAAGTAAACTTGTATAATCAGGTTGTTGCTTTAGGGTAGAGACACGCGATTATTCAGGAGATTTAGTCGCCTCTTCTTCAGGCGACTAATCTCCCTGAAAAGCCTTCCCACTACCTAGAATGTAAATCGCCTGCGGGATGGCACTCAGAGCTTGGTTTTCCAAAGTCGCCCGAAGTTTCTTCAATAGGAAACTTCGTAAAACTATTTTGTATTCTAGCCAGCAGGAAGGCTTTTCAGGGAGATTAGTTGCCCGAAGAAGTTGCGTCTCTGCCCTTGATATATAGTGTTATAGTGTTGATGCCCTTTCCTTTTCACTTTAATTGCTTGAATGAAGAAACAACATCGCCAATGAACTCGCGGCACCTAAGCAAGACACACCTACAATTATCTGCTTTGTGCAAAGAGTGGCCTTGATCACATTTGAGGTGTCCCCAGAGGATCCCTCTCAATGGTAGATCCTGGGTCAGTCCACTGCAGCAGGAAAGTACCATGGGTTCCTTATACCACGTTGATCAAAACACACCTTTCTAGACATTACCAGGGTTGAGTCAGTGTCAGCTAACAAACCTTTATTTGAACAGAAGGCTCGCTCACCCTCCTCCTCTGCAGCAAATCATCAGCGTAAGGCCACTTGCTGCTGTGACGCACATTTAGCCGAGTAATAAACACGTCACAATAAGAACCGACTTCAGCACAGAAGTACAACCTGGCACCAATGCTTTTTTAACATATAACACTGGGGGGGTTACTTTTTTTGCGCTGATGTCTGTGTGGTCTTAACTTTGATGTTGAGTGGGCGGGATCAGGGGCGGGGCTTGTGTTCCTAGGTGGGCGTGGCCCCGACAATTTTGTTGTGCGGGGCCCCGTGATTTCTAATGGCAGCCCTGATTGTAACATCTATGGCCAGCTTAAGGCATTTAACAATATTACCCACATAAGTTATAGTCTGTGACATCACGTATAGCTGAAAGTACTCTGGATATCCAAGAAGATTTCTAGATGGGCATAAGGCTGCTGTATCAGCATCTAAAAAAAAAATGCTCCTAGAAATGTAGAAATTTCCACCCCTGAAGCTGCCATTGTAAATTTTCTCAGTGACATACTACACAGCTATTCTGGTCTATTATGGACCACGACATTGGACCATTGTGCAAGTCTACTTGCTCTTGCCTTCTGTCGGTGCATGTAGTAAGTTGCAAGAACCACATCCCTTCTACATCCATTTTTTGGGCTCAACAACCAAACTCGATGGCCTAGATGAAATAAATTACCACTGGTACCAGCAGTACTTCCTAGAAACTGCTTCATCCCAGGAATATTTCAGGGCCAGATGTCTGCACAACAGAAATATATGTACAGTTTCATACTGGTTGCTCACTTGCAGGATTTTGCAGTTGCAGGCCAACTCATGAATACAATACATGTGGCAAAATGAATCATCGGTTGCCAATAGTTGTTTGCATAGAGTAGGAAGACATGTTCTTAAATAATGAACTGGATATGCCTGAAAAAAAGATAGGACAGTAGCCATATTCTTATAGGCTACTGGTGTCGACTGGAAAGGTGGACCCGAGGCCACAAAGGCTGGAAACCTCTATCCTCATGTTGATGGACATGCCTCATCAAGTTCTGTCTAAACAGCAGCCCAGGCAGATTCAAATAGGGACCATTATTAACAGGTACAGACATGCCTTCACCACAGGAAGAAAAAAAAGTGTGAAATGCAGCTTAAAGTGTCCGCAGGGTAGACAACCACACCAGCGACATCTGTCATAGTGAACAGGAACATGGAGCCGTCTCACGTACCCCTGCCACAATATGGGCTGGAGGCAGTCAGAATACATATCACAACCACAAACTTTACTCTCTGGAGTAAAAATAGGTCAAGATAGTCAAGTGGTTTTTAACTGCTATTCAAAAATAACATTTTAAAAACAAGGAAGTACATTTATCTGCTGGAGATCTGAAAGCTGCTCCTGGTCACTCCCTGTGAAGCTGCTGTACAACAAAGCACTTACCAGTGCAACAGAAAAGATTTTCTAACTCATGTTCCACAACACCGAAAACCTCTTTGGATTAAATCTTTATTTAATCTAATCTTCTGTTTAGAAGAAAGGAAGGGATTTTTTTTTTTTTTAACAGTGAGAGCTGTGAAGATGTGGAATTCTCTCCCTGAATCCGTTGTACAGGCTGATACATTAGATAGCTTTAAGAAGGGGTTGGATGGTGTTTAGCAATGTTATGGGGCAACCCTTTTGAAATAAAAAATAAAGTAGATACTTTATTGGCTAACTAATATAACCGTAGCAAGTTTTCAGAACATTTTAATTCCTTTTTCAAGCTGATTACAATGAAGCTGTGGTGTTCTCTGGTATGGTATATATACAACATTCATGGAGGGGGTAAAGTGCGGAGCTGGGCCTAGGATCAGCAGGTATGTAAATCTGGGCCTGACTGTAGTATATATAAACAAGCTGCTGTGTAGTCATGGGGGCAGCCATTCAAGCACAGGATACACAGTAGATAACAGATAAGTACTACTATAGTTTATATAAACAGGCTGCTGTGTAGTCATGGGGGCAGCCATTCAAGCACAGGATACACAGCAGATAACAGATAAGTACTACTATAGTTTATATAAACAAGCTGCTGTGTAGTCATGGGGGCAGCCATTCACATGTAGAGATAGGTGTAGGATCTCGCACACCCTGGATCAATGACAGAGACGCCTGGTGCACACAGGTAGAGGCTCGGCCACTTCACAAAACCAGCAACAGAAGAATTTCCAATGGCACACAGGTCTGAATGAAGTCTTCAAGGTTTATTAAGCGGAGTGCAGATGCAACGTTTCGGAGAACAAACTCCTTTGTCAAGCTTTGTCATGCTTGACAAAGGAGTTGATCAGGCTGGACGGAAAATTTTGATTGGACGCCTTTGAAGGCACTCTTAACATCGGCCATTGTTAGTGCTGAATTGTCAGATACTGGTAGAATTCTATTGTTTCTATCTGTATATCTGATGATTCAGCTCTATACGGGGGTTGAAACGAACGGTCTTTCTTGGAAAGATCTTTTCAGAGAAAGATGGCAATTGTTACGTCTATGGCCAGCTTCAGCTTTGAATGGCTGCCCCTATGGATACACAGCAGCTTGATAATATAAACCCTTGCTGAGCAAATATACCAGTTTTACTAGTACAGGGAAAAACTAAATTAAATTTTCATTCTTTTAAAACACTTAAATTTTTTTGGTGTTACTATTCATGTTCAGGGATACCGTCATGGGAAAACATGTTTTTTTACAAAATGCATCAGTTAAAGGAACAGTAACACCAAAAAATGAGTATTTTAAAGTAAAGAAAATATCATGTAGTGTTGCCGTGCACTGTTAAAACTGATCTGTTTGCTTCAGAAACACTACTATAGTTCATATAAACGAGCTGCTAAGTAGCAATGGCGGAAATTGAAAAACCGCTATATGGCACAGGATAAGTAATGGATAACAGATAACATTATGTTCTACAGAGCTTATCTGCTGTGTAACTTGAACCTTTTCTCCTTTGAATGGCTGCCCCCATGGCTACACAACAGCTTATTTATATAAACAATAGTAGTACTTCTGAAGCAAACATCAGTTTTACCAGTGCAGGGCAACACTGCATTATATTTTTATTACTTTAAAACTATTTCATTTGTTGATGTTACTGGTCCTTTAATAGTGCTGCTCCAGCAGAATTCTGCACTGAAATCCATTTCTCAAAAGAGCAAACAGATTTTTTTTTCATATTCAATAAATTAAGGGTCCACATTGCTGATTCTATGAACTCTATGCGAGTTGCTATGTTTGAGTTATTTTGCCTTAAAAGGATACTTTCATGGAAAAAAATGCATCAGTTAATAGTGCTGCTCCAGCAGAATTCTGCACTGAAATCCAGGCCCGGATTTGTGGAAAGGCCACCTAGGCCCGGGCCTAGGGTGGCAGGATTTTAGGGGGCGGCATGCTGCCCAGCCACACCCACATTGATTCAGAAACACTGGGGATACGCAGGAGATACAATAGTTTTTTAAATTTCCCATGCACCCATCCCTATTGCTCCAGTCCTGAAGATGAAAATTTGTGAATAAAGGGCAGAGTATGGGGGCGATGAACAGCAGGGGCCTAGGAGCACCCGCTATGTAAATCCGGACCTGCTGAAATCCGTTTCTCAAAAGAGCATATTTCCCAGCTGCCCCGATCAATGAAATCAGCATATCAATAGCTACATCATACAATTTTAGAGTAAAGGTGAACCACCTCTTTAATATCTCTCTACCACTTTCTAAGAGTGTGTTGCACAATGCACAGAGGCATGCAGGTACAGACACAAGCAAAGTGATGCCATTGCATGCAGGGAACCGCAGCCTGGCCAAATAATGTGCATTAATTATGACACACAAGAGCCTCGGGGAAATATAGAATACATTTAACAAATGTATTTTTTCCATATGGCATGCTATAACCATCAAGCTATAAATACGTACTGTTTACATGAGGAAAGGTGTGTTATGACTACTGGCAAATCATCTATGCAAATATTCCCACACCTTGGTAAGTGTCACTAATGAATGTGTTTAAGCAAGGATGTGACTTTTTATCTATGAGAGAGGCGTCTACTTAATACTGTAAACTCTATTCATAATACAAGAACGCCCAACACCAGGTAAAGGAAAATAGGTTATTTGTAAATCTGGTATTGAAATATGAAATGTGTCTGTCCCTTTAACTCTCTGCACTGCTGGTTTAGACATTTGATATAATGTAGCAAAAGCCAGCTGATTAAAGCGATACCAACACTAAAAAACAGCTTTTTGCAATATGAACGTACATTAAAAGTTACCTATAGGTCATGTTTAGTGACGGGCGAATTTCTCCTGTTTCACTTCTCTGAAAAATTTGCGAAACGGCGAAAAATTGTCAAAACTGGACTTTTCCCGCTGGCATTAAAAATGGACGCCGCCAATTATTTACCACATCTGCATTGACTTCAGTGGATGGGCGGTAAATAGTCGCCGGCGTACTTTAGGACGCTGGTGTCCATTTCGAGTCCATTTGAGTTTTGTGAAACGAGGAAATTCGCTGTGAATTTGTGGCTGGCGAATAAATTCGCCCATCACTAGTCATGTTGATCATTTTTTGCCGAGAGGTTTATTTTTGTAAGTAAATGTTAGTCGAAGGTTTGAAACCTGATTGTTTTGCCAACCTGACTGTCCCATCTCAGTTAGTTACAGTTTCTAATGCTAACGGACTCCTGCTGCACAAATATGGCAGCCCCCTCATACAGGAACATGGGGGATCAGACGGGAAATGTAAAAGCATCATGCAAATACTTTATGGCAAAGTTAGAAGTAGCTTTCAAAGGCAATATTAGGATAGTTTAATTTCTGGTGCCAGTATCTCTTTAGAAGATCCATACACTTGAAGACACTTGAAGGCTTAGCTGGAAGAAAGGGTTGTTGCAAGTCAGAACCAGCAGTGCCAGAAGGGACAAACAAATGTACGGCTTGTGATAGCATTACATTTGCAAACAGCTCAAAATGTATTTTCTATATTGGAATGTTGCTTAGAACTTGGCAACAAAAGCCAACATTTTTTTCTGAATTTGATCGAATTACAGATTCACAAAATCCATTAACTTTTCTCTGCCCGCAGGTCCAGGTTGAGCACAGGTTTGCACGATCTAGACATGGGCAGGACTCTACTGCATATGGTGGACAAACTGGGGGCTTGAGAAGCAAAAGCCAGCCCTGTGATATGTTCATCTCTATGTGGTACAAATATTTTGCCCCCTGTGTGGTTGAGTGAATAGCAAACAAAACACTTGGAATTGCCCCTAATGGTAAACCCCTGGCTGGTACAATCGGGGCTCATGCTTGGGAACATTGCATGCCATTGCCCTAAAATAGGCCACACACTGGCCAATCCAAACTGTAGTCTGACGGATAAGCAGAGGGTAGGGGCTGCCATCAGAGGGGCACAGCTGTACTGGGCCGGGGCTAAAGGGGGTCCTGGCTGTGCTGGAAAGTTAAAGGGAAACTGTCATGTTTTTTTAAAATGCATCAGTTAATAGTGCTGCTCCAGTAGACTTCTGTACTGCAAATCTTCATTTTCTCATTTATTGAGTTTTGAAATCTGACATGGGGCTAGACATTGTCAATTTCCCAGCTGCTCCTGGTCATGTGACTTGTGCCAGCACTTTAGGAGGGAACTGCTTTCTGGCAGGCTGTTGTTTTTCCCTTCTCAATGTAACTAAATAGTATGTAGTGGGACATGGATTTTACTATTGAGTGCTGTTCTTAGATCTACCAGGCAGCTGTTATCTTGTGTTAAGGGGCTGCTATCTGGTTACCTTCCCATTGTTCTGTTGTTAGGCTGCTGGATGGGAGAAAGGGAGGGGGTGATATCACTCCAACTTGCAGTACAGCAGTAAAGAGTGATTGAAGTTTATCAGAGCACAAGTCACATGACTTGGGGCAGCTGGGAAATTGACAAAATGTCTAGCCCCATGTCAGATTTCAAAATGAAATATAAAAAAAAATCTGTTTGCCCTTTTGAGAAATGGATTTCAGTGCAGAATTCTTCTGGAACAGGATCCCTTTAATGCAGCTCTGAACACCTGGTGGTGCACTGAAGACCCAAAGCCAAGACACAGTGAATCTCAGGAAGTGCCACTGGGCTACTGCAGGGACATTGTCAGGTTTATGTCAAGACAGGCGCTATTCTATTTATATTCTTGTATCTGCAGATCAACAATAAATGGATGGTGTGCATCTTTTCACCATTTGCCCTGCTTCACTGTGTATAGATCAACTTGGGTTTTTTTTGTTTTTTGTTATTGAACCCCTGGCCACCAATAATTCTTAAACTATTTTATGGGGCTTGTAGTGGGGCCCTGTTTCTTTTTTTAACTTTTATGTTGGGCCCTGGCCTCCAATTTTTTTATTTTAATTAGAAGGGGGCCCTGATCACCAATGACTTTCTAGAACTTGTGAGTGAGGGGGTTTATGGTTTCTCACCCTGGTATCTGTGTGAACATTTTAGGGTGGGTAGGTGGGCAGGATCTGGAGTGGGGCTTGGAGGCGGGACCTGGGGTTGGTGGGGCCTTGAAAATATTGCCTTCTTCTTTAGCCTCTTTCAAGCTTTCAAGTGATGATGATGATGATCACTGACTCCATCTAAAAACAAATGCTCTGTAAGACTACAGTTTTATTGTCATTGCTATTCCAGTCTCTTATTCAAATCCATGCATGGTTTCTAGGGGAATTTGGAACGTAGCAACCAGATTTCTGATATTCCAAACTGGAGAGCTGCTGAATAAGAAGCTTAAAATAACCACAAATAATAAAAAATGAAAACCAATTGCAAGTTGTCTCAGAATGTCACTCTCTACATCATTCTAAAAGTTAACTCAAAGGTAAACAACCCCTTTAAAGGAACAAAGAGTTGCAGATATTGTTGATATCTCTTCACTTCCTTTCAGCTGACCAATGGAAATCTGCCAAACTGTATGACAAGCTTTTTGCATGCGAACAATTATATTCGTGATGTCTTAATGAGCTTTCACACAATCCTCCTGTGTACAATTAACACAGTACAGGGCCCAGTTATATGAGTAAGGACAAGGGCAGTGGCCCCAACTTGGATCCTATAAAATCAGGTCGCCCCCCATCCTCAGGGGCGCTCCACCAATAAGGTGAGTTGAGGCACTCACCTCAGGCGGCAGCGCCCCCCTGGTTACCAGGGGCGGCAAAAAAGCCAGTCCTGGTAACTAAGACGAATTTCCCGTTTTCAACCCGGAAATTCGGCTCTTCTAGTGCAAAGCACTCACTAGCTGGTGCTGTGGACCCCTCCTACTCCTGTCCCAACGCTGAAAAAGTGAGCGCTGTGGGGAAACGGGGGTGGGGGCAGCATATTGAAGGCCACCTCAGGCGGCGATAGCGCATGGATCACCCCTGCCCATCCTATTCCTGCCTGTGAGAATCATATGAATAAAAAAACAGCAGAGGTGACTTTGCCATGATTCTCCCCTTAAACTCTGTTTATGTGCATTTTGAGGTGGGAATGGTTCAAGATTAGCATGGATGGAAAAAAATAGTTCAGGCAAGGGATGCACTGAATCAACTATTTTGGATTCGGCCGAACCCCCGAATCCTTTGAGAAAGATTCGTCCGAATACCAAACCCTAATTTGCATATTAGGGGTGGGACAGTTAAACATTTTTTACTTCCTTGTTTTGTGACAAAAAGTCTCATGATTTCCCTCCCCGCCCCTAATTTAGGGTTCGGTTCGGCTGGGCAGAAGGATTAGGCTGAATCCAAATACTGCTGAAAAAGGCCGAATCCTGGCCAAATCCCAAACCGAATCGGTGCATCCCTAGTTCAGGTATGGGACCTGTTATCCAGAATGCTTGGGACCTGGGGTTTTCCAGATAACAGATCTTTCTGTAAGTTGGATTTTCAGACCTTAGGGGCAGGGGCACACAAGCAGATATGGGGAAATTGAGTTGCCTGGCGACTAATCGCCTCTTCTTCGGGGCGTCAATCTCCCCAAACGGCCTGCTATAATGAGAAAATGCCAGCGCAATGGGGCGATGCTTTGATTTCCGAAGTTGTCCCACATGGAAACTTCAGGCGAATTCGGAAATCGAACCCCGCGAGTGCATTGCGGCAGGTGATTTTTTTCATTTTAGCAGGCGGAAGGCAGCTCGGGGAGATTGTTGCCCCAAAGAAGAGGCGATTAGTTGTCAGGGGACCTGAGGTTTTCTAGATAACAGATCTTTCTGTAATTTGGATCTTCATGCCTTATGTCAACTAGAAAATCATGTAAACATTAAATAAACCCAATAGGCTGGTTTTGCTTCCGATAAGGATTAATTATACGCAATACACAATATGTTGGCGCTATAGAAATACAAGTTAATAGTGATAATAATCTTAGTTTGGATCAAGTACAAGCTACTGTTTTATTATTACAGAGAAAAAGGAAATCATTTTTAAAAATTTGGATTATTTCATTATAATGGAGTCTATGGGAGACGGCCTTTCCGTAATGTGGAACTTTCTGGATAACGGGTTTCCGGATAATGGATCCCATACCTGTATCCTGCTTCATACATAAACACACAGCTGGGTTACCTATGACATTAGTTACCCTTTTGTTTCATTTAAGTTTGCCGAGGTTTCTGCCGTTAGCAACCTGTAGCGGTCATTGGGTGTCACTCGGGTCACAGACCCTAGCAACCAATAGCTTTAAGCTAGGGTCTGGCCTGCAAACAAATAATTCTTAAAAAGGCCTAGAATTTAAAAGCTTGGAAACTGAAATAAAAACCAGCTACGACGTAGATTAGATTATATGACAACATGCAAATGCAGACCATTTAAAGGGGAACTGCCATATATATATATATATATATATATATATATATATATATATATATATATATATATATATATATATATATAAATTCTAAATAATTTCCTTAGGCTTGATTATTATTTACCCCCTTCCTTTTCCATGGTGGCTTGGTATTTGTTATACACATCCATGGTCACAAAGTTGACAAAGCCAGGCTTGCGGATGAACTTGCAGACAAACTCCTGCCTGTAGACGCAGTTGATGAGAAAACAGGAGTCGATCACGTCCTCCCCATTGTCCGTCTCTTGAGCCAGGGCTAGGTTACACCCTAGGGTCCTACAGCAAGCGCTCATACAATCCCTGCCGGTGTGCAAGGGAGGGGAGGACAGAAAGGTCGCCCCACTTTTCACAGAATAGTCCAGGTCCAACACAAAATCGTGAAAGCCTTTAGTAAAGTTGTCCAGGCAGGTCTGCCCGTCGGAGTCTGACCAAACCAGTCCTGTTGCTACAAAGAGAAGCGCCAGCAAAGGCTGGAGGTGGCCCATTCTGCCGACGCTCAGCTCTCACAGAGTGAGGTTTCTCGAATCTGCACTGGAGGAAATGTTTAATAGACCAGACGTAACCACAGACAAAAGGAGAACCAGACAACCTGCAAGTCTGGCGGAAGTTGAAGTCTCGTCTTTTCTGGATATCTTGATTCAGAATTTACTCGTGCCTCCTTGATAATCTTTTACTTTCCAAATAAATCCCAGGAATATGCAAAGCAACAGGTCCATGGGTCGCACTAAGAGGGTTCCCTTTGGATTTTGCGGTTGTCCCTTACAATCAGCAGATGAGCCGGGTAATCTTTATGCTATAAAACAGATTCCAGAATCAGGGAGAGGCCATTGTTTTCTTCCCCCTCTTAAAACCCTGATCCAAAAAAAAAAAAATGTGAAAGCGACTTTGTGTCCTTCTGGGGAAGTTTCAGCTGAAACTGGAGTGGGTGTTGCTTCCCAGCAGCTCTCCTTCTTTAACTCCTCACCTGCCACCCAGGTGTGCACCCTACCTGTGACTGGGTGCAAGGAGGAGCCCGGAAGTGAAATGCGACACTCCAGCTCCCCTCCTCCACCTTTGCTTCAAGGGAAGATGACGAAGAGGAGGGGGCAGGGGGCTGAGGAATGTCTTTCCTCTGAAAAGGATAGTGACCTACCTGGCAAGAGAAAATGCATGGGAAAGAAAGAACACAACAGTTCTGGCCAAACCCATTTTAACTGGAGGAATGTCTTTCAGGGAGGAGCTGTTGAACTACAACTCTCAGAACTACCTGAGAACATACCTCCCACACACCCTAATTGTCATGTTTATTTTACAAAGTTTGGCAGGTTATGAAAGTTTGAACATATTTTTATGTTGTTTTTTTTTCCAGTTATTACAGTTTTGCTAATGAAGGTGATTTGCCCTTTAAGCTGTGAGTCTAAAGGCAGAACCACACGGACGTTTTGGGTCAGTTTTCATGCTGGGAGTTAAAATGCATGTGACAAAATCAAGGCAAGTAAGGGAAGGTCTACACGAGGAGATTAGTCGCCCTAGCGACAAATCACCTCTTCTTTGGGGCGACTAATCTCCCTGAATTGCTTGCCCGTGTCTCGCGCCCGCTGAAATGTAAAGTCGCCTGCGCCTATTCACAAGTGACGCTGCGTTTTCCGAAGTCGCTCGAAATTGCCTCACGAGATTAGTCGCCCCAAAGAAGCGGCGATTAGTCTCCCTGAATCTTCCCATGTGGACAAGCCCAGCGGCAATCTACGTGACACTTCATTTTCCGAAATCATCCAACTTCGGCAACTTCGGAGATTTTGGAAAATGAAGCTCTGCATGTGAATTGCCGCAGGCGATTCTCATTTTAACCCAACACAAGGCAGGGGGAAAGCGGTTTGGGGAGATTAGCCGCCCCAAAGAAGAGGGGATTTGTCGCTAGGGCGATTAATCTCCCCGGACCGCTTCCCCCTGTTTGAGGCAACTACGAGTGATTTCGGAAAACGAAGCTCCGCATGTGAATTGCCGCAGGCGGTTCTCATTTTAACCAGTGCAAGACATGGGGAAGCGGTTTGGAGAGATTAGCCGCCCCAAAGAAGAGGCAATTTGTCACTAGGGTGACTAATCTCCCTGAATCCCGTCGTGTGGACCTTCCCTAATAGAAAATCAGATGGTGTTGCAACACAACTGTCAGATCAACCCGGCGACACCATCTGACTTTCTATTACATGCCTTGTTTTTGTCACATGCGACTTGTTGCATCCATTTTGACTCCCAGCGTCGGATGCGCAGAAAATGGACCGCAATTGTCTGCGTAGTTCTGCCCTAACGTTTCCCAAGGGACCTGTTATCTTATGTTTTTACAATTACTTATTTGCTTATCTAGTAATTATTACAAAGGTATCTTATCTGCTGCTGTGGCTGTTCTGGGCTCTCTGCCAAAAGCCAATTAACTTGGGTCTGTCGGCAGCTTTTATTGGCCTGTGTATGGCCAGTCTAACTTCTCCCAAGAGACTTGTTTATCTAAATTGTTAGAATTACTTATTTGCTTATCTCAAAATTGTTACAAAAGTTGCACCTGGTGGCTTTCTGTCAATAGTCAATTAAGTTAAAAACTTTGTTTCTTTTTCTGGCTGTTCAGTGCAGAGAAAAACGGGACTTCCCAGTACAAATGAGGGACTGCAGGTTGAGCTGTCAAAAGAGGGACTGTCCTTCTAAAAACAGGACATTGACCCCAAGTAAAAAAAAAAACAAATCTTCTGTAAGGCTACACATTTATTATTATTGCTACTTTTTATTACTAAGCTTTCTATTTGCACCCTCTCCAGTTCATATTCCAGTCTCTTATACAAATCAGTACATGGTTGCTTGGGTAATGTGGACCCCAGCAACCAGATTGCTGAAATTGCAATCTTGAAAGCTGCAGCATAAAATGGTAAACAACTCAAAAACCACAAATAATACCAAAATGAAAACTAATTCCAAATAGTCTCAGAAAATCCCTCTCTACATCATACTAAAAGTTATCTCAAAGGTGAACAACCCCTTTAAAGGGATGCTGTCATTTTAAAAAAATTATTTTTTTCAAAATGCATCAGTTAATAGTGCTGCTCCAGCAGAATTCTGCATTGAAATCCATTTCTCAAAAGAGCAAACAGATTTTTTTTATATTACATTTTGAAATCTGACATGGGGCTAGCTAGACATATTGTCAGTTTCCCAGCTGCCCCCGGTCATGTGACTTGTGCTCTGATAAACTTCAATCACTCTTTACTGCAAGTTGGAGTGACATCACCCCTCCCCCCCAGCAGCACAGAACAATGGGAAGGTAACCAGATAACAGCTCCCTAACACAAGATAACAGCTGCCTGGTAGATCTAAATACAACACTCAATAGTAAAAACCCATGTCCCACTGAGACTCCTTCGGTTACATTGACTTGTCTTGTGCTCTAATAAACTTCAATCACTCTTTACTGCTGTACTGGAAGTTGGGAGTGATATCACCCCCTCCCTTCCCCCCCAGCAGCCTAACAACAGAACAATGGAAAGGTAACCAGATAACAGCTCCCTAACACAAGATAACAGCTGCCTGGTAGATCTAAGAACAACACTCAATAGTAAAAACCCATGTCCCACTGCGTACTATTCAGTTACATTGAACAGGAAAAACAGCCTGCCAGAAAGCAGCTCCCTCCTAAAGGGCTGGTACAAGTCACATGACCAGGGGCAGCTGTGAAATTAACAATATATCTAGCCCCATGACAGATTTCAAAATTGAATATAAAAAAATCAGTTTGCTCTTTTGAGAAATGGATATCAGTGCAGTCTACTGGAGCAGCACTATTAACTAATGCATTTTGAAAGAAATGTTTTACCATGACCGTATCCCTTTAAGGGGCACAAACCCTGGTACCATGCATTTAGTACCCAGCAATGTGCTCCAATGCATATTACCACATGTACTGACTAGTCCAACTCATTGCTACTATAGAGAAAGAAAACCAGGACCAGACATAAATGTAACAAGCCAAGGGGAAGTAGTCCAGTAACCCATGGCAACCAGGAAACTCCACTGGTCTTCTTAGTTCAAGAAAGAGCTATGCCGTGACATTTTTATCAGGCTGAAAATAAGCTTCCTTGTTTCCCAAGGGTAACGGTCATTATTTTGACTGTTTTGCACCCCAGGAATTTTAAGGGATTATTCACCTTTACATTTACTTTTAGTATGAGAGAGTGCTAGACAATATGCAACTGTTTTTAATTTCTTATTATTTCAGTTTTTTTTTAGTTCTTTAGCATGTTATTCTCCTGTTTGCAATTTCAGCAGTCTGGTTGCTAGGGTCCAAATTACCCTAGCAACCATGCATTGATGTGAATGTGAGACTGAGATATGAACAGGAGACGGCCTGAATAAAAGTAGCAATAATAATACATTTGCATACCTTCCAACTTTCCCATTTTCAGCGTGACAGTCCCGCTTTTGACAGCTCAACCTGAAGTCCCACATTTGTACTGAAAAGTCCCGACTTTCGCTGCACTGAACAGCCAGAAATTATACAAAATTTCTAACTTAAAAGAGAATTCAACTCCGTCGATATTAAGTGCCCATCTTCCTCCCTCTGTTCATCCCCCTCTCTGCCTCCCCCCACGCAAGTCTTACCCCTGGATTCTTCTACCTGGAGAAATAGTGTCTGGAAAAGCAGAGTCAGCGCAGTGGAGCACACAGCCGCCATCTTTGTAATCTTATGTAATCTTCGTGTCTTCTTTCTCCTCTTCGGCATTTCCCATCTCTTTCAGCTCATGGGCAGGTGTGAAAACCCGGAAATTTGCTGCAACTGCGCATGCGCCAAACGTTGCTCCATTCACGAAGATTACGAAGATGGCGGCTGTGTGCTCTGCTGTACTTTTCCGGACGCTATTTCTGGAGGGAGAAGGATTTAGTGGTAAGACTGTGCAGGGGGGGAGGCAAAGAGGGGGATGAACAGAGGAGGGCAGATGGGGACTAAACATCAAGTGGGGTTGAATGCTCCTTTAATAGGCTTAAAAGCCTAGAACAGCCACCAGGTGCAACTTTTGTAACAATTTTGAGATAAGCAAATAAGTAATTGTAACAATTTAGATAAACAGGTCTCTTGGGAGAAGTTAGGCTGGCCATACACAGGCAGATAAAAGCTGACACAAGTTAGCAGCTTATTGGCCTGTGTGTGGGGCTACCCTAAAAGTTAACCTAAAGGTGAACCAAAATAATCTAAGACACAAGATGCAGATGAATATGTATCTCTTTTTGTCTTTTATTAAGCACCCACCACGGTCTGTTTTAAGGAGCCGACTGTTTGGTTTGATAACATAAAGAGAAGCTGGCAGGTCATGAGCAGGATTTAGCCCAGAGCATTACACTGGCTGGAATAAACCGCTCCAGTCCAACCGGTCTCTTGTTTGCTGAGTAACAGCTGCGCTGATGTCATTGCTCGCAGGTATTACTCATAACACTTCCTTGCTCACGGGTTCAATGAACTTGTTACACTGATATGGGTAATTAGTCATGAAAATTAAAGGGGAACTAAAGAGCAACAAAGAATGAGGCTAGGAATTCATACCTTCCAACATTTTGGAAACAGAAAGAGGGACAAAAAGATTTTCCGTGTGGACCACGCCCATTGTTGTGGCCACTACCCCTAATTACCATGTTTCATGATTCTGTGGTTTTTATGCGTTATTACAGTTTTGCTAATGAAGGTGCATTGCTCTTTAAGCTGTGAGTCTTAGTTCTCCCAAGTTTATCTAAAAAAAAACAAAAGTATCTAAGATTCTATTCTGGGCTCTCTGCCAATTAAGTTAGAAACTTTTTTCTTTGTTAGCTTGACAAAGCCCTATGGTAGTAGTCGAAACGCACGGTCAGGTATATTTTTACTTTAAAGGGATACTTTATGTTTTTTTCAAAACCCATCAGTTAATAGTGCTGCTCAAGCAGAATTCTGCACTGAAATCTGTTTCTCAACAGAGCAAACAGATTTTTTTTATATTCAATTTTGAAATCTGACATGGGGCTAGACATTTTGTCAATTTCACAGCTGCTCCTGGTCATGTGACTTGTGCCAGCACTTTAGGAGGGAACTGCTTTCTGGCAGGCTGTTGTTTTTCCTTCTCAATGTAACTGAATGGAACGCAGTGGGACATGGGTTTTTACTATTGAGTTCTTTTCTTACATCTACCAGGCAGCTGTTATCTTGTGTTAGGGAGCGGTTATCTGGTTACATTCCCATTGTTCTGTTGTTAGGCTGCTGGGGGGCAGAGGGGGTGATATCACTCCAACTTTAAGTACAGCAGTAAAGAGTGATCTAGCTCCATGTCAGATTTCAAAACGAAATATAAAAAAATCTGTTTGCTCTTTTGAGAAATGGATTTCAGTGCAGAATTCTGTTGGGAAAAAAATTCCCATGACAGTATCCCTTTAAGTTAGGCAGGGTGTTAGAACGCTAACAGATTTAGGAGACCACTGCTCATCCAGGATTGGAAGGGAGCTCCATGTGGGTGAAGGGGTTGGCGCATGGTTGGGAACAGAGTGTTATTTAATTAAAGGGTTGTGGACATAATGTTGAGTTGTATTGGGGGTGAATACCTCATACTAAATAGGGCTGACAGAGACCTGCAGTACCTCAAGACCATGGCAAGAATCTGGAACCCTACTTCATCCACGATTTGGGAGGGGACTCTGTGTGGGTAAAGGGGTTGGTATTCTATGTGGCTGAAGGGGTTAAACCTAATCGGTTCTGTACCCAACCCTCTGAATATGTCTCAGGTTGCATAGCATATGAATCAGATGGATTAGACTCCCACCTTATCTGCTCCTTCACTTATACCACTGCCTCTTGTTTCTTCTATCATCCCGTTCCATTTTAGTTTTAACATGACATTTTATGTTTTATCATCATTTATGAGATTGTGGAATTTATAGATGGGAAGGTGCAACTAGATGGCTTTCTCATAGTTTTTTCATATTTTGTAATTTTCATATTTATTTCTTAGACCCTGCACACCATCTTTCTCTTCTCTGCCCAATGGATGGTGCTCCTTAATCTCTAGCTTTGTGCTGGAAGTACTTCGCTCCAATGAGATTTCCAGTTTTTTTTGAAGGGCTACCCGGGTCAAACACTGCTGTATAATTGATGTGGTGGCTGGCCAGTCGCTAATCGTCATGCCATAGCCCCTCCCCTGACATAACAGCCTGCCCCCTGCAGTAACACCCCCCCCCCGCATTGCAGCATAACCCCGCCCCCTGCATGGACACTAAGAAATATTTGGATGCAGTCAGGGGCTCCATGGCAAGAGGTGGCACAGAAATGCCTGCATAGATCAAGGGCCAGGTTTTTGCATTATGAGGGATTACCAGGGCAGATCAGGAGTGTGCATTGTTTCTATATTGGGAGAGCCCTGCTACTTTACTAGTATGGGGGGGGGGGCTTTAACTGCTGATGATGACCCTACTTATACCTATCCCTAGCCTTGCCCCTCATAATGAGCAACAGTTTGGAAAATACAGTTGTAGGGTCAAGCATAGTGCCAATGTACTATAATCATGTGCTACAAGGGTCGGACTGGTGGGTGCAGAGCCCACCAGGGCTGCCAGCCCCAGTGGCCTCCACTACATGCCCCTTCAGGGGCCACCGCCACCTGTCCTTCCCCCTCTTCAGAGTGCATTTAAAATAAACCTTCCTTCAGCCTAGGCCAGTGGGGCCCACCAGGTTTTTTCCCAGTGTCCTGCTGGCCAGTCCGACCCTATGGGCTAAGAAGAAAGAAAGAAGAAAATCTACAGGTAAATGATCTATAAAAGAAAACATATAAAGAGAAAAGTGACCTTTATATCTTAATAAAGGCTTTTGCTGAATGGGTGACCCAGAATCTACTGTTAGTGATGGGCGAATTTGTCCCTGCAAAATTCACGAAATGGCAAAAAATATGCAAAACGCCTCTGGCGTCTTGTTTTTTATGCCAGTGTTGGTTTTTGGACGCTGGGGTCGGTTTTGGACACCAGCGTCGATTTTTGGACACCATCATAAATTCGTTGGTGAAAATGTTCAAATTTTTGTGGATGATTCGTGAATTTATTCGCTGGTGGTGGAACGCAGGAATTCGCCGCAAATTTGTGTCTGCCGAATAAATTCACCATCGCTATTTACTGTGTTTTTCTATTTTAGCAAAATTTGTGGGTTTAAAATATGTCAGCAAACACGATCATTTTCTAAAGGGATTACATGAAGAGCTGTGTCTCATGTACTTGTTTCTAAATAAGTTAATTATGTAACTACATGTATATGTAACCAAAACAGCAAGATAGGAAATACCTGCCACCTAAAAATGGATGAAAACAGAAGGGTCAGAAAGAGCAGGATAATGTGAATGTGTGAGTGACAGAATGATTACAGTTAGACACAAATATTATAAGTGGGCAATATAATAAAAAGCCTTAGGTTTGCCCACTTTTATTTCCCGGTGTTTTCCTCGTATCTAGTAACCTATAGCAACCAATCAGATGTTTGTTTTCAAACAGCTCACCAGTACTTCCTGTTGATTGGTTGCTCTGGATTAGTAGACAAGGTGCAAAGTTAATAAAAGATTAGAGTATGAGGCAGAATGATAAAATACTTAGTACAGAATAGTCAGAGACAGCAGAATTGAATCTGTTTTGCTTTGGGGTATATTTATGGGTTTTTAGTAATAATGCGTGGGCCGGCCAGATACCTGTGGGACCTGTGGGCTTATCCGCTGGTCTGCTGGTTAGAGCCAACCTGCTGCACAATTTGCGACCTTACTCCACCGGCTTCTGACCTTCAAATTTATGAGTGTGCTTCTCCCACCACTTTTGTGATGCCATTGATGGGGCTGGCCGGCAGGGGTCTATAAATGGAGGGGGGAAGCTAGACGCAGGGTGGGTGGGTGTGGCCAGGGTAGGCACATGCCTAGGGCACAAAGCTGAGGGGGGCACCAGGCATTTACTTTTCTGTCACCTATCCCATGTCTGCTCCCCTCTCTCCTCAACTGTCCATTCTACCTCCCCTTCTTCATGAGCTTCTGTGCATGTGAGCGGCGATTCACGCGAGCGGCACTGCACAAATGCGCGTGTGAGTGGCACTTCGCACATGCACGCACCCAGCTGGTGCAGAGTCCGACTAGGTTGCCTAAGGGCTAGTCCAGACGGGGAGATTCGGGGGCGATCCGTCGCCGGGCGACTTT
>CM044446.1:91058415-91068989 GCA_024363595.1 Xenopus borealis | reverse complement strand
ATTGGCCCTTCTACAATATACTAAAAGTTAATTTGAAGGTGAACCACCCCTTTAAGCTGTACTTAGCAATGGTATCATTTAAAACGGGTGATTAAATCTATGTTACACAACTTAAAGAAACGTGTGCATTATGTTAATAATGATTAAATTCTTACTATTCAAAAATCAGTTCGGTGAGGTTAGTTATTTAGATCCAAACAACTCCCCCTGTTATATTACGGAAGTCTGCATAGATGCGTTCCTCTTATCTTTCTACGGCTCAGGAAGATAATATTTAAATATCTGATCTATATTGGCGCAGGAGTGGTGAAACCTTAGAAGGCTGTTAGGGACTTTGCTTTATTGCAATGCTCTTCATCTGCCAGAGTCCCTCTCTCTGTCTGTTGTCGGATCACATGAATTCCCTATACATTAGATCCAATCTTCTTCTGGGCTAAAATCGTTTGGACCAAGAAAAGCGTTATCTATAAAAAGCTGGGAAGGCCCCCTAGGGTGTTTGAGGGACTACTGCTTGGAAAAGGGCAGCTATGGCGGCCAGTGAAAGTAGCACACCACGGGTAACCTTTGTGACTCCGGAAAAGCCTGAAAAGACTGAAGAACATGTGAAACCCAAAAAGCTTGGCAAACTCACAGTGAAATATAACCGCAAGGAGATACAGCGCAGGCTCAACCTGGAAGAGTGGGTAGATGCCAAGCTTCAGGAGTTGTATCAGAGTAAGGTAAGTCTGATACCAAAAGGTTAATAATGACCAACACAAACACAGATAAAGGACAACAGGCCACCCTGAGTAATTGTGAGGCCCAGAGCACAATAGACTAGCTTTATTGAAAACCATAATTTACTGAAACTAGATTTGTCCAGCCAGTGATTATTGCTGAACTTTGGGCGACAGCAATGGGCAACACTGATATAAAATGTGGCCGTCACTATATTGCTCTGTATAGCGCTAACATATTGCGTAGTGCTGTATTCTTTTGGGCATTATGTAAAGAGCACAAGGCAGTCATCCCCTAATGAGATTTATACGGAAAATAAATCATTGTACTTCTAGCGAAGTTACTGGTATAGTTATCTATAGCATCCAGACTGATCCAACCCTTCCAGGGGTGTAACTACAGAGGAAGCAGACCCTGTGGCTGTGGTGGGGGGGTACAGGCAGTCTTGGACTGACCCAACGGGATACCAGGTAAACTCCTGGTGGGCCTAGGTGTCAGTGGGCCCTCTTGATTCTAAGGATTTGGCCAATTCCATGGTGAAATATGAATACGAATATAGAAAGTAGATATAAAAGACCCTTGGGGGGTGAAACTAAAGCAGGAAAAGGTGCTGAATTTGAGGTTAAAATTTGGCATGCATGCTGATTTCCTATTCTCCATATAAAATTATTTATTATATTTAGACCCTTTTTATGAACTACAGTGGAGTAAATCTTCGACCACAAAGAGGAGATCAGAACATAAAAAAGCTAAAAGCATCTCTCCTGTATTAAATATTCCTCACACCATGAAAAGTTTTACAGTATGTTTATTATTTAAAGGAATTATGCTTAAAGTGGACCTGTCACCCCAAAAAAATATTCAAAATCATATTTTATCACATTGGTCAAGCAAAATGAACATTAATTACACTATATAAATTATTTTAATCTTGTTTTCTTCAGTCTGGGAATTCATAATTATAGCAAGCAGGCAGGAGCCATTTTGTGGACACTGTTATTAAGACAAGCCTTGTATCATCTCAGAATCTTGTTTGTGCACCAGAATGGGGGACCCGATGTCTATCCCCATGCCCTGGCTACACAATTAAATGGTTAAGAGAACTGGGGGAATGTGTGGGGAGCAGTGACATCTAGGAAGTGCTGAATGGAAAGTGAAAGTAATTATCTGCCCCACCTCTATGCCTAAGGCATAGAGGAGTAGCAGACAATATTTGATTGACAGCTGAGATTTTTAAATGAGCTTCAAACAGCTATGAATGCTTTAATAAAAATTTGAAATTGGATTTCATGTTTAATTTGAAAAGGACTTTTACTATACAGATTTTTGTGTCTGGGTGACGGGTCCACTTTAACAAAAATACATTGTAAAATAACTGCTTTGCTGGAAATGTAGCACTTACAAATGTCAATGTAATTTTGAGCATATTGCAACAGTTGTATAGTTTATTTAGCAAATTGATCAAAGCTAGTTGCGTTTTGCTTATTACAGGTCAGTGGGGTGCCATTCAACTTTTTCCATTTGAAGGGCCACTTATTAGATAACTGATAACTATTTCATGTAGAAATAACCTTGTGCCCTATAGAAACAATTAATTGCTACAACAATGTCTGTGGAACTTCCCCTCAGAACCCTAGTTACAGTATCTTGCACATGGCAGCTCTATGTTTTGGTTTAATTTAGGGATGCACAGTTTGCTATTCTGCCTTTTTATGCAGCATTCAGCCGAATCCTCATGCCAGGCCGACCTGAATCAGAATCCTTAAAATCACTTGACTTTTCCCTCACAAAACAAGGAAGTAATATTTTTTTAACCATGTTTCGCTGTAATAAAAACAGTACCTGGTGGTCTAGTGGGGGGGATGGCAGTGACGCATGCCGCCTCCTCGGTGGGGACCAGTCACCTATGCAGCTGGCGGCGCTCCTTAGGGTGCACGTGTCGCACTCATTGTAATTTAAATATAAAAGGTTCATTTGGGCTGCTAGACCTTGCCCGTTATAGGAGTCTGTTCCTGGAGCTGTTAGGGCTAGATCACATGGGAAGATTTCAGGGAGATTAGTCGCCTGGTGACTAATCGCCGTTTCTTTGGGGCCGCGTGTGAATAGGCACAGGCGATTACAGTTTAGCGGGTGCGGGACAAGGGCAAGCAGTTCAGGGAGATTAGTCACCCCACAGAAGCGGCGATTAGTCGCCAGGCGACTAATCTTCTTGATATCTTCCCATGGATCTAGCCCTTAGCATTGTGCTATTCTGTATATCTGTTCCGGTTTCCTGTTTTGACCCTTGCCTGGCTATTCTACGATCCTGACTGCTGTAATCCAACCCTTGCCTGTTATCCGACTCCGATCCTGCTATATCCCTTCTGATTGATCTCCTGGTTTGACTCTTGCCTGCCTGACTTTGTTTGTACTCCGCCTGCCCTGACCCGGCCCGACCTTCTGCCCAAAAAGACTCTTTTTTACAGTTGTGCCCCTCTGCCTGTCTAGAACCCCTCGCCTTGCACCTCTCATTTTAAGACCTGGCGGCATCTGAGTAGCTGAGGGCTCCTCCCGAGGCCAAAGGCGGCTGCTACAGGCAGACCAGGGTGCTCGGCATCGGTTCTAGATTTAGGGTGCCGACCGTGACAATTGCGCACTTGTTTTTTTCTTTTCCCAGCCCTGATTTGCATATGGAAATTAGGATTTGGATTCCATTTGGTATTTGGCTGAATCTTTCATGAAGGTTTCAGGGTTCGGCCAAATCCAAAATAGTGAATTCTGTGCATCCCTAGTTTAATTAACCCTGAGTTACAATCCTTACAATCCACAGAAGGATAGTTTTAATGGCAAACATAAAAGCTTCATAAGCTTGGCATAAGGCACGAGTGCTGCTGAAATATTTTCTGGAATATGAATCGGACCTAAAGCAGACTCACAGTTGGAACCCGATGCTACAAAGAGCAGTGAGCAGCAAAGAGCAGAGGGGCAAATTCACTAAAGCGCGGAAATGCGCTAGCATTGCCTTCGCCGACATTCGCCAGCGCTACGCAAATTTACTAAGATGCGAATTTGCGCTCAGGGCGGCGAACAATTACTTCGCAAGGCAAAGCGCATTTACACTAGCAATGCCTAATTTGCATACGGCGCAAACTTAAGAGTCTAATAGAAGTATATGTTACAGCCACTACATTCCACTACACAAGCCCAGGAAACCTTTAATAAATTATATAAAGTTGTCCTATTGCCCTAAACATGTGCCCCCTGTATAGTTGTGTTGCCATATGTTAGGAAATGTAGGGGGGGAAGGAGGGTAACCCTAAAAAAATTTTAGCTGTTTTTCAGACTATCACCCTAAACAACGTTAGACGCCTGCGTTTTTTGGGACTTAGAAAAAATTTCAAGTTTTTTTTTTTCAAACTCCTATCTATCGTATTGAACTGGCGAAGTAACGTCTAGCATAAGAGGTAACGTTCACAAAAATTTTCATCTTTGTGAATTAGTGTAGTTACTTCAGTGCACATAAGGGTGCGAAGTTGCAAGTCGATGTCCTTTGCTAGCGAATGTTCGGCCAGGGACACTGTTAGTGAATCAGCGAAGTTGCCAATTGAAGTCACGCTGTGAATTAGCACTAGCGTTGGACGCTTCGCGCTTTAGTGAATTTGCCCCAGAGTGTTTGTGTAGCACTACTTTGTTTGTTTGGGATAAAAGCTTCATAAGGCTCACTGTTGATGGCACTTCTTTATATAAGGGTAACCTAAATGCTATTAAATTGGTAAATGAGCAATTGAATGACATATGATCTCCTATAAAGTCGAGTATGACTTCTAAAGCATCACATCATCTTCAGACAGGGGCGTATGCTCTACAAAATGCTATGAGTTTCAGCATCCATAATTAGCCTCTATGATGCTCCTTTACATGTGCCAATGTTGTTTTGCTGTATAAATAGGATGTGCCAAGGGACAAACAAGTGCAACCAGATATTGAGATTGATGACCTTCTGGATTTGTCAGTGGAAGACCAGAAGCTGAAACTACAGGTAAAACAGAATTCAAAGCCGTACCCATTAGAGGATCTGTGACATCACAATATCTCCATTAGTACTTATTGCCGAATAATATTGTTCTTGAGGAATCTTCGAGTTCTTCAGATATACTGGACCAATTTTAAATCCCCCTAAAGTTTCTGTCTTTGAAGGGGTTGTTCACTTTATTTTCAGTTCAGCTGGTTGACCAAAATTAAATAATAGAAAAATGTGTACTTCAACCACCTCTCAGAACCCTTGCGGGCAGGGTGCAGAGCAGCTCAGAAGCCCTGGCCAGGGGCAAAACATACAATAAAAGAGGCGAGAGAGAAAGGGTGAGATTAAGCCCGAAGCGTTGCCTGTTTTATTCTGACTGAATAAATGCAACTTTTCACTTTTGCAAAAAAAGAGGTGCTCCAGTGATATCTTTTTTACTGTATGTTCACCAGAATTAAAGCCTTCTTCAAGTGACTTTCTATTTATGACTGTTTTCACCTTCTATCTTGTCTGAAGCACCTCGGGGGGAGGGGGGTGTCACCAACACTTTAAACTGTTCTTAACTGATACATTAAAGGGGAATTCAACCCCCCGGGCGCTAACCCCTCCCCCCACAGGCCCCCCTCCCTCCAGCCTACCTCTCCCCCCCGAGCTTTGACCCTAAGGCACTACTTACCCCTCTGTGTAGGTTCACAGGGGCCATCTTCTCTCCTAACTGCTTCTTCCTGGATCCGGCTCCATCGGCGGCGCATGTGCAGTAGGACGCTGGTTGAATTCCCCTTTAAGGGGGTTATTTATTAAAGTCCAAATGCAAAAATTTGAATTAAAAAATCAATTTTATTTTAAGGGAAAAACCAAATTTTTTTCAATATTTCTCATACCCTGAGGATGGGTATGAGTCAGCGGAAGACATCCCTATCCTATTTGGAAGTTTCTGTGGTCTGTGCTGGAATAAACCCAAAATTCTGAGCAAAAATTTTTAAAATTCACACTTTTCGGGAATAAGCTTGAAGAAAAAAAAAAGGACAATCCAGATTTTCGCTTTTATTGAGTCTTTCCCAATTTTTAAATAATAAACAAGGTTTGCTCTGACGTTTTAAAATAAAATTATCAGAAAAATTACAAAAGTACAAGAATACTCCTGCTGTCTGGTAATAGTATAATCAGTTGTCTCATTTCAGAAGCCCATTATTGTATTTCTTGCACTGATAAAATACCATGAAATCTAAGGTCTTCTATTCAACCCAGAAGGCAGTTGTTTGCTTCTATTGCTGATAATGAAACGTGTTTTTGTTACTATATTTAAGGCCATCATGAAAGAATGTACCAGGCCTACAGGGGTAAGTATCTTCATTTTTTTAACCTTGGTAGGCACAATACACACAAAAACAACATGCTGTAACTGGTAACAATTATTGAATAGATAATTATTCTTAAAATGAAAGAATCAAAGAGAATGTCTTTTCCTTTCTACTCATATACTGTATGTGACAAACCCTCCATACATTTTACCCTTTCTTTTCTGGTGCCAATCGTTTTTCGGATCTTTCACCCATTCATTTATCACACATCCACTTTCTTTGATATTGAACTTTATTAAACTGCTCTTTGCCATCACTCTGTCCTTTCATATCTAGGATTTCTTATCTCCACAAAACCAGCGGTGATCCTGGGGCTGCTGCCCCCTCTGTGCTTAAAAATCAGAGCGGGTGAAAGGGGCGGCAATAGCACAATAGCGCTCTCTGCACTAGCGGAGCCAAATTTAAGAGTTAAAACCTGGAAATTCGGCTCTTAAAGGAGAATTCAACTTGTAATAAAAAAAAACCTTCCTCCTCCCCTGGGTAGACCCCCTCCCTCCTTCCCCCCCAACATCCTCCCTGGGCAAATGCCCCTAACTTGTTACTTACCCCTCCTGCAGATTCAGGCCACAGGAATTCACGGGTGCCATCTTCTGTCTTTTTTTTTACATTTCGGTTAGGGTTGCCACCTTTTCTTGAGAAAAAAACCGGCCTCCCTATATATTTACCTTTTTTCTCTATTAATAACATTGGGATCAACCATTCAAAATACCGGCCAGGCCGGTAAAATACCGGCCGGGTGGCAACCCTAATTTCGGTGCATGCGTAGTTGGAGGAGATTTCTGGTCCCAAACCACGTAAATTTGAGTTGTTTTCAGCAAATGTGCAGTTGTTCGGGACCGGAATTTTCCTCCAAAAACTCTGGTCTACTTACAAATAAGACTGAAGAATGCCCATGAACTCCCCTGGTCTGAATCTGCAGCAGGGGTAAGTAAAACATTAGAGGCATTTGCCTGGAGGGGGAGGTAGGCTGGGGGGAGGGTTTTTTTTTGTTATTACAGGCTGAATTCTCGTTTAAAGGCGGCTTTTTGGCGTCCCTTGTAGCTGGCTGCACACTGCCGCAAAGTTTTCATCTTACCTTGTGTATTTGTGGTTTTTGCCTCTATAAATTCTTAGTGTTAAATATAATAATTCCCTTATACAAGTAAGTCTGTTGTATCCTTATGCATGCTGTGGGAAATACATCTTCCTTGGAGGACACCATGATACCTGCAATTGTCTAGTTTGGCATCCCTTTCAATGTATATTTGCCTAAAAAACATACTAACTAAGGGGCAAACTCAGTAAGGGTCGAAGATGCACTAGCGATGGTTTCACGACAATTCGCCACACTTCGGCAGTAGAATTTTCACCAGCCAGCCACTATTTCACTAAAATGTGAATTTGCTCTCAAGGAGGTGAAAAGTAGCGAATTGGCACTACCGTTACTTAGCCGTTAAAGCGCATTTACTCTAGCGATGCCTAATTTGTATACAGCGCGAAGTTGAAAGTATAATAGAAGTATATGTTACTGCCACTACATTCCACTACACAAGCCCAGGAAACCTTTAATAAAAAAATTAAGTTGTCCTATTGCCCTACATGTGCCCCCTGTATAGTTGTGTTGCCATATGTTAGGAAATGTAGGGGGGAAGGAGGGTAACCCCCCCAAAAAATCACGCTATTTTTCAGACTATCACCCTAAAAAAGTAAAAAACGCCAGTGTTTTTTTTTTTTTCAAACTCCTATTTTTTGTATTGAACTTCACCAGGTCTGAAAGTCTAGCGCAAGAGACAACGTTCAGTAAAATGTTCATCTTAGTGAATTAGCGTAGTTACGTCCCTTCGTTGGTGCACAACTTCGCCTGGCGTAAGGGCGCAAAGTTGCGCTAGTCTGTTTACTTCACTAGAGAATTTTCGCCAGGGACACTGTTAGTAAATTGGCGAAGTTGTGAAATGACGTCATGCGAAACCAACATCATGTAGAGTATAAAGCAGTGCAAAAGTCACAAGGAAGATGTTATCCCATCTCTGATTATCTGTTATTTTGCTGCTGAATCTCTGGGTTCTTGCGGCAGCCCTATCCCGCAGCTATGCTATAATTTTTATTAAGCACTTATTGCAGCTATAAACACTATACAAATGTAATTTCTATTGTACCACCAGCATTGTTAGACAGTATTGTTATGTACAGTAGGAAACTAGTTGTCTTTTTTTTTTTATTCTAGGAGTTCATAGCAGAACTTGTGCAACGTCTTAAAGGCTTGCGGAAGATATCAGCCCTGCGGCGCAAGTAACAAACTTACAGAAAAGTGCTAAAACAGGATACACCAGCTTTTGTTTGGCCAACCTGCTGCGGCTGCAGAGACACTATAAAGTGAATGCACCGCTTATAAATGTCTCAGTTAAAATGAGTTTATTTTGTCAGCCTTATTTATACATGGAAATTATACTTACAGCTGACAGGCTTATATTTTATTCTGTTTGTCCCAAACACATTCTTTATACAAGAATATCAATAGTACACAGAACAGTAGTGTATCTAGAGTGCGCCGGGCCCCCCTGCAAAGAAATTCTTCAGAGAGGCCCAGCAAAATTCAATCTCTATCCTCCCGCCTACTTCCCATCCTGCCTCTGCCCACATCCCACCTCTGCCCGCCCACATCCCATCTCTGTCCCACCCATGTCCAGCCACAACTCTGCCCACTCCCACCTGACTTGTTTCCCCCTTCCTCGCCAGTAAGAGAGAACGCTTGGGAGGAGGGGTTTTATTAGCTATAGAGGAAGCAGACCCCAGAGTCAGGGCCTCCCTGTTCCCCCCTGCGACTGTAGTGGGGTCTTCACAGATAAAAATATACTAAAGACTTATTTCTATTAAAGAATGTGAATTAAAACTGGTTTGTGCACAAAAGAAAATCATTACAAATTACATTCTGGAAGTTTTAAAAAGCAATTGGTCACAAATGTATAACATTCATGTAACAAATGCAGTTTTTGTCATTTAAATGTAGCTTGGCATGCACTAGTTAGTTACACCAGTATATATTCTGTCCAAGTTTATTTTTTTTATATAATTCATTCTGTAAGTAACTTTACACATAACTCCATGTTACATGGACATTATCAGGGTTGGACTGGTGGACCCCGGCCCTCATGGGCCCCCGCCAACCCAGAGCCCCTCTCCCAATGTACTGGCCCTACCAAAAAATATATATATATATATATATATATGCGGCATTTGCGCATGCATGACTAGGGTTGCCATGTTTTTTTGAAAAAAATACAGACCTTCCTATATATTTATCTTTTTTTCCTATTAATGACATTGGGATCAACCATCAAAAATACCGGCCAGTTGACAACCCTATGCATGACCCCCTCGCGCATGTGCTCCTCCTTTCATGCATGCACACTGCATGGCTCCTTTTGTGCATGCGCGCAAGTCCCCCGGGGTCTGTAACCTGGTGGGCATCAAGCAATGCATCGCAGTAGATGGAACTTGGGGAGGATCCAGAGGGGGGCACTGGACAGCTATCCCAGTGCCCCCCCCCCGTCTAACCCTAGACATTATTCATTTTTGAGACCAATTGCTTGTTCTAATTCTTTAATAAAAATAGGTCTCTTGAATATATATTTTTGTTGCTGTATATAGAATGTACTTGGAACAAACAGCACTCCATATTTTATGGCCAAGAGTAGGTGGACACCACCTGCCTGTCCAACATATCATTACTAGGCCAAGGGTATAAAGCTGTAGTTGTTCCCACTTCTGCTGCTCTGTGCTTCTGGGAAGGCTATACTTTAAGCATTAGTGAGGTTGGGTATAAATACTAGGATTACAATGTTCCATTTCCATCCATTTCATTCTATAGGTATTCAGTTGGGTTGAGATCAGGGCTCTGTGTAGGCCAGTCACATTCTTCCCCCTTCCATCATTGCAATGTCATTGTGTATGAATCTTGTGTTGTGCAAAGGGGCATTATTGGATTAAAACAGAAAAAAAAAATCTTCCAGGAATAGTTGCCACAATGGACGAAACACCAAATTTCCAAGGTTGTTGTTTGCTGTAGCTTTAAGGTTTTCTTTCAGTGGAACTAGGGGCCCTAACCCAACCATGGAAAATGCCCCATACCCTTATTACTGCTCCACCAAATGTTCCCATTAGCATTGGGAGAGTGTTTTCCTCTCTTTTGCAGCGGCCAAAAAATCAGCCTTTCAGATGGCAAGAAGCGCAAGAAGTAACGTTCAGTAAAATCCGCATCTTAGTTAATTTGTGTAGTAACGCTCTGGCGTACATCTCCTTTGTCAGCGAAGGGGCGTCTGCGCTCATTAGCAAATCTGCGAAGTAACGAAATGACGTCACGCTGGCGAATTTTCACCAACGTCAGTCACTCCACCCTTTAGTGAATCTGCTCCCAAGTGTCCAGATACTTTTGCCCATACAGTGTACGTGGTTGTTCTTGTTAAAAACATAAAAGAAAAAGTTCTGGTTTCCTTTAAAAAAAAAAAAAAAAAAAAAAA
>CM044446.1:91047159-91058356 GCA_024363595.1 Xenopus borealis | reverse complement strand
AAAAAAAAAAAAAAAAAAAAACATGTACTTAATGTACTTATTTATAAGACACGTTTCAATCATTGGCATTTTTCTGTGACTTTCTATGAATGGAAATCAGTTAATTATCATGTGTTGTATCACTTGCGTATTTCTAATAAAGAATAATATTTAATATAAACCTGAATTATGCATCATTACAATGTTTGAAGTGTCTTGTGATAATTAACAAATAGCCTTAGGTAAACACAATGCACAAAAATAAATAATTTCTGTTTCTAATATTAAAGGGGTGGTTCACCTTCAAGTTAACTGTTAGTATATTGTAGAAGGGACAATTCTAAGAAACTTTTCAATTGGTCTTCGTTATTTATTTTTCATAGTTTTTTTAATGATTTGTAATTTTCTTCTGTTTCTTTGCAGCTTTCAAATCTGGGTCACTGACACCATCTAAAAACAAATGCTTTTTATTACTTATTCTATTCAGTCCCTCTCCTATTCATATTCCAGTCTTTTATTCAAATCAGTGCAGGGTTGCTAGGGTAATTTGTACCCTAGAAACCAAATTGCTGACACTGCAAACTAGAGAGCTGCTGAATAAAAAGCTAAATAACTCAAAAACCACAAACAATAAAAAAATTAAAACCAATTGCAAATTGTCTCAGAATATCACTCTCTACATTATACAACCCCTTTAATGCAAAGATAACATTTATCTCACATTTTAGACTGTACATATATATATATATATATATATACACACACATACAGGTATGGGATACATTATCTGGAAACCCATTATCTGGAAAGGTTGTCTCCCATAGACTCCATTTAATCCAAGTAATCAACATTTAAAAAAATGATTTCTCTGTAATAATAAAACAGTACCTCGTACTTGATCCAGACTAGGATAACAATAATTCTTATTGGAGGCAAAACCAGTCTTTTTTCTGTTTATATAATGCTTACATTATTTTCTAGAAGACTTAAGTTATGAAGGTCTTAATTACAGAAAGATCCATTATCTGGAAAGCCTCAGGTCCAGAGACAAAAGGTCCCATACCTGTGTGTGTGTGTGTACATCAGGGTCGGACTGGGGGGCGGAACTTCACTCTTCGATAAATTTACCCCTATATGGTCTGCTACATAGCATAGCACAAAAATGAAGAACATGTTGAAAGACAAGGTTGTTCTCCTTGAGTATCAGCACTTTACGGGCACCCATAAACACTACCCAGTTGCAAATATTCTTATTTCTATTTCTGCAGTATGCCGACGCCATTTAGAAAAAGACATCACACCTTGCATGCCATAATTAGTCCAGCTAATAATAAGCAGTAGTCAGTCGGGTGGAACATCTCTGTTGTTACTTGGCTGCTGATCTGGAAGAAATTCAAAAACAAATGAGGGATTTCCTATAACAATTACATATAAACAAAGAATGTTTCAATGGTGTCAGCAGATTGCAGAAATAAGGGTGTTGACTACTTGGTAACGCTCAGGGGTGTCCGAAGCCTTGGAACATGAAATAAATAGCCATTTCTTTCATTATATTAAATCTATTAGAAACATGGCAGGCAGAAAACCACATACCAACCTTGAAGGTAAGATTCAATCTTAACCTTAAAGTGGACCCGTCACCCCAAAAAAATATTCAGAATCATGTTGGTATCACATTGGTCAAGCAAAATGAACAGTAATTACACTATATAAATTATTTTAATCTTGTTTTCTTCAGTCTGGGAATTCATAATTATAACAAGCAGACAGGAGCCATTTTGTGGACACTTATTAAGGCAAGCCTTGTATCATCTCAGAATCTTGTTTGTGCACCAGAATGGGGGACCCGATGTCTATCCCCATGTCCTGGCTACACAATTAAATGGTTAAGAGAACTGGGGGAATGTGTGGGAAGCAGTGACATCTAGGAAGTGCTGAATGGAAAGTGAAAGTAATTGTCTGCCTAAGGCATAGAGGAGGGACAGACAATATTTGATTGACAGCTGAGATTTTTAAATGAGCTTAAAACAGCTATGAATGCTTTAATAAAAATTTGAAATTGGTTTTCATGTTTAATTTGAAAAGGTCTTTTATTATACAGATTTGTGTGTCTGGGTGACTAAACTATAATCTTAATCACCATGGTTCTGTTCTACATAAGCTGTCCAGCTACCTCTCCTGAGCATAAAATGATCTTGGATTACTTTTATATGCACCTGCCAATAGTACTGAATCAAGTGCTCCCTGAATAGGCCCAAGTAGTACAATTAGTTCTTCTACATGTGTTTGAGCCCTTATCACATTCATGTAACACACCAGTGATGGAAGATGTTACTGGGCTCTACAGTCAATCCCATTTAGGTCATGAAAAATAGCGATGGGGCGAATCCGACCCGTTTGGATTTGCAAAAAATTAGCAAAATGCCAAAAATTTCACCAAATGCATTGAAGTTAATGGGAATATATCTCGCAACAATTTATTAAACTTTGCAGTTTTTTTTACAACCCGTTAAGAGTCTATGGCTGTTTTTTCCTGGCAAAACATACAAAATATTGTAGCAGAATAGGTACACTTACCAATATTTTAATATTTCGCTCATCAATAGTGGTAAGTATACCTATTCTGCTACAATATATATTAAAAATGCTCACGATTTAGGATCTTACTGGGCCTCTACACTCCTGGTCCCCCAAGCACATGCAGAGTCTGTTTCATGTGTAGCATACTACATCAGATTTAACATGCCCATCTGTTTTTGGAGTGTGGGGGTGGAACTGGAGAAGACATGGGTAGAATATATGGACTCCTTTCCAGGCAGTGCCCGAGTCAGAATCAAACTCTGGACCTCAGTGGGCAGAAGTACTAAGCAACTTTTCCATTTTTTGGTACTTTATTAAAAGCATTTGTAGCTTCTGGTGTCACTGCTTCATCATGAAACTAGAAGACTGAATTGTGTGTCCCAGAGACAGAGGGGACCTGGCAAGATCCACAACCTAGTTAGAGAACGCAGAGACAAACCCTTGAAATTATGTGCAGCCTATTGCCACGGCTCTAGCAGGCCCCCGCACCCCTAGTAGCTACACCACTGGGCGGGCATGGGCAGTAGGTAGGGTTGCCACCTGGCCGGTTTTTTACAGGCCTGACCTGTATTTTTGATGGCTGATCCCAATGATATTAATAGGGAAAAAAATCCAAATATAGTGGAAGGCCGGGAATTTTTTTTTTAAAGAAAAGGTGGCAACCCTAGTGGTAGGGGGTCCAGCTACTCATCATTATTTCCCTGTTCTTTTTCAGGAAAATAGTCTATTCAGCTTCCCCAGTGTAGATGATGTAAGCGCATGATTTCAGTGGCGTAACTACTCAACAGCAGGCCCTGGTACAGGATAGGCACCCTGTCCCCCTTTCCATCCCTCCCTCCTTATAAATCATGCTGCAGAGTGCAGCTAGCGGGCGCAATGTAAAATCTCCCTCTGTCTAGCGGCCCACAATAACTGTTGTTAAAGCTTTGATTGGCCCTAAAGGGTTTGGGGGTCCGGGTGCAATTGTACCCTCTGCACCCCTGGTAGTTACACCACTGCATGATTTGGATTAAACTGCATGGAGTGTGAGTTTGTATTGTACAAAGATGTAAAACAGGGGTCCCCAACCTTTTTTGCTCTTGAGCCACATTTAAATATAAAAAAGAGTTGGAGAGCAACACAAGCATGAAAACGTCCATGGGGATGTCAAATAAGAGCTCTGGATGGCTTTTTGGTAGCCCCTATATGGACTAGCAGCCTGCAGGACATCTGTTTTTTTATGCAACCAAAACTTGCCTCTAAGCCATTAATTCAAAAATAATCACCTGCTTTGAGGCCACTGGGAACAACATCCAAGGGGTTGGAGAGCGAGCTACTGGTTGGGGATCACTGATGTAAAACAATGATCCCCAACTAGTGGCTCCTGAATAACGCCTTGCTCTCCAACCCCTTTGACCCAGTGACCTAAAAGCAGGTGCTTATTTTTAAAATTCTGGCTTAAAGGCAAGCTTTAGCTGCATAAAAACCAAACTTCCAAACAGAGACACTTGTAGGCTACCACATCCTCATAGGGGCTACCAATAGCCAATAACAGCCCTAATTTGGCATCCCAGGCACTTTTTGCATGCATTTGTTGCTCCCCAATTTCTTTTACATTTGAATGAGGCTCCCAGGTAAATGTTTGGGCACCCCTGATGTAGAATATGTATATGGTGATTTATAAACAGAATAATTATGACAGTATTACTGTACCAAACAATCTAAAACAGACAACGCACCTAAAGCTGGCCATAGACGTAACAATTACGATCTTTCTCGGAAAAGATCTTTCCAAGAAAGATCGTTCGTTTCAACACACACGTGTAGAGCTGAATCGTCAGATATACAGGTAGAAACAATAGAATTCTACTTGTATCTGACGATTCAGCACTAACAATGGCCGATGTTCAGGGAGCTTTCAATGGCATCCGATCAAAATTTTCCGTCCAGCCCGATCAACCAGCCGACCGATATCTTAATCCTCTGACGATGTCGGTCGGCTCATTTCCCACCATACACGCACCGAATATCGTACGAAAATTTGTTTCGTACGATATTATCTGTGCGTCTATGGCCACCTTAAGAGCTGGGGCGGGATATCTGATCCCTCTGCACAGAGGAAGTGTTGCCATCTGGCTGTGTTTATGGCAGCCAGCATTGTATAATGGATGTTTTTGTCACTATCATAGGGATAGGCCGACAAACCGGTCTAGATCACATTTCATGAAGTGACAAACATGTTCAAACCAGCAGAAAAGACACAGGCATAACTAAAATACTCAGCAGATGGATTCTGCAGAAACAAAAACAGAAGAATAAGTACTTCCCCGTTTTATGCAGTGGGTCACTAGGTCCTCCCCATGCAAAGAGACTGCTTTTGTATTAGACTGGACACGCACTCTCATAGCATTTCTGCACAAAGGCCAAACAGACCTAAAGTTATAACATGGGCTATAGGATTTGGACCTTAGATTGTAAACTCAACCGGGGCACATACTGAAGACAATCATGTAGAATGTCTGTAAAGAGCTGCAGTATCTCTTGGCATTATATAAAGGATAATAATGATACTTACAGGAGATTGTGATTTGCTCTATGAAGGAAAGGGGTGGTGTAGAGCTGGACATGATCTCAGAGGACTCATGGGGTGCCAGTAGAATATACAGCTTCATACCTGAAGGTTCTACCAGCTTCTACAAGATACCAGAGCCTTTAAACCAAACTTGGCATGTGAAGTCACCAGGTACCGTCACCATACCAACATCAGGGGCTGCATCTTGTAGTGGGGGTCCCGGGCAAAACAAACTTTGCTGGGTCCAAGCATTCATAGAACACACCAGGGAAAACCCTGTGCTAAAGATTACAGTGGTTGATAATTTAAAAAGAGTACAAACTCTCAAGTTTGTAGATCAAGTTCCCCTTGATCTAAACTGGCTACAGCTAAAATACCCAACTTGATACTGGATATAAAATACTGTCATTTTTTGTGTAGTTATCCAGGTAAATAATGGCCGGAGTGGGGCTCTCTTCCATAAAGCAGCAAGCAAGACCAAACAGATAAAAAAAAATCCCAAAAGGTGAACCCTGTAAAAAGAAACTGCCACTAGTTCTTACATTAAAAGATTGGCTGGAATCAGCACTAGGTCCAAAAACATAGACATGCAAAAAGAACAGCACTTACACTTAAAAATCACCTTTATTGGCATAAGTCAGCATTCTGTTCTGACTGGTTAATTTTGGTAACTTCTATACCATGGACAACCATGTACTTCTATAATGAGCAATAATCGCCTTTAATGGCATAAGTCAGCATTCTGTTCAATTTTGGACAACCATGTACTTCTATGATCAACAATAAGTGATTCCCTCCAATGATAACACAAGATAATTAAAATTTTAGTATGTTGAATATAGATCCATTTTTATGCCAGACATCTTCTTGTAGACTTGCAGTTTAATATATACAGATTAACAAGGAACTAGGAAATGTAGGATCCACAACACTTAGCATTCAGGATACCTTTGCTTTAATATCCATAAAACCTGCCCTGTAAGGGGTCCATGTTGATCACATTCAGTATATACAGGTATGGGACCTGTTATCCGGAAGGATCAGGACCTGGGGTCTTTCGGATAACAGATCTTTCTGTAATTTGGATCTTCATGCCTTATGTCTACTAGAAAATAATGTAAACATTAAAAATAAAAAAATTGCTGTTTTTAATCCAGTAAGGATTAATTATATCGTAAGGTTCCCATTTACTCAATGATTCTTCTTTGGTGGACGACCAATTTCAGTGCAGTCCGACCAATCAGTCAAATTATCGTGCACTTAGTTCTGTCAGACAATTGATTGGCCAGGTTAAAAAATCTTTATTGCTCCCAATGCAATCTGTCTATGTTTGCAGGGCCAGCAGGCAGCTACCCTTCAGTTTTGCTGGCGATATCACCTGAAATGGTCTTTTTAGTCGGTGGACAATTCGCACAATCGTTTCGGGATAATCGTGGCCTCACGATGATGATCGGATCTTTTAAAAATCTTTGCCTATGGCCAGCTTTTGTGGGGAACAAGTACAAGCTACTGTTTTTTTTTTTTATTTGGATGATTTAATTATAACGGAGTCTATAGGAGATCTGTAATTTGGAGCCTACTGGATAATGGATTTCTGGATAATGGATCCCATACCTGTACAACATTAAAGTGCAGCTTGAGCCTGGAAAGTTCTCGGGTACACTAAAATGCAGATTCCATTCACCTAAACAGCAGGTTGAACAGGCAAAACTGGGTTCCCCATGTGCTATAGTTTTCAACTAACTCATGTTTATAGACAAAGTGTCTCTACTGTGCTCGCCCCTGGCTCAAAACAGAAACATATAGTGCAAATTACATTTTGCCTTGTTCCAAAATACACCCAGGTGCATTATTCCTGTAGGTAAGGCAGTTGTCAATAGAAAATAAAGAATAAGCATTTGTCAGACATGTTGGTCAGAAAGTATGCAAGCTGTCATGGCCGAATTGTTAAATTTCAGCTATAGGTGAGTCAGTATGGCCCTGCTGAATTCCCCTTTCCTGTATTTCTCCATTATCTTCCTCTCTTTTCCTTTGGTGGCTTGTAACTAGATGTTCTGTGTTCCTTTTGGTCAAACTCATCAAGCCCTTCCCTGACCAGACATAGAATAGGGAGTTTGTTTTAGAGCAGTACAAATCATTATTATTAACATGTATTTCTATAGCGCCAACATGTTTCGTAGCGCTGTGCAGTAATAAAATACATATTATTCACATTAAGAATGGCTGTTTTTTCCCCATAAGGATGGTGTACCCAAAAAATTCTACCCTGGCCCCATTTCTCTTATACTCGCCCTGGCAGAATCTATCGATAGTGTTACAAAGGTTAATGGACCTTTGGGTGTGTGCAAGATAAATGCAATCCACAGAGATTAGAATCATTTCTCCTCCTCCCTATGGACAGTCAATGCTGTGGGTGGTTAAAAACAGCAATGGAAACATACTCCAGTGCAATAAAACTATTATATTCTTTCTGATAACAGTTCTAATAGCTCCTGGGCACAGGCTCACAGGGCCATTAATTCACTACAGAACTTACGGCTATGCTGATCTTTTATGGAGATAAACAATGTATTCTAAATTGTGCTGAATGGGTAACTATATTAACAATTTTTTATGATCTCTCCAATCACACTATATAAACAATCTAGGCTGGCATATGCACTGGTTATGCATCACTACTGGTCATCTATAGCTGCCCATAACCCCCCAATTATGGGATATGTGTCCTATTTCTGATTAGTGAAAAAAGTGATTTATTGGCTCAAGGTAGACAATAACAGGCTTGATAAAGGGCCCAGTGGGGTCCGAAACGTTGCCAGTTATTGTCTACCTTGAGCCAATAAATCTCTTTTTTCACAAATTGAACATTGGATCAGTGTGCTGCGGTATTCTTGGATCTGTATGGAAATGCAGGGAGTCTAACTGACTGCACAGCACCTGGCACCCGAGAGGCAATTGGTAACAGGTGAGCACTCTAATCTCGTGTGGATCCTATTTCTGATTGGGCCACCACCTCCTAATGGCATCTTATAAAGAATTATGATACTAGAGGGAAGGCTAGAAAATGATTACAAAAAACTGCAGGCTACAGCTAATAAACAGCAAACAACATATATAGCTAGACAATGTCCAAAAAAAACATGAGAAGGTCTGGAATCTGTGGCTGGAAGTAAACCCTATGGCTGACCACGGGGTCTGAATTTTAATGGCAACAGGAGAGTCCGCCCTTCTTGGCCTCTCAACACTGCCCCCCCCCCACTGTAAAGTCAATGCTGCATAGATGTCCATAACCTGTTGTAATAATCAGTAAGGCTGCTCAGTCCTAATGCGTGCAATGTCATATTAATGCTTGTTTATGTTTGCTGAGTGTTATGATAAATGCAAAATAAAATCCTTCAAAATAAACTGAAGCGAGGAAGTCTGAGAACAAGAAAGGCTTAAGAAGGGGGCATCAAAATGACAGTATGCAAGAATACATACCAATATGAATCTAATATCTAGATAGAAGACAATGGGTCATTACCAAAAGCATCTTTTGAAGTACAGATCATCAGCACAGTCATGACACCTCACAATAGCATCCTCATTACAGATGCAGCACCATGGCAGCTCCTCTTCATCACCGTCTGCCTCTCGAAGTCGTTCTCCTTGCAGCTAGTGGTTGGATTTTTGTGGAAACCTTGGGACAAAAAAAGGGCACAAGTCGGCATGAGATTTAACTATATAGTTTCACTGGTGACTCGGGGAGAATGTGAATGGTGGGAGCTGAAGTTAAGCAATATGTGGAGAATGTATTTTTCTCTAGAACTTGGATCTCCATCCTGCAGCTTCTCGGGTCTTGCTGGAAAACAAACAGCATTCTTCATGCTGTTTATTATATGCCATTTTAATTTCAACAAATGGAATCACACACGATAGGCTCAATTGGCCAAGATATTCCAAAAATGCCACCATTACTAGCTGTCTATGGAAGAAAAGAAAGACAAACAGATTTATAAGCATGTTCCATGCCAGTGTAACAGGTGCAGAATGGACTTTGTCTTTGTCTTGCTGAAATAAGTATATGTTGCTTCGTTACCTGTATATATCATTCTGCATGAATAGTGCCGAATAGTCTTCCTCCTCTTTAGTCTGGAGGACACGGCCTCCATGATTTCCAAAAACGACACTACTACAACCACTATAGAATAATGCCTGTGTTTAATGCAGTGCCATCTGAGGGCCTGAAGATCATGATCATTGGTTTCCAGCCTTGTCCCTGGTGGTTACTCAGGTTCTCTAAATCATTTAATCATATTATGTACTGTAGCGGATGAAATCACCAAAGTTCTTTATGTTGAGAACCATCACTCAAAACAATTTTTGTAATGCAGGTATGGCATCCTGGAACACTTTGGGGCGAAAATGCGCTAGCTTTGCCTACGCCAACGTTCGCCAGGCGAATTTTCGCCAGCGCCACGCAAATTCACTAAAGTGCAAAGTTACGCTCAGGTTGGCGAACGGTAGCGTAGTTGCGCTAGTGTTACTTAGCCAGGCAAAGATCGTTTACATTAGCGAAGCCTAATTTGCATACGGCGCGAATTTCAAAGTATAATAGAAGTATATGTTACAGCCATTACATTCCACTACACAAGCCCAGGAAACCTTTAATAAATAAAATAAAGTTGTCCTATTGCCCTAAACATGTGCCCCCTGTATAGTTGAGTTGCCATATGTTAGGAAATGTAGGGGGGGAAGGAGGGTAACCCTCCAAAAAATTTTTGCTCTTTTTTCAGACTATCACCCTACAAAAAGTAAAATACCAGTATTTTTTGGGGACTTAGAAAAAATTTTCATTTTTTTTTTCAAACTCCTATCTATTGAATTGAACTTCACCAGGTCTGACCTGGCGAAGCAACATCTAGCGCAGGGGTCAGCAACCTTCACTATCAAGAGAGCCATTTTGCCCCTTTTTCCACTAAAGAAAAATAGTCTGGAGCCGCAAAACATAACACAGCTTATAAACTTTTAAATGTTTGGGGTATGTTGCTGCACGGGTCCCACCTCCAATCTATAAGAGCTGCTCCGTGGCTCTCTACATGCTCTAGCCGTGCTTCACACTGGAAAACAATGGAAGGCAATGAGACAGTGGCTCTACTGGCCAGACAGGGGCACACCAAATAGGAAAGCGGCACTGAAGGAGCTGCTGGGAGGAACCGTTGCAGTGTGACAGGTAGCAGCTCTATAGCCCCGGTGCGAGGGGGCGCTAGACACTCTTCTTTGTTCTTTGAGAGAGAGAGGGAGAGTAATAGCCTCAGGAGGCGGTAAGAATTGCAGCTATTCCTTGTTGGACAAAACATTTCTGCCTTCTCTTCTGGCACATGCTCCCCAGGCTCTTCTTTATGCCAGTAATAAGGGACCCTGCTCTCGACAATGTTCTTGGAAACTGGAGGAATAAGGGAACCCGACCAGTTGTTTGAGTCACATGGAAGTACCCAAGACTGGAATGAGCTTAATTCGCCTATACCGCTACTAAGTGTTATTGGACGGAGCAAGTAAGCAATCTCACCTTTGCAAGGTAGTAACTGTAGAGAGGGTCTAGAGAGTTAACTAACACCCTACCCTTTACCTCACTGCCTGCCAGCCACTACCCGAATTTCCCGCTTTCCCTCACATCAGGGTTGGAATCGGCACTGATAACCTAAGAATACATGGCGAGATCAGTGACATCATCAATCTGCCAGGGCTCTTAAAGGGATTCTAGCGTTAGTACCATGGAAGTAAAGGGATGACCTGGGATGATATTCCTCTTGCCTGTCATGCCTGGGATGTCTCTATACAGCCATAACCGTTATCTTACGGGGGGTCGCACACACAAGAAGGTGCAGACAGGTGTGAGGGCTGTACAGACGACATGACAGACAAAGCCACAAGAGCCACAGCAAGCAGGATTAAGAGCCACATGAGGCTCCGGAGCCACGGGTTGTAAGTGGTAACGATCAGTAAAATGTTCATCTTAGTGAATTTGCATAACTACGATTCTTCGTCAGTGCGCAACTTCGCCTGGCGTTAGGGTGCGAAGTTGCGCTAGTCTCAAATTCGACGGTG
>CM044446.1:91008979-91030065 GCA_024363595.1 Xenopus borealis | reverse complement strand
TACATGAAGCAGGGTTTTACATATGAGTTGTTTTAGGCAATATCTGTTTATAGAGACCAAATTGTTCGGGGGGTATAGTTTTCCTTTAATTTATGAATCAGGAAGGAAAACCAACTATAGTAGAACCCACATTTTACTCCCCTTATTTTAAGCTTTCCCTCATTTACATTGTTGTTTTGTGGTCCCACCTATATACTGTGCATTATACATTTCCCTGATTTTACAGTATTTCTGGTCCCCTGAAAAATGTGAAATGGGGATTGTACTGTATAGACAAGGAGGTGGGTTATCAGAAGGCAGTGTTTCATAGATTAGGCTTTAGTTGATATGTCTCATGAGAACAATGGCACTTGCAGTGGTGTATAGTGCCATTTTATAGTTCCACTTAGAATATACTCAGGATACCACTATTCACCACCATTTGAGGTTATTTCGTAACTGGGGAGGGAATCCCATTAAATTCCTATCGTCAAGATTACTATTGACTTCAGTATTACACCAACATTTCCTATAGACTAACCCGTACCCTGGAAACATAGAATCTATAGCTGGTGGGTAAAGGTGGGCCCTAGGGCCCAACAATCGGATCATAATGTGGGTGATAGGGGCGGTCGGATCGCGGGACGGCATACACGCACAGATGCGTCCGCGATCCGACTAGGTTTTTTAAACTGCCCGATCGAGATCTGGCCGACTTTCCGTCAGATATCGATTGGGGAAGCCCGTCGGATGGCCCCACACACGGGCCAATAAACTGCTGACTCGGTCTTTCGGCAGCTTATATGGGCCCATGTATGGGGGCCTTTAGAATGACCCTAAAAGTCAATAAAGCTTTTTTCAGTGTAGATGATCACTCTCTGCATTTCTTATTAGTTGTAATGGGTTTTTACCTCCTGATCCATCTATCATCATGACCTGCCCCAGTATAAACAGGGGCCAGGAAACCCTTTAGGTTAAATCTGTGCCTTATTCAATTTATTTATATTGCGTGCTGCCTGGCCTTGAGTGTGGCCCATCTATAAACACAATACGTTTTACTGTGAAGTTGCTTGCACACATATCATAAATATTGATTACTGCACCTTTTAAATGTAGCATGCATGCCACATATATTCTAGACCAGGGATCCCCAGCCTTTTGAACCCGTGAGCAACATTCAGAAGTAAAAGGAGTTGGGGAGCAACAGTAGTATGAAAAATGTTCTTGGGTGCCAAATAAGAGCTGTGATTGGCCATTTGGTAGCCCCTATGTGGATTGTAAGCCTACATGGAGGCTCTGTATGGCAGTGCACCTGGTTTTTATACAACCAAAACTTGCTGCTAAGCCTGGAATTAAAAAATAAGCTCCTGCTTTGAGGCCACTGGGAGCAACATCCAAGGGGTTGGAGAGCAACATGTTGATCGCGAGCTACTGGTTGGGGATCACTGTTCTAGACAAAGGCAGACATTGTAAGTCACGTAGTAACATAGGAAGTTAGGTTGGAAAAAGGAACACGTCCATTAAGTTCAACCTTCAATAGTCTATATATAACCTTCATTACTGCTAGTTGATCCAGAGGAAGCCAAAAAACTCAATTTCAAGCCTCTCCAATTTGCCTTAGAGGGGGAAAAACTCCTTCTGACTCCCAAGATGGCAATGTCATGAACAGCACCCAAAATCCAGAACGTGGCGGGGTCCCCGACGGCCCCTAAACCACCAGGGTGAGTGCCCCTTACAGGCAATCGGACCAATGCTAAAAGAATGCATGCCATTATATCCCTTCTGTGAGTGCGTATACATTGTTGTGATGCTTGCATTAAAGTTTATATATGGACTGATTGATGCATTTCATTCTGTTACAGTATGGGCAAGTTACAAATTTACTCGTCTCCAGCAAGAAAGGATCTGCCATAGCAGAGTTTTCATCATTTAAAGCTGCAGTAAGTTCTATTTCTAAGTTCATAGGAAACAGGAGTTTTAAGAGACTCTTGAGACCATGTAGCAGGTTGGTCCCAGTTCTGAGTCCTTATTCAGTGTAAATCACAAGAACCCCCAGTGTACATACGACAAAGGCATGCATCCCCCTTTTATTGTGTATTGGCAAAAAATATTTTATGGGTTTGAACCCCTTCTGGGATAGCCCTGCTGTTGTATTGCTTGTTGCAGCTATTGAAGGAAAAAGAAACAATATGTTTTGGTTTATAGACCTGTATATGGGCAGAGCTGATGTATATACTCTCTTCCCCACAGGAAATGGCAGTGAGAAATGAATCCGGCCTTTTAAATAACCCTCTAACACTCTCTTGGTTGGATACTCCTCCACCTTCCACTTTCCAGGAGAATTTCAGTTCATCGTATATACGTACTGCACCTCCCCAGGTAAGAATTCCATGTTGACTCTGCATGGATAAACACGAGGTAAAGGAAAACTGGACCCTGCTCCGGCTGCCATGTTGATTGCCAAGCATGGGTAGTGGTAGCTAAACTTATCCTGGCTTCTATTGCAGCTACACCTGGTTAGTGATCAAAGCTAGGGACCCAGAGACGGGAACTGACAAGGCCAGATATGGCGGTCATTAGCTGTCAAATAAAGTGGAACAGAATAGTTAAACTGGCAGCTGGGAGGGTTTAGATTTAGCAAAGGAAAGGCTAACACTAAGTAAGCTTTATCAGAAAGGTCTATATAATACACCAGTAACCCCTCAAAAGTAATGCTGCTCTGAGTCCTCTGTCAAAAGAAACACAGCATTTATTTCCTTCTATTGTGTCACATGGGCTTCTGTATCAGACTTCCTGCTTTCAGCTTAAACCTCCAGGGCTAGGGCTTGAGCATGCTCAGTTTGTTCTCTTCCTCCTCCCTGCTGTAATCTGAACTCAGAGCTATGAGTGAGCAGGAAGTGATGCCAAACCAAGCTAATATGGCAGCTGCTATCCTAAACAAACAGAGACTTGTCTACAGCTGTTTGCTCGGATATGGTAAAGCATTCTGCTGAATAAATAGTGTTATAGTTTGTACTGTTGTGGCTAATCTATTGGCAATACACTGCTTCTGTAGCTTTCCTTCTCCTTTAAACATCTACAGTTGTGCTCATAAGTTTACACACCCTGGCAGAAGTGATGATTTCTTAACCATTTTTCAGAGAATATGAATGATAACACAAAAGCTTTATATCAACTACCTTTTCCCGCAGATCCTTTGACAATTCTTTCGCTTTCCCCATGACTAAGAATCCAAAAACCATCAGTGCAGCACTGGATGAAAGATACAAGGGTCTGTCAGGAGTCCAGAAAGTCATTGACCTTTTATACACACCCACTAATTACAAGCAAACAGATCACAGGTGAAGATGGTTACCTTTAATAGCCATTCTAACCCTTTTGTGTCAAGTTGTGTGCATGTTATCAGACCAAATCACCAAGGTATATAAACTTCTGATCAGGGTCATTTGGGCAGTTTGTGTAGTGATTATGATTTAAAAAGAGTAAACACAGTTGTCTCACAATGAATGGCTTCAGCCAACCACTAATCAAGGGGAAAATTCATTATTGCGCGAAGCGTCTAACGCTATCGCTAATTCGCCAGCGTTACGTCAATTCGTAACTTCGGAAATTCACTAACACCGGCTCTGGCAAATTTACGCTGGCGAAGTAGATAGACTTGTGCAAGTTCGCACCCTTACGCCAGGCGAAGTTGCCCACTGACGAAGGATCGTAAATTCGCAAATTCACAAAGATGAACATTTTCCTGAACGTTAGACGTTAATTCGTCCTGGTCAGACCAGGCGAAGTTCAATACAATAGATAGGAGGTTGAAAAAAATTTAAAAAGTTTTCCAAGTCCCAAAAAAACGCTGGCGTATTTTAGCATAGGAGGGTGATAGTCAGAAAAAGATCATTTTTTTTGGGGGGGGGGGGGTTACCCTCCTTCCCCCCTACATTTCCTAACATATGGCAACTCAACTATACAGGGGGCACATGTAGGGCAATAGGACAACTTTATTTTATTTATTAAAGGTTTCCTGGGCTTGTGTAGTGGAATGTAGTGGCTGTAACATATACTTCTATTCTAAGTTAAAGCTTAAATAAGCTTAAAGCTTATGCCCAGCGAAGTAACACTAGCACAACTGCGCTACCGTTCGCCGACCTGAGTGTAAATTTTCACTTTAGCGAATTTGGGTAGCGCTGGCAAAGTGCGGCGAACGCTAGCGAATTTTCGGATCTTGCTGAATTTGCCCCATGAGTGAAAGAAAAGTGTTTGTGTTATTATTCATATTCTCTGAAAAATGGTTAAGAAATCATCAATTCTGCCAGGGTGTGTAAACTTATGAGCACAACTGTATATCAATTCCCTTGTGCCACTGAAAGAGCATGGGACCTTAAAGAAACAGATGTGTTGGCAGTGTTTTTGTCATAGGGCACCTTGCCCGTGCCTGTATTAAATACTCCATGATGTTTTCAGGCACAGCTGCCAGAAGTTCCTCTGCGTGCCAGGTCAGTATTGACGAGAACTTCCCAAACTTTCAGGCCAATCAGCTGTAGGAAGCAAAAGGAACCCTGTAATTACTGCACGCTTCAGTGCTTATTACAACACATAGGAATGTTGCCTATAATTTCTCAAGGGCCCCTCCCACATGCTGGTGGGTGGTTCTTAATCGGTACTAAATAATGGATTTCCAGCAAGAATTCTATGCGCTGCACTCTTTGCTGCGTGGAAATGACCCAAAACACATAGGTACATAGAGTACATAGGTAGGTCTTATCTTTCAGGTTGGATGTAAAGGACATTTACGTTGTTTCCTTTATTTCCAAATGTTCTTTGAGCTCTTTCACTTTATCTAAGAGAACCTGCATGTGAAAGAATGCATGTTATGGATAGGGAGGCACCGAATCCACTATTTTGGATTCGGCCGAACCCCCGAGTCCTTTCTGAAAGATTTCGGCCAATACAGAACCAAACATGCAAGTTAGGGATGGGAAGGGGGAAAACATTTTTTACTTCCTTGTTTTGTGCCAAAAAGTCATGTGATTTCCCTCCCTGGCCCTAATTTGCATATGCAAATTAGTATTCAGATTCAGTTCAGCCAGGATGAAGGATTCGCCGAATCCTAATCCTGCTGAAAAAGGCTGAATCCTGAACCGAATCCTGGATTCGGTGCATCCCTATCTCAAAGTACTTCTGATATGTCCGGGTTACACCACAAATGTCCTGCAATTATAAGGCCTAGACATTCCTGGCTTTTGTATCCTACAAGCCTTTGTTACGAGGAACAGGTAATGTTTGCCTCATACACTACACACTCTGCTCGCCCACATCGTTTGGGATTGTTGTGATTCAGGTAAAAAAAAGTGTTTGAAGGTGAACAAACCCTTTAAGCATGTGCTTATGTCCAGGGATGTTCTTCATTAAGAGAACAGTTGATTGGTGCTTGATCCATGAAATAATCAGATTAGCTGACTGCAAATTGGTTCGTTATTCGGCCGAATCTTTCGGAAAGGATTCGGGGGTTCGGCCGAATCCAAAATAGTGGATTTTGGTGCATCCCTACTTTGAGATCATTCTTACTAATTATTAATTGTTGTTCTATCCAGGGTTCTGTGCGCTCAGACCGGGATTTCGAAAGCTTAGTGATGATGAAGATGAGACAAGCTGCCGAGCGTCAGCGGCTCATAGAACAAATGCAAAGAGAAGATGAGGACTCTTAATAACCCACTCGCCGGACAGATTTGTGGTTTTTTTTTTTTTAGGTTTTTTTGTATCTGGTTGCAGATTTTGTTTTTTCCAGCAGTTTTGGTTTGTTCTCTGTACTAATAAGCGTCTTTATAAGATGTGAACTTGTAGGTGGGATGATACAGACTCTTGCCCTTGTAACCCGGGGACAAATATTCAACCGAACCAGCCAGTTGCCGCACAGTCAAAAGACATTTGTTTTTATTCGTACACTGGCAGTAACGGGATTTGTATATGACATTCTGTACTTGTTATTAAATCTCATATACTTACCTGTCACTGGATTATTTTTATTTTACATATGTATAGTATGCATACACAGGAGGTGCATTTAAAACCCATCAATTTAGTAACGGGCAAAAGTCTAGAAGTATTCCCCTGAGTGGGCTAGCGAAGTAAAGGACACAAGGAGAACTGAACCCTAAAAAGGAATGTGGCTGAAAATGGCATATTTTATATAGTGAACTTATTGCACCAGCCTAAAGTTTCAGCTTGTCAATAGCAGCAATGATCCAGGACTTCAAACTTGTCACAGGGGGTCACCATCTTGGAAAGTGTCTGTGACACTCACATGCTCAGCGGGCTCTGAGCAGCTGTTGAGAAGCTAAGCTTAGGGGTCGTCACTAATTATCCAGCAGCAGAAAATGAGGTTGGTCTGTAATATAAGCTGATGCTACAGGACTGATAATTAAATTCTGATGCTAATTGCACTGGTTTCTGTGCTGCCATGTAGTAATTATCTGTATTAATGACTAATCAGCTGTATATTGTGACTATATTTCTATTCTATGTGTACTGTATATTGTGAGTGGGTCCCTAAGCTCAGTAAGTGACAGCAGCACAGAGCATGTGAATCAGTGAATCAGTAGAAAAGAAGATGGGGAGCTACTGGGGCATCTACTGGGGAGACACAGATCTTTACTGCTAAAGGGCTGTGGTTGCCTTGGGCTGGTACACAAGCACAAAACATCATGTACAACATTTCTACCTACTTCTTTTCTTGTCCTTTAAAGGAAAAGTAAATGTTTTTCTTTCTGTAAATTTGCTCTAAACAGCCCCCCAGATTAATGTACCTTAGTCCCTGCTGCAAGTCTGCTCTGGTTTCTGTGTTATCAGCAGCTTGTTTCCCCTTCTTCCTGGTGCAGAGTGAAGCCCCGCCCCTTAGTTTACTGAGCTGTCCATTTGCTGCTGTTCCACAATAGAGAGGAAGAGGGAGCCAGTGTTTCATTAGTAAGCTAGTTTCCCCAAGCAAAAGCTGCTACACACACTGCTCTCTGCTATGTCATAGTATGCAAATGATCTCCAGGACTAGTCACAGAGATAAGGTCAGCTCAGTAAGCTAAGGGGCTGGGCTTCACTCTGCACCAGGAAGAAGGGAAACAAGCTGCTGATAACACAGAAACCAGAGCAGACTTGCAGCAGGGACTAAGGTACGTTAATCTGGGGGGCTGTTTAGAGCAAATTTACAGATAGAAAAAAAAAAAGGTTTACTTGTTCTTTAAGATATGAACCCACCCTTGTAATAGGGTAGTGTGCTGTGATTATGCAGATAATTCTGTAGGTTCAGTAGTGTGGCTTAAGTGTGACGCTTGCCTTTGATGGGCACCAGTGTTTTAGTTGCCAAGCTTTGGTCAATGTCCATTACCAACATGATGCTTTCCTTGCATGGCAGTTTATGGGCAGTGTAGCACACTTATGGGCTTAGTTACTATATTCCAGTCTGGCATTTTGGGGCAAAACTCAAATTTATTTCCCCCCAAGATTTATGGCTTTTTTGGGGCAAAACTTAAATTCCCCCCCCCCCCAAGATTTATTAAAGCCTGATACAGCAAAAAGCCTAAATCCAAAGATCCTCCATCTCAGACCTGCCGAGGTTGTGTATAAGTAGGGTTCCCACCTTTTCTGGAAAATAAATACCGGCCTTCCTATATTTAGCTTTTTTCCCTATTAATAACATTGGGATCAGCCATCATTTTTACTGGCCAGGTGGCAACCCTATGTATAAGCCCAAAGATCTGACACCCCTTCGGGCAAAAATCAGAAATATTTTTGAGATAGCCCAAAAAATCTAGCGATTTGAGGGGAAAAACTTGCATAATTTGGGTATTTACCCAAACTGAATAAATCAAGCTTAATTGTGGATTCTAGTTTAGTCTGACTTTTTTTATATAAAAAAAATCAGAAATATTCGGATTTTGATAAATTAGCCCCCTTAGACTGGTGTAAAATAAAATTGCATATCACATAGTATTCCACATGGACTGATAGAGGACAAGGCATATACTGAGTTAATATTTTTTTAAAACCGGTGTTCAGCTTTTACAGCAGCACCTATGTAAACTGGGTGTTCCAACAGACCTGCCTCTTTTATGACGGGGTGTTACCTGAAAAAATGCACTTTTCTGGTTGGCTAGTCCCGTGCCAGACCCACGCCCACCACCCCACAATGTCCCCTACTCAGACCCATTTCTTGAACCCACTAGCAATGAATTTATTCACCCAACCAGGGGACCAGCAAAACCGGAAGTGATGTCACTCTGGAGGTGGATCGATTAGGTTCTGTCATGACTTATATGGTCTAGTTTTTATTAATAGACACTGTTTACACTGCAAATAATTCACTCTACAATATAAAATTTCATTACTGAACCAGCAAGTGTATTTTTTAATGTATAATATCTGTGTAGGTGCATCTCGGGTCATTTTGCCTGGTCATGTGCTTTCAGAAAGAGCCAGCACTTTGGGAGGGAACTGCTTTCTGGCAGGCTGTTGTTTCTTCTACTCAATGTAACTGAATGTGTCTCAGTGGGACCTGGATTTTACTATTGAGTGTTGTTCTTAGATCTACCAGGCAGCTGTTATCTTGTGTTAGGGAGCTGTTATCTGGTTACCTTCCCATTGTTCTGTTGTTAGGCTGCTGGGGGGGGGAAGTGATATCACTCCAACTTGCAGTACAGTAGTAAGGAGTGACTGAAGTTGATCAGAGCACAAGTCACATGACTGGGGACAGCTGGGATACTGACAATATGGGGCAGATTTACTAAGGCTCGAATTTTAAAAATATTCAACCATCTAATTTTTTTTGAAAGGGCATTTTCAATCGAAAATGGTTCAATCTAATAGAATCGAACCATGCATTCCAACGATTTTTAACGATTTTTAGCGATTTTCACCGAAATCCTTTGAATTTTTAAAACTTAGAAAAAATCTCTGTAAAGGTTCCAGGACGTCCCCCATAGGCTAAAATAGCAATTTGGCAGCTGTCGAATTCATATATATTTTTTAGAGACGGTACTTTGAAAATTTTCAGTTCGAATCGAATTTTGGGCTATTCGATAGTCAAAGTAGCCAAACATTTCTTGAAATTCAAATTTTTTTAATTCAATTTTCACTCCGACCCTTAGTAAATGGCCTGGCTGGTATTTTTGATGGTTGATCCCAATGTTAATAGGAAAAAAAAAAGGTAAATATATAGGAAGGCCGGTATTTTTTTTTTTGAAGAAAAGGTGGCAGCCCTACCTATGTCTAGCCCCATGTCAGATTTCAAAATTGAATATACAAAAATCTGGATGGATTTCAGTGCAGAATTCTGCTGGAGCAGCACTATTAACTGATGCATTATGAAAAAAAAAAATTCTCCCATGACAGAAAAATTGGTTGATTGTCGGGAGGGGGTTAAAGGGAGAAGAGCCACATTTTAGCCAATACTGAGGTATCCGTAGACTGCCCACATGGTTCATTAATCAGTGTAGTGTAGGGAATACTGAATCTAATGGTACTTTCCTTATGACAAATACTCCAGCAGATCTCTGTAGGCATGCAGCTATATCCATTTGTATTTGCAAATTATCATGCATACATTTGATCACAATTTCATGACAACACGTAAACATATGGATACATTTTAGAAAATTATTTTAAACCAAAAATTAGACCGGCCACACACTCTCAACTTAGACTGCTGTCAATCAGGCATTTAGCAATGTCTAAAGCTGGCCATAGACGCAACGACTTGGTCGTACGAATCGAGGATTCGTACGACTATCGTACGACTTTCGGATCGTGTGTGGAGTGTTCCGACATTTGTCGTGCCATGCCGATCGGTCGTTTGGTCGATCGGCCAGGTTAGAAAATTTTTGTCGGCTGGCGATAATATATTTGCGTCTATTGCAGATCGTACGATTTTCAGTGGGAGACCGTCACTAGGTTTTTAATCGTACAACTTTCGTACGATCCTTGTCAGGGGCAGAACGTCAGCTATCTGTGCTTTTTACTACTTTAGTTGATCTGAAGGTTAGTGACAGGTCGGGAGATGCAAAGATCCGATCGTGGAATCATCTTACGATCGGATCTTTGTGTCTATGGCCAGCTTTAATCTCTGTTTGCAGGCCACCATGCCCTTTGGGTTCTTCCAGGTTACCAAATATTTCCTCAACGTGATTGTCCCCTAACCCGACGTCTTACTGAGCTTTGTCCTGCATACACTCTTTTCCCAATTTTATTGGGACCTTTCCACTGTGCCACCCCCACCTTCACACCTCAGAGACTGTGAGCTGCTGTCTATCCATGTAGCATCCAATGAGATTTTAAAGGACAAGGAAAGTGTAAAATAGAATAAAGCTAGAAATGCTGTATTTTATATACTAAACATAAACATGAACTTACTGCACCACAAGCCTAATCAAACAAATGATTTATGCTTTCAAAGTTGGCCACGGGGGGCTGTCATCTTGTAACTTTGTTATACATCTTTGCAAGACCAAGACTGTGCACATGCTCCGTGTGATCTGGGCTGCTTAGGGATCATCGTAAATGATCAAAACAGCACAAGTCAAATAATATCTGCCAGAAGCCGATACAGCAAGACTGATTAATAATCAGAATATACCGACTGCACTGGGTCCTGTGTTGTCATGTAATCTAATGTGGATTTTATAGTTTTTGTATTGTTTAATACAAACTTTCTCCAACTCTGCAGAACCAGTGGCTGCAGCAAAATAATCCTCCAAATAGAATCCCAGTTTATCTGTTTAAATCTGGCTCCATGATCTTTGTCCCTGCAGCTGGAGTTGGAAACAGTAAAGGGGATGTAAAGGCAAAAATAAAATCCAATACAAATCTCGACACAGTCACTGACTGCTCTACAGGGAAACAAACAAAGCTGCTTGAGTTCTGCATGGCTGGGAAGTAAGGCGGGGGCTCCCCCTGCTGTTCATAAGTATGATTGTTTCCCTGCCCAGCAGTTAGGGACTGTCTGACAATTCCTATCCACAGAAGTAAATGAAGGGAGAATTTCACTGAATACAGTCAGGTTTCTTATATAAACGGTACATATTTTTTAATTAAAGTTTTTTTTTGCCTTTCCTTGTCCTTTAACTGTTTTAGGTGAGAAATGAATGTCATCCACCTGAAGGGTTGCAAGTTTTTATTAGAATCAATGAAAACAAAAAAGGGGTTTCAGCAGTTACTCTAAAATATAATAATAGTATACTATATATATAATTATGGGAGAGTTAGCAGAGAGGATGTTTGGTTGCCATTTTGGAGGCAATTTAATAATTTTTTTAAGTTGATTTGTCTGGCAAAGTAATATTCACTGAATACATTTTTTTATTCTTAAAGGGGAACTATTGCGAAAATGAAAATGTAATATTAGCTTCCTTATACTGAAATAAGAAACCTTCTTAATACAATCAATAAAAAATTCTGTACCATTTCTGAAATAATCAAATTTATCTTCTCTATTCCTCTCTCGGCATCTGTTTCTCCTCATTCTGTCTCCATTCGGGATTTGGGTGTCAGATAATCATTGACAGTTAGATAATAATTTATTTCACAATAGTTCCCCTTTAACTAACAGTAGATTTCTGACTGGTTGCTATGAGTAACTGCCCTTGTGTAGTTTAACACTTATTACATCACTGCCATATGTTGTTCTATAAAATGGAAGAAAATGTGGTCAACCGTTAGAACAGAGATTAGTGTTATGGGACTATAACAATAGAAACCGATGACAGCATTGCTCTGCAGTGGTGATGCCCATTAGCCTATGAATAAGGGGCATATTTACTAAGGGTCGAATTTCGAATGGCAAAAAAATTCGAAATTCGACCAGGGAATAGCGGGGAATTTAAAAAATTAGAATTTCGAATTAGAATTTTTTTAGCGCAATTCGACCGATTGAATGATCGAATAGGGAAATTCAATTTTTAAACGATCGATCGAATTTTTCCTATTCGATCTTAGGGAATGATCCCCATTTCGGTAGGTTTAATCTGGCGAACTAGGTGATCGAATTTAAATATAAGGGGAATTTTCGAAGATTCGAATAAAATTAAATTCGAATATTCGAATTCGAATATTCGATGGTCGAATTTGGTTGAATATGCCTAATTTGCATATTCCAAATTCGAATCTTTTTGAAAATTCAATCGAATATTCGAAATCCTTCACGTGAATACATGTGAATTTAGTAAATCTGCCCTCAAGTGTTTGTAACATGAAACGCGTAAGGCTATGGACACAATAAACTGTTTCACTTTGGTTCAACTGCCTGGTGGAAGATTGCCTTTATTGAGTGCCTTCTCCAAAGAATTTTCGGGATGTCCATTAGTCTGCCATAAGCTGGTGCACATGTATTTGGTTCTGGAGTTGCTTGCAAACATGGCTGAAGTCTTGGAGCCTGGTTGGTGGTGGAGAGGCATTTGCAAGTTGATATCAGTAGAAAATCCTCTTGGTGATGTGCAAGCAACTCTTGGTCAGCCTGTGAGAAGCCTCATTCCTTGTGCAGACACCACACCAAAGTCTGGCCAACACCTGTCATGCTTACAACCCGGTAACCCAGTTTTTCCAACTTGTTCAGCGTCACATGCGGAGGTTCATTCACATAATACTCTGAACTGAGAGCAACACAAACAAGGGCAATTAATAAAGTCACCATCAAATCTTCATTGACATCTTTTGTATAATAATGAGCACCCCCTTGCACCAGTATGTCTAGCACCCTTCAACATTTATAAGGGTCGAAGTGAAAATTTGAATTAAAAAAATTTCAAGCTATTTTTGCATACTTCAACTAGGGAATCGTCCAAATTCAATTTGAATTTGCAAAAAATTGGAAATTTAACCTCAACCATTTGCCATCTAAAACCTGCCGAATTGCTGTTTTAGTGTATGGGGGACCTCCTACAACCTATTTGGAGTCAATTGGTGGAAAATTCTATGTTTTTTGGGGGGAAATCTTCAAATCGAATTTGATTGGATGCGCTATTACTTCGATTCAAAGGATGTGAACCAATTTGATCGAAAACAGACCTATTCAGACAAAAAAAAACTTTGACTTCATTTCAGGTGGTCTTTTTTTTTATTGGAATTTAGAAGTTTTTGCAATTCAAAATTCGACCCTTAATAAATCTGCACCTTAGAGGCCGACTTTCAAATTCATGTAATTTTTTTTTTCTAATAGATTTTTACTTTGTTAAATTCTAATACATTCACAATTGGACTGGGAGGTTATTTCAGAAAAAAATAGCATGTCTAATATTCGATTCAATGGTTCCCACCTGAAAATTCTAATTGTATTGGAATCCTACGAATCTAGTTTTTCTATTAAAAAAAAAAACTTGTATGTCAGGAAGGCTATTAACTAGGGGTGCTCTGACTCCACTATTTGGGATTCGTATAATCCCCGAATCCTTTGTGAAATATTCAACAAATGCCAAACCGAATCTGAATCAGGAAAGGAAACGGTGGGAAAAAAAAGTTTTTTACTTCCTTGTTTTGTGACAAAAACTCATGTGATTTCCATTCCCACAACTAATTTCAGGCCCGGATTTGTGGAGAGGCCTAGGGTGGCAGGATTTTCCGAAATTTAAATTTCCCTTGTGACAATTCCCATTGTTCCCGATTATAAAAATTTGAACAAATAAAAGGGAGTGCCTAGGGGCACCGGCTGTGTAAATCCGCCCCTGCCTAATTTACATATGCTAATTAGGATTTGGATTCGGTTCGGCCATGCACAAGGATTCAGCTGAGTCCGAATTATGCTGAAAAAGGCTAAATCGTGGATTTGTTCAACTCCTACTATTAACATCTCCAATGGCTCAACGGATCTCTGCCATTGACTTGTACATGCACTCTGCAAGTTTTTAGGTGCGAATATTCGAATTAGGATTTTTCCATGGTCGAGGAGTCTTACCTTCCAATTTACATTTGAAAAGGGGGATTAAAATTCAAATGTGTGAATTATGACACCAAAAACGATTCGGCCCTTAAAGGAGAATTCAATCAATTGTTCACAGGTGCCATCATCTTTCTTCTGTCTTGTTCAGACCAGCGTTTTTGCACTGAAAGTCATGAAAATTTCGCCAAATTAGGGGCATTTGCCTGGGGGAGGAGGGAGGGGGGTCTACCCAGGGGAGGGTTTTTTTTTCTATGATAGGTTGAATTCTCCTTTAATAAATCTGCCCCTTGCTATTTTATAGAAGTCTATGAAATGCCTGAATCAAGAAAATCAATAAGGCCAATGTAGAGGTGCAACTGATGTTATGCCCAATGAAAACCTGTAGGCTTTTTGTTTCCTGTAGGAAATATACTGTGCTGTACCTACATATTAACAAGCTATATTTCCCTTTAAAGGAGAAGTAAACCTTGTCAGCCCCAAATGCTTCCTCCCTGGGGCAAATGCCTCTAACTTGTTACTTACCCCACCTTCCATCGGTGTCTTCTGACAAGCTTGTGACCTTTGGGCGCATGCGTAGTAGATCAGGAACCGGCAAATGCCTCCTACTGCACATGCACCAGAAGACACCGATGGATCCAGGAAGAAGATTGCAGGCGTGAACTCCACTATAGAGCACCTAGAAGGAGGAGTAAGTAACAAATTAGGAGCATTTGCCCCGGGGGAGGTAGGCCGGGGGGGAGGAGAGGGGCATTTGGGGCTGACAGGGTTTACTTCTCCTTTAATATTATTGTACCAACAGTCTGATCAGGTGAATTCACTGGTTGTTATTGGTTTCTGCCCTGGTGTAAAATGAACCAATCAGCAATTCAAATGCCTCTGATGGATCCACTGCTGTACAGCACACATTTCTCATGCAGTCTGAGCTGCATGGCTCTCTTGGGTGTGATCTTGCAGTAGCAGATCAGAGAAAACATAAAAAAGTGACCCAACCAAAATTCAGTGCATGTATTGGGTCACCCAACCCCTCCTTCCCCAAGTGATCTCCCCTCTATACTCGATATATATATATATATATATATATATATATATATATACTCGAAATCCAATAGACTATCCTATAAATTCTATCCTTATAAATGACTCTTAGTGATGTCATCATTTATAAACGGTGAGTAGTGATGCCGTTTCAATCACGACGACTCACTAAAACTTGTGTATTGTAATAAATAAAGCACCTCTTACTGGAAAATATGAGGATATTAGAAGTAACCTTGGAGTTCCATGACCTGTTATATAATATTCTTCTAATATTTATTTACTATATAATTAACATCACACCTGTTTAATTGGGCAGGCAAAGACATTCTCTGTGTTTAGTACCTTACCAGCCGCCATGTTCACACTTACAAATTATTTCCCAGCACTGTCCTCTTATCTGCCTCTAGCTGTGCCATCAACTGCGTATCGGAAAATTCATCTCCCACAATCGTAGGCCCGGTCTCCTGTGTGACAAAACATTGTGTATAAGTCATTCTCAAGGCATCAAGCCAGTGAGCATAACTTTTTCTCCATTTCCAAGGACATTATAGACAGATATAGACACCTATGTTATAAGCAACTGGAACTGTGTTCACTCCAGTTATTGTTAGCACATCCGTATACTCGGTGCTTGAATTGGAGTGAAAAAAGTTGAGGGATGCTCTGTGCGGTGACCGTAGCGCAGCATGCTAAAACAAGCCCCTCCCACACCCATAAGACACACCCATAAGACACACCCATAAGCTTACACGCCAATACTTTCTGGTTTGACCCACTTTAAAGCAAAACCATTTTGCTATTTCCATTTTGGAATTTCGTTCAGTTTAATGCCCAGTATGCATAGATTTACTCCAAAATGAAAATTGTGCATGTGAATTTTCTTGGCTGTCAATCCAGCTTCTGCCTGTGTATTGTTTCATAACATAACACAAACTCATCATATTCTATATTACCTAAGATTATTTCATATATATCATTCTCTCACTATTCCGTAACCTGCTCCTCTTTAAAGGGAAACTGTCATGGGAAAACATGTTTTTTTCAAAAAGCATCAGTTAATAGTGCTGCTCCAGCAGAATTCTGCACTGAAATCCATTTCTCAAAAGAGCAAACAGATTTTTTTATATTCAGTTTTGAAACCTGACATGGGGCTAGACATTTTGTCAATTTCCCAGCTGCCCCTGGTCATGTGACTTGTGCCAGCACTTTAGGAGGAACTGCTTTCTGTCGGGCTGTTGTTTTTCCTTCTCAATGTAACTGAATGGAAAGCAGTGGGACCTGGGTTTTTTATTATTGAGTGTTGGGAGCTGTTATCTGGTTACCTTCCCATTGTTCTGTTGTTAGGCTGCGGGGGGGGAGGGAGGGGTGATATCACTCCAATTTGCAGTACAGCAGTAAAGAGTGATTGAATTTTATCAGAGCACAAGTCACATGACCAGGGGCAGCTGGGAAATTAACAATATATCTAGCCCCATGTCAGATTTAAAAATGGAATATAAAAAATCTGTTTGCTATTTTGAGAAATGGATTTCAGTGCAGAATTCTTCAGGAACAGCACTATTAACTGATGCATTTTGAAAAAATGTTTTTTTCCCATGACAGGATCCCTTTAATACCTTCATTTTCTCTTTTTTGCTTCCCCTGTTTTCTTCTTCTTTCTTCTTCTCTATAACCCTCTATGATGCCTCCACCTTCTTTATCTGTTTAACACTTCTCTATTTCTCTCTCAGCAATCTTCTCTCTACTTTTATCTTCTATTATTTAACTATTTTACCTCTGCTTTTTATTTGCCTGCAGAAGTGGAGAGGAGCAAAAGACAGTTCCAGGGTTGCAAAACTCTTGCTTCCCCTCTAAGGAAATGCTTTTTCACAAAAATAAAGAAGTGTAGGGACGGCATCCTTGTGCATCCCTCCCCAATTCCAGCACTGAATATACCCAAAACACACACACATGGTATAAGATCATCACTGTAGGACAGACAGACAAATTTACCCTCTTGCTGAAGTAGGGATTCATTGTACGCGAATATCTTGCTTCCCATAAATTATAATGACTTGACAGATCGTGTGCTTTTTAACTGTGTCAGTTACCCTACCTTTGATAGCTGGAGAGTGTTCAAAGAAGAAGGCAAATAATTAAAAAAAACTATAAAAATAAATAATGGAGGCCAATTGGAACGTTCCTTGGAACTGCCCATTAGTGATGGGCCAATCTAGGCAGATGCGCTTCACCGAAAAATTCGCGTTTTTGATGCATGTCTCCTTTTTTTTTAGGCAAATTTTTGCGGGTGTTTCACGAATTATTTCGGAAAATCGGAAAAAAGTTTTACAGTTTTCACAAAAAATTCGTTACATTTACCAGTTTTCACGAAAAATTTATGAAATTTGAACTACTTCACTATAAATTTGTGAATTTCAAGCAATTTCACTATCAATTCGTGAATTTTGAACTATTTCACAAAATTCAAACGTTTTCACTATAAATTCATGAATATCGAACATTTTCACTATAAATTCGTGAATTTCGAACATTTTCACAAAAAATTCGTGAAAATCGGAAATTGATGCCGGCGAATTTACTCTGGTGAATTTCCACGGCCATTTAGCGAATCTATTCACCGGCGGCAAATCACAGGCCATAGATGTTCAGATTACCTGCAATATCGGACGAACGATTGTACGTCCCCATCTCCCGACCTATCACTAACAGATCAAATAAAGTAATAAAAGAACAGATCAGCCGATGTTCTGCCCCACAGCAATCGTAGGAAAGTTTTTGTCTGACAAAGCTGGTGACCCAATGATATCCTCAGATCAGCAATACATGAAGAGATATGATCAGCAGCCGACAGAAATCTTTTAACCTGTCCTATAAACTGAATGACCGATCGGCACGGCACGACAAATGTCGGAACACTACACACATGATCCGAAAATCGTACGAATTGAGGATTCGCACGATTATGTCTGTACGTCTATGGCCAGCTTTTACTCTCATAGAGCGATAGATGGAAGGACGGGAAAAGCAAATAAATAAAAATCTGTTTTTTAAGAAACGTTTTAAAGAACAGGACATTCTAATCTACGATGTAAAGTTATCTTTAAGGAGAACAAGTGAAGCTAGTTGTTCATGGTAGCTTGAACCTTGCCTAAGGTCTAGTCTATACACACAGGACACAAACTGCAAGCAAACAAAACATTTGTAAACAGTGTTACCAAAGGCAAATACAGAGATATACAGAGATAAGATACATTGTTGATACAGGATCTGGTGACACACACAGCGGACATTGTTGAGTCTATAAAATATATGTATATATATATAAGCCTGATGGCTGGCTGGGGAGGATTTAGCCCTCAGTGAAAAAACAGCGTTCAACGGACATTGATTACAGGTAATGCTAGAATGCACGTAATAAATAAAACAAGTTAGGGACCGCTATTCGGGGTTTACCTTGACGTGGTATGGTGGCTTATCAATTTTATGATCATAACTTTGTAACAAAATAACCCCTGTTTTGGGTGTATATGCATTAGCATTTATAATACTTATATATACTTTAAAAAAAACCCTGTTTTGATATTGTATATATGTAAATATATATATATATATATATATATATATATATATGATGTTTTAAGGACTTACAGTCCATTTCTCAAGTGAATAAAAGTGTTATTTTATTCTTAGATGCAAGAAAAAAATTAACATTTTTATTCACTTGAGAAATGGACTGCGAGTCCTCTTGTACAATTACGTTTAACCCACGCACACGAACTTGCTTGAAAATCTGGTAAGAGTGCATACACTACATGGACTTATATATATATATACAAAAATGACCAGCAACACTGGGATATTTGTGCAAAAAAACAAAATGTATTCACATTGGCATGTATAGTATATATGTATATATATATATATATATATATATATATATAAAAGCTTTTATACAGGTCACAAGTGACTTCTGATATCTTTATAAATTTCAGTAGGGGGTACATTATGCATTAAAATCTACAGTAAAATGTCGGGCGGGGGGTGGAGGGGTCGGCACCTATTCTGGTGGCTGAGCAAGTTTCTATTCAGGGAAATTATAGAATGCAGTTATTTCAAGTCCCCCAAAAAGTAGCCATCACAGGGGCAGATTTATCATTGGTCGAATTTCGAATGTGAATAGGAAGTGAAGTAAAATCCTTCGAATTCGCCCCAAGTCCCGATGATTCTGGATATTAGGTCCCATACCTGTACTTCATCCCAAATAAGATATACTGTAATGAATCCTTATTGGAGGCAAAACAATCCTGCTGGGTTTCTTTAATGTTTAAATGGTTTTTCAGTAAACTTAAGGTATGGAGATTCAAATGAAAGAATCCCAGGTATCGAGCATTTTGGATAACAGCTCCCATACCTGTACTGTCCCATTAATACAGAAAAAAAAACAAATCAGTCAAACATGAAGAATTGTTTATCCAAGGGGAATCAGCACAAGATTTAAATTTTTTACATAAGCTTCATCATACTGAAACATTCTTACTATAATAAATAAATATTCTGCATCGTTTCTGAAATAAACAAGTTTATATTCACTATTCCTCTCTCAGCATCTGTTTCTCTTCATTCTCTCTTCATGCAGCAGTTGGGTGTCAGATATTCATTGACAATTAGATACAATATATCTTATAGGGAGGCTTCCTTTCCTAGCAGATGTATTAGAGCTCACTCAAATAACGGATTCCAGTACAAACAACATCTAACAAAATAACTGCCTTTTGCACAAGTCCTGCATGTAGAGAGACATGACGTCTGGTGATTTTAATAGAGTGAGCTCTAATACATCTTCTAGGCAAAATATAAGATATGTTGGATCTAACTGTCAATGAATATATGACACCCAACTGCTGCATGAAGAGGGATAGTGAATATAAACTAGATTATTTCTGAGACAGTACAGAATTTTTAATATTTAGAAAACATCTTATTTCTTATTACATTTTCATTTTCACAATAGATCCCCTTTTAGGTGAGACACAATGGGAAATGGTGATCTTTTGGCCCTTTTTTGGATAATGGGTTTCCAGATAAGAGATCCCATGCTTGTACAGTGTTTTCTAAGATGATTTCCTAGCACAGGGATCCCATGGTGCCATCTCAGACTATACAGCTGTCAGCAGATCAAGGTATTTCTAATATAAACAAGGATTAAGCCAGAGCCTCCCATTCTGCATTTGGGTCTGATTTGGGTACACCCGTGGCACAGTTAGTACTGCCAAATCATTATGAAGCAGCTTCGGAATACAAACCACTCACAAACAACCTGGTGCTGCCATGTATATCAGCCCCTCTGTATTCACATGGAATATGACATATACATCCAGGGTCTTGTTAAATAAGGAGAGTGTTTTTCCCTTTCTTGCTGCAAAAGAAAAGCTGTTATGTAAACGAATATAGCAATGCCAAGAGGAAAGTATAAGCATAAACACACATCATGCACCAGTATGTTTAGCCCCAAGAGAACAAAGCAATGTGACCAGTCTGCACATAAGCTGCCACTTACCATACGGATCTGGGTGCTGATGAGGACATAGGGCATCCTGGCTGCTCTCTGCACAACTTCCACCTGCTTGTTGTCACTCTAGCTGCCAGCTAACAGTTAAGCAGCTGACATTTAGCATCCAGCCAATAAGCAAGCATTCCTATCTCTGATGTCACTGTGACATACCCGAAAGCTTGTGCTTCTGGGAGGAGCAGAGCTGGTTGGTTGTGCTAGAGCTAGAGCTAGACGGAGCTGCTAAAAGCAGATTAAAGGGAAACTATTAAAATGAAAATTCAATATATATGCTTCAGCATACTGAAATAAGAAAGTTTTGAATTACAATCAATTAAAAATGTCTGCATTGTTTGTGAAATTATCACATTTATCTTCACTATCTTCACTATCCCTCTCTCAGTATTTGTTTCTCTTCATTCTCTCTTCATGCAGCAGTTGGGTGTCAGATATTCATTGACAGTTAGATCCAATATATCTTATAGGGAGGCTCCCTTTCCTAGCAGATGAATTAGAGCTCACTCAAATAACTGATTCCAGTACAAATAACTCTTGAATATTGAAGAAAGGAGAAGCGATTATGGTGGAGCTCACCTCGGCATTCAGCGTTCT
>CM044446.1:90988389-91006317 GCA_024363595.1 Xenopus borealis | reverse complement strand
GAATAAATTCGCGAAACGGCAGCAAAAATTCGCCGCAGAAAAATTTGCCAACAAAAACGACGCGACGCGCCAAAAACAACGCGCGACTCGCTTCGCGAATTTTTTGCCAATTCGCGAATTTCTCTGGAAATTCGCACATTTTTCGGCGAAGCGAAACGCCCATCACTACTTGGAAGTGCTGAATGTGGGATTCTTGTGAGGTTTTTAGCTCCACCCTAATTAAACTTAGGAGTTGTTCACCTTCCAAACACGTTTTCGGTTCAGTGGTTTTCAGATTGTTCTCCATAAATAAAGACTTTTTTCAATTACTTTCCATTATTTATCTTTTACCGTTTTTCCAAAATCTAAGTGTAAAGTTTGATGTTGGTGTCTCTGGTGTTTGAGTCGGACTGCTCAGTAATTCAGGTGCAGACTCTAAACTGATACAACATTTAGTTGATACTAGGGATGCACCGAATCCAGGATTCGGTTCGGGATTCGGCCAGGATTCGGCCTTTATCAGCAGGATTCGGATTCGGCCGAATCCTTCTGCCTGGCCGAACCGAATCCGAAACCTAATTTGCATATGCAAATTAGGGCCAGGGAGCTAAATCACGTGACTTTTTTGCACAAAACAAGGAAGTAAAAAATGTTTTCCCCTTCCCACCCATAATTTGCATATGCAAATTAGGGTTCGGATTCGGTTCGGTATTCGGCCAAATCTTTCGGGAAGGATTCGGGGGTTCGGCCGAATCCAAAATAGTGGATTCGGTGCATCCCTAGTTGATACATTTCTCAGCAGCATCTCTGGAGTATTAGCAACTATTGTATCAATTCTAACAGCTGCCTGTAATGAAACCCAGTGATTCTGCTCAGCAGGGACAAAGATAAGAAATGTATCCATTCAATGTATCAGTTTAGAACAGTTGGGGGCGTCGGCGACCCCCCCTCCCAGAACTGCTTTAGAAAGTGAAAAATATTAGTAAAACGGTTACAAATAGAAAATAGACAGTAATTGGAAAAAGTAATTATTTCTGGTGATCTATCTGAAAACAACTAGTTGTTTGAAGGTGGACAACCACTTTAAGAGGTCAACAGATCTGTCCTTTAGAATGACCCCCCCACACCTCGCACATTGATTACCCTTCAGTCCGTCTGCGTTGTTTCCTCTTTTTTTCACATTATGCACAAGGCAGAACTCGCCGGACCAGCCTGCTGCTCACTGCCTCGTAAGCGTAGTAGGTTGTGCATCAGTCTCCTAATCTGAAGGCTATGAGTTCGATCCTCACGCGGGGCAGCTTTTTAAAAAATTTTTTGGAAGGTTTCTTTTGGCTTTGTCAGGAAAAGCGCCACACCAAATGACAGAGCTCTTCCGGCACTGACCAGACCAGACGATTGTGCTGCCGTGCCAGCTAAGCCCCATCTCGCCGGAAACAGCTCCTGGAGCTGCTTTGGCAGTCGACAGTTTTTTTATCCTACGGAACTGTTTCCTTGCCCGCTTTGAGAGGGCCTAAAATCTACCGAAGTCCTTTCCAAAAGCAGCTGAGGAGGTATCTCCTCTGACAGAGCCCTCCTTACAAAGGCCAAGAGCAGAGGGACAGCGTATATTCCATACATTACCATTACCTAATGATACTTATTAAACTGCTCTTACTGCTATAAAGAACTTTTTTGTGCCAAGAGTAAATGTGGTTGCTGAAAGATATAAATTCCGCCAACGTGGACAACGTAATGGCGAATCCACAGAACAATTTGTAGCAGCTTTGAGAGAGCTGGTTGTTACCTGTGAGTTTGGGATTCTAACAGATGAAATGCTAAGAGACCAAATAGTGGGAAAAAAAACTCACCCCGTATTAGAGAGAGACTGCTCCTAGAGCAAGATTTAACCCTTGCAAAGGCTAATACAGTTGCTAGCCAGATTGAAACAGCTATGGCAGAGGCTAAAACTCTCAGTCAGGGAACTGCTGGGAATGTTCATATTGTGAACATTGGCCTAATAATGTTCAGTCACAGGCAAAATACAGTGCTAAAGGATTCACTACAAACTTAACCCGCAAAATGTTGATATTATAGGATTGGTGATCTCACTACTTTTCTCAGTCAGCACCCTCACCTCCAAACTTGCTTCAATATGGTGCCAGTTCAACGGTTTTCCACTCCAATCCGTTCAATACATTCCACGTAATAATTGTCGGCACCAATCAATGATATCTTCTCTTTAAAATGCCTTTATTGAGACATAGGGCTCTGACCCCAAACACACGGCAACGTTTCAGACCCCTCACTGTCTTTTTTCAAGCTAGTTAATGTATTCGGCAAGCGAACTTGCATGCAGACTAGTATGTATTTCCTTACGTTGTAGGTTGAATAATTCCTTCGCAAAATCCCTTGTTGGTGTGTGTAGCTTGAAAAAAGACCGAGAGGGGTCTGAAACGTTGCTGTGTGTTTGGGGATTATAGGATTGGTGCCCAACCCAGTTTTCTGGTTTTGTGCGCTACTTCTGTGCATGCCATTGGTTGCAAGACAGGGAATCTTCTCTGCAGAGGAGGAGTGTACTTCCCCAGTCTGACCCACACCAAACAGTAACCTGCAATGGTTGGTCAAATTTAAATCACCGACCCAACCAGTGGTAAACCCATGAGTCACCTTAAGTTTCAGGTCAACCCCCACATCACTACTGGAAATTAGTAAAATTTTCCCAGGGCAATCTGCTACTTGTGAAAGGAACTGGTAGACCACCACCTACTGGGACCTCTTGAGTGAGCCAGGTCTGTTTGATGGATTGATTGTCAAACTGACTGTTTAACTGACTGTAAAGAATTCATGATGAGATGCTAGTTTTATCTTTGTGATTTAGGATCAGTGCAGTGAAGAAATAGGTGAGAAGTGTAGGTAAGCTGGTTGAGCAGTTTGAGCTACATTGAGGAGCAAAGAGGGGTCAGTACCCAATGCATATTTTAGGGCCACAGTGAAAAGCTAAGAACAAGCTAGCTGTTGTTGGTGGGAGCAACATCCTCGGCTGAACATCTTTCCTTTGGAAAGAAGATTCTCAAGAGTGTGAGCTGCAGGATGGTGAAGTTGTTGATAAGTTGACTGTGAATAAAAGTGTCCCAGAAATCATCTGTAGGACCTCCAGTTTATTCTTCACATACAGTACCTTTATAACAGTGGTGTTGGAAAAGAGGGAATTTGACCTAACTCCAAAAACAATAAACCAACAATAAAAGCCATGACAGGCAGCAAGAGAACTAGAAGTGTCCTCAGATCAGTCTACCTTTGTTTCCTTCAAAACTCAAATAATAGTTTACACTCTTTGGGCATCAGTGAAACTGTATTCTATTGAGTGTATATCTTTCTACAAGGTAGTTTATTATCCAAATAATCTTATCTGTACAGTGTTGCAACAAAAAAAAAACATGTAAAGCAAGAGGCTGCATTGACTGGTGTTTCATTTCCAACTTCACATGTTGGATCCTCTAGGGCAGTGATCCCCAACCAGTAGCTTGTGAGTAACATGTTGCTCTCCAACCCCTTGGATGTTGCTCCCAGTGGCCTCAAAGCAGGTGCTTATTTTTGAATTACTGGCTTAGAGGCAAGTTTTGGTTATATAATAAACAGATGTCCTGCCAAACATTCTCTCCTGTAGGCTGCCAGGCCATAAAGGGGCTTCCAAAAAGCCAATCAGAGCTCTTATTTGACATCCACATGGACTTTTTCATGCTTGTGTTGCTCTCCAACTCTTTTTCAAATTTAAACGTGGCTCACGAGCAAAAAAGGTTGGGGATCCCTGCTCTAGGGAGTACGCCTTTGTTGTAGTAGCGTGCAAGATAAATGTGGGTAATGCATTTCAGAGGTGCTGTTTATCACATGAATCAACTCATTTCACTTGGCTCCTGCAAGTCTCGGATGGAGCTGATGTGGGATATGCATCTCTTGTAGCCACCAGAAACAGGGCCCAGCAAGTGGGTCTGTTTGCTTTAGGGTTTTTTTAAAAAACATTCCTGACAAGCAGACAAAGGTTATCTGGCTCTGTCCTGTGCACATATTTACTGCCCACCCAGTCTGGAAGGGACCTGAACATAGTGAATAAATCTTGTGAAATTTGTACTCTCCACTGACTGTCCTGTCAGGCTAGTTTGCTGCTCTCCTTGCACAATGCAGCCATTGTAATTAAAAGTGACAAGAGGTAAGATGATAAAGCATCAGCTCCCGGCAATACTGCAATACTACAAGATAATCCAATAGAATGTTTTGTGTTCTTCTATATTTCTTACCATGGCCTAGTGGCATTTTGCACATGTGCTCATAAACAACATAAAACCCAACTGACATTCAATTCCCTTGACCGATTAAATAAATATAATACAAGTTTGGTATCTACACAGAATAATTGGAACCTATGTTAGAGTCCTGTGTGGGTCCATTTTTTGCAACCCAGACCCACAGCCTGCAACCTGGAACCTATTCATCCTTGTATCAGTTACTGGTCGCATTTGTATGTAATTCTGTGTGTTTTTTGTATAAACCCACTTTTCAGTACTAAAGGGAAACTGTCATGGGAAAACATGTTTTTTTTTAAAAACGCATCAGTTAAAAGTGCTGCTCCAGTAGACTTCTGCACTGAAATCCGTTTTTCAAAAGAGCAAACAGATTTTTTTATATTCAGTTTTGAAATCTGACATGGGGCTAGACATTTTGTCAATTTCCCAGCTGCTCGTGGTCATGTGACTTGTGCCAGCACTTTAGGAGGGGGCTGCTTTCTGGCAGGCTGTTGTTTTTCCTTCTCAATGTAACTGAATAGAACACAGTGGGACATGGGTTTTACTATTGAGTGCTGTTCTTAGATCTACAAGGCAGCTGTTATCTTGCGTTAGGGAGCTGTTATCTGGTTACCTTCCCATTGTTCTTTTGTTAGGCTGCTGAATGGGGGAAAGGGAGGGGGTGATATCACTCCAACTTGCAGTACAGCAGTAAAGAGTGATTGAAGTTTATCAGAGCACAAGTCACATGACTTGGGGCAGCTGGGAAATTGACAAAATGTCTAGCCCCATGTCAAATTTCAAAATGAAATATAAACAAATCTGTTTGCTCTTTTGAGAAATGGATTTCAGTGCAGAATTCTTATGGAATAGCACTATTAACTGATGCATTTTGAAAAAATTTTTTTTTCCCATGACAGGATCCCTTTAATAAAGCAAGAGAAGAACATGCAGTTAGCAAGAGAAGCAAAATATGAGAATGAAATGAGGACACATTCTGGTTGTGGATAAATTCATAGAAACAGCAGTGAGTTGACTATAAAGTGCTTATACACATCTGACTATAACAGAACCCCTATGTTATGTAGAAATGGAACACCAATAAATTTTGAATTGTTGCAAAAGGAACGTTGTTCTTCCAGAAGAAGAGCATCAAGTATGTTGAGTGATGATAGAAGAGTTGTTTTCCAAAACTCAGCAGAATGTCTGTATTCAGAGAGCAATCCAAAACCAGATTTCCTGCTACAAAATGGTATATTCCAGACTACAAGACAAACAACATGTTTTTGGCCTCATGCGCCCTTTATCAAGGGGCAGATTTATTAATGGCCTTGTTTGGTACTTTAACTACAGGGTTTCCTAAGGGACCGAGACCTTGTGTTGCTGTTGCACCACTCCAAAAAGGGATGCCATGTGCTCAGACAGCCATTACAGATTGCTGTTGGATATTACTTTTTGGAGGAGAGAGTAAATTCAACAGCCAAGATGTTGAGGCAGGAGGCCTCTGAGGCTGGGGTGGCTGCCCCATGCCTAGGAGCTCGATCAGGAGGATCTGGATCTCCGGATTTTCCAAACTGAATGTGGAAATACTTGTGCTACATACAGTGCTGGGAGCTACAGGTCAGCTATGAATGTTACAGCTTCTATAGACAGCGTTGGGAGCTGAATGTTGGAGGATGAAACAAGCTGCGTGTTTCATGGAATGGATTTCATTCGCTGTGGATGCCTGCTCCAGTTCTGGATGAGCCTACCTGTCTGAGTGAATCCCAGGGTGAGTTGTGCCCAAGGGAGGGTAGAAAAAGAAAGGATCCAGCAATGTGTTGAGGATGTGATACAGGCTTTATGCCTGCCACGAGGGAGCTAGTACCTAACCGGAGGGAAAGATATTCTGCGTTGCTAGTACTGCCTGGGACATAAGTACTCTTTTAGGGACAAGGATTGAGATTCTTGGGCTGCCAAAACGGAGTAGTGTGGGACTTTGCCTGGCAAAGAGGTGCCAGGATGGGACTGCTAAAGGTCCTCAGAGTAGTGGGTTATGTTATTACAATGCATATTGTGATTGTATTTTAATTCCCCTTTAAAATGCACTTTTTTGTATAAAGTTATTTGTTACACAGATTAAAGTGTGTGTATGTTGAATTTTTCCTAATGGGACTATCCTCAGGTGTATTCCCGGATTAGGTTGGAGGCACTGCCAGAGGACTTCCCAGTACCCTTTCTCCTATCAAAGGGCACTGTAAGTGGTAAATAATGTGATGTATAACTTTTGGGCATAAGGAGGTGTCCAAAAAAAGGGGATATATTAGTGTTCCTGCACTGTGTTAAATTGCATACAAATACATAAATATTGAAAATGCAGACATTGGGTTGATGGTTTCCCTTTAAGATCCTAAAGATAGGGCTTTTTTTAATGGAAAAGTCTTGGCCTGTGGCTATGCTGTGCCCTCTACATTTTCTCTAATGAAAGATTTTAAGATGATCTCTATTGTGTCAAAGTAGCGTCTACAGGAAATCAAATATAGCTGCTGCATAAATCATTTCTCCAATAAAGTAAGACTGATCTCAAATGCAGATACCATATTTAATATCCGCTTGCAGACAAATATATTTGCTGGCGTTTTGATCTTCAGTCTTGCCTGCTACATACCAATAATGTGGCCGTCTGCAATAACAGTGCTCCAGAATTTTATTTCTAATTTATCAGTCTAGAATCTATCAATTTAGAACTCTTACCACAGGCAGCAATGTCATTGATAAGACATGCGGTGCGTTCTGTTTAAAATTACTGTATAATAAAATAAAACAGAGATTAACCCATCACGGCACCAACCTCACACATGATACACTCATAGTAATATTATTCAAATAAATTCAAATATTTATTATATTTTGATTTGTGAACTAATTGTGATGTTACAATACACATAAATAAAATTACAGGTATGGGACTGGGCACAAGGAAAAAACCTGGTGGGCCCCCGACTCTTGTGGGCCCCGCTGGTCTAGGTCCGCACCCACATCTTCTTCTTGAGGCCGCAGCCCCCTTTGTCGGAGGTCACGGCAAAAACTAATTTTGCCGAGTGCATATGCGCACTGGGGGGCTGGAGTGGGGCCCTCACTCCAGTTGGGGTAACAGTAGGTTTTTTTTTTAAACCACGAGCACTAGGCTACTTGCACCGGGAGGAAGCTCCCTGTTCTAGCAGCCATGTTGGGGCACACCCATGTAAATGATGAGCAGATGCTGCAACTTGCTCATTAATCACATATGTGTGACATCAGAAGCGTGTTATGCACATGTGCTCTGACCAACATAGCAGCTTCCTTCTGGTGCAAGTGTCCTAGCGCTGGCGGGGGGGAATTTAAAAAACTACTGTTACCCCCAACCAGAGTGCAGGCTCTATTACCCGGTATCTTTGGTTAGGGATAATATTTTTTGGCAACAGGCACCCTTTAAAAAAAGAAATATGCAATTTGCATAAAGATATGGAATGGACGTCTCCCATAGACTTCCTTATGATGAAATAATCCAAATATTTAAAAAGTATTTCCTTTTTCTCTGTAATAATGAAACAGTAGCTTGTACTTGATCCCAACTAAGATATAATAAATCCTTATTGGAAGCAAAACTATTGGGTTTAGTCAATGTTTACATGATTTTCTAGTAGACTTCAGGTATGAAGAACCAAATTACAGAAAGATCCATTATCCGGAAAACTCCAGGTCCCAAGCATTCTGGATATCAGGTCCAATACCTGTATTGTAGGGGGTTTCCTAAATTTCCATTTTTTTCGGTGTCATAGCTAGAGATACCACCTGGCCGATATTTTACCAGTAAAAATCATGATTGATCCAAATGTTATTAATAAGGCAAAACGTAAATCTATAGGAAGGCCGGTATTTTTTTCCAGTAAAGGTAGAAACCCTAGTAATAGCTTTTGCAGCTTGAAGCATGAAAAGTATCAATTGATTCCCTACCATGTTTCTGTATGGGAATGAACAATCTCTGCTGTAATGCTCTCATTTTCATTTTTCTTTTCATACCTCCCAACTGTCCCTTTTTTGGAGGGACAGACCCTCTTTTGACAGCTCAACTAGCAGTCCCTTGTTTGTACTGGAAAATCCCTCTTTTCTCTGCACTGAACAGCCAGTAAAAGAAACAAAGTTTCTAACTTAATTGGCTTTTTAGAGCCCAGAACAGCTAACAGGTGCAAATAAGATACTTTGTAACAATTTTGAAATAAGAAAATAAGTAATTGTAACAGGAGTAATATTTTCAAACTTTCATAATTTGCCATTTTTTTAACAAACATGGTAATTAGGGGGTGTGGCCATAAATAAAACCATCAAACATTTTTGTCCTTTTATTTTACTTCCAAAATGTTTGGAGGTATGTTATTTAAAAATGTAGGACCTCACAGTGCAGTTCTAGTCTCCCTCCCTGAATTTCACACAAAAGAGCTGGAGCTCCCAATTCTCTTGAGAGAACAATCCACTTTCAAGATCTTTTACACAGATGTCGGATTAGTTGAAACAACAGAATAAAAATGATGAATGTTTTCTCTAGGTGGATTACATATATGAACGAGTACACTAAACACTAATGTGGTAAACATGTGGAACTACAACCTCCATAATGCATTGCGTGATCTTACTCGCACAGTGGAGGCGTGGCTTACTGCAGAGACTCAGCACCACGGCCAGTGACCCTTTGCTAATGGTTAGCGTTATGCAGAGGCTTCATGCAGGGGTTCAGGCTGAACCCTGCTTGGAATAACTGCGGAGGAGTCATCGGTTCTATCGCCGAGGGCCTGGGATAAAACACAGGGAGGGTAAGGTGTCTGGTCTTCCTTTATAGCTTTTCAATTTCCTGTCCTTCTGTGTTGCTTGTGGAGTTAACCCATGCGTGCCCACTGCCATGTGGAAGGACCAGGACAGGAGTTATTACTGGCTGTGTATCCTGGCTGCTGCTGTCTTATATTGACGCGCGAAAGAACTGACATCACGGAAGGCGCCCTCCCCCTGAACGAGGAAGTGAGCAGCTACCGGGAAGGCGCTGATTGGGCTCTGTGATGGGGAATTAGTTTGTGACTTTGGGTCCCTCACATGGTATGAGGGGGCGGGGATACTGGCTGCTCTCCTGTCAGCGTGTGCTGAGTACTACATGCAGCTAACATGTCTGTCTACTGGACTTTCACTTCACTGCACTCTAGGCCAAACTTAAGGGGCCAAAGTAAGGGCCCAAAGCAATAGACCACAGGCAGGAGTGATGCCCTTGGCCTCTGTCTGTGCTGTGTATGTCACAAGGTCATTTGGGGCTTCTGGGAACTGTAGTTCAAAACAATTGGAGAGCTGGAGTTTACCAGAAAAAACATTGTGTCATGGTGGGAGGGTGTGGGGGGAACAGTAATACTGTAGGGGGCAGATTTATTAAATTCGAAATATCGAATTTCGAATAATTTTCTTGAGTACTTCGACCATCGTATTAATAAAAAAAATCCATCGATTCGAATAAAAATCCATGTGATCATTCGACCATTCTATGGTCGAAGTACTTGCCCTTTAAAAAGTAAAAAAAAAAATGTTTTTGATTGCCTAGTTCGCCAGATTAAACCTACCGAATTGCTGTTAAACCCAATGGGAAGCTCCCATATGGTTTTTCTAAGTTTTGTTTTAGATCCAATAAAAAAAAGTTTGATCAAATTTTCCATATTCGATTGATCGAATTGCGCTAAAATTCTTCGATATTTGAATTCGACGCATTACAATTCGATCAGAATTCGATGTTCGAATTCGAGGGTTAATTAACCCTGGAATTCGACCCTTATTAAATCTGCCCCTAGGTCAGGTTATAAAAAGGGTTGCTCACCTTTAAATTAACTTTAGTCGGATTTATAGAGTGATGTTCTGAGACAATATCCAATTGGTTTTCATGTTTTATTATATGATTTGAGTTATTTAGCTTGTTATGCAGCAGCTCTCCGGGCTGCAGTTTCATCTATCTGGCTGTTATGGTACAAATTCCCCTAGCAACCATGCACTGATTTTAATAAGAGACTGGAATGTGAATAGGAGAGGGGCTGAAGTAATAAAAAGAAGTAATAACAACACATTTGTGACCTTACAGGGATTTTATTTTATTTAGATGGAGTCTGTGACCCCATTTGCAAGCTGGAAAGAGTTAGAAAAAGAAGGCTAATAATTCAAAAACTTAAATGGGCTGTTCCCCTTCCAACATTTTTTTTTCCAGTTTAGTTGGTTTCAGATAGTTCGCCAGAAATAAAGACTTTTTACAATTACTTTCTATTTTTGTAACATTGTCAATTTTTCACCTTCTAAGGGCAGTGGCACACAAAGCTACTGGGGGAGAGTAGTCGCCCGGCGCCAAATCCTTTCTTCTTCGGTTAAAATATGAATGTACATTAAGGGGCCGATTTACTAAATTCACGTGAAGATTTCGAAGTTCGATCGAATTCAATCGAATTTTGAACATAGGATTTATTAGTTTGGTGGAATATGGGAATTTTGGCATATTCGTTCATCGAATAGGGAATGGTCGAACGATCGAATACATTCGAATAGAGTCGAATAGACGAATATTCGATCATTCGACCAGCGAAGGATTTTATTTTTAAGTTTATTCGATTGCCTACTTCAGCAGATTGGACCTACAGAATTGCAATAGAAGCCTATGGGAGCACTCTCATAGGCTTCTGAGAATAAGTCCTGATCGAATAGGATTCCTACGATGGAAGTGTTCGATCGTTCGAATCGTACGAATCATTCGAACAATCGATTGTTTTATTCGTTCAGTCGAATGATTTATTCGACTGATCGAATAAATTTGTATTCGATCGTCGAATGATCGAATATCAATTAAATGGTAGCCTAGAACTATTTCGATTAACATTCGAAAATTGAATGCTAATCGAATAGAAACGAATTATTTTTGGGGAATAATAGTAAATTTGCCCCTAAAAGTTACCTATAGTTCATGTTGATCGTATTTTGCTGACAGGTTTGTTTTTGTGCATAATTGTTAGTTGATGTTTCTAAACCTGACTGTTTTGCCAAACTGACTGTCCCATCTAAGTCTATGAGAGTTTCTAATGCTAACGGACTCCTGCTGCACAAATATGGCAGCCCCCTCATACAGGAACATGGGGGATCAGACAGGTAATGTAAAAGCATAGTGCGAATACTTTATGACTAATTTATAAGTTTCTTTTAAAGGCAATATTATGATAGTAAAAAAAGAGTTTATTTTCTAGTGTCCGTATCTCTTTAAAGTGATACTGACACTAAGGGGCAGATTTACAAAATTCACGTGAATAGATTTAAGTTCGATTGAATATGATCAAATTACGATCATACGATTTAATCAGATATTCGAATATTCTAATTTGGCTTCTTCGATCATCGAATACTGAATTATCGAATAGATCGAATGATCGGATATTTTATAATTCGACGATCAAAGGCATCAAAATTTTTAAATTCTTTGATTGCCTACTTCGCCAGATTGAACCTACCGAATTGTAATAGAAGCCTATGGGAACCCCCCATAGGCTTCTTTGGCAAAGTCCTGCTCGAATACCATTCGTACGATCGAACGATTCAATCGTTCGAATCATACGAATTTTTCGGAGGCTCGAAGGAAAAAGTAAGTTTTTTCGTAAAAACGAACGATTGCTATCCGATCGTACGAATTCATTGAGAAATCGTATATCGAGCAAAATGATAGCCTAAAACTATTCAATAAGCATTCAATATTCGAATGCTTATCGAATTTCGAATAAATTCTTAGGATTTTTGGGGAATAATAGTAAATTTGCCCCTAAAAAATGAATTTTAACATATGAATGTACAGAGGGGCAGATTTACAAAATTCACATGGAGAATTCGAAGTTCGATCGAATTTTGATTAAATTTGAATCAAATTAGGCAAATTTGACCATCGGATAATCGAATTCGAATAATTCAAATATTCAAATAAAATTTTATTAGAATATTCGACTATTCTCCTTTAAATTTTTATTCGACCACCTACTTTGCCAGAACCAAGCTACTGAATTGGGAATCATTATTTTAGGTTGAATATAAAAAATCCAATCGATCGATTAAATCGTTTGAATCGATCCAAACTATTGATCGATAGATTGAATTTTTCCTATTCTGCGGTAAAATCCTTTGAATTCGTTATTCGCATTCGAAGGATTTTACTTCACCCACTATTCCCATGGTTGAATTTCGAATTTTTTTTAATTCTAAATTCGACCAATAGTTCCTAAGCCTGACTCTGACACTCTGACTTTGCCAACCTGACTGTCCCATCTCAGCCTGTTAGTTACAGTTTCTAATGCTAACGGACTCCTGCTGCACAAATATGGCAGCCCCCTCATACAGGAACATGGGGGATCAGACAGGTAATGTAAAAGCATCATGCAAATACTTTATGCCAAAGTTAGAAGTAGCTCTCAAAGCTAATATTATAATAGATGTAAAAAAAAGTTTAATTTCAGGTCAGTATCTCTTTAAAAAACTATCATATCTCCTGCGTATCCCCAGTTTTTCTGTGGGTGTGCTTGGGCAGCATGTTGCCCTCTAAAATCCTGTCGCCTAGACCCGGGCCTAGGTGGCCTTTCCACAAATCCGTGCCTGTTTGGTTGACTAATCTCCCCCTGAAAAGCCTTCCCGCCAGCTAGAATCTAAATTGCCAGGATGGTGCTGGAAACTTTGGGCAACTTCAGAAAACGAAGAGCTTTGAGTGCCATCCCACCGGTGATTTAGATTTTAGCTGGTGGGAAGCCTTTTCCGGTTCTAAATGGATACATATAATGGATACAGTTCTTTCCTTTGCCCCTGCTGAGCAGAATCTCTGGGTTGCATTACTGGCAGCTGTCAGAATTGATACAATAGTTGCTAATACTCCAGAGATGCTGCTGAGAAATGTATCAACTAAATGTGGCAAAATTGTAACAGTTTAGAGTCTGCACCTGAATTATTGAGCTGCCAGACTCCAACATTTTACTTTAAACTAAAATTTAGGAAAAACAGTATAAAAAAAACTAATAATGCAACGTAATTGAAAAAAGGCTGAAAACGACTGAACTGAAAAAAAGTGTTTGGAAGGTGAACAACTCCTTTAAAAAAACACAAAATGAAGGCTGATTGAAAAGTTGCTTGGCATCAGCCATTCTATAACATATTAACAAGTTAAATGACCAGTAACATCAAAAAATCTAATTGTTTTAAAGTAATAAAAATATAATGCAGTGCCCTGCACTGGATAAAATTATGTGTTTGCTTCAGAAACAGTATTATTGTTTATATAAATATAAGAAAAGAAGAAAGCAGGCATTAAATAACTCATTCAGCTTTGCATGATCCCTCTCATTCCCATGATAACTGTTTATGGATGCACTCATGGCTGTCTAACATTAAAGGACCAGTAACATAAAAAATTATTTTAAAGTAATAAAAATATAATGCATTATTGCCCTGCACTAGTAAAACCGCTGTGTTTGCTACAGAAACACTACTATTGTTTATATAAATAAGCTGCTGTGTGGCCATGGGGGCAGCCATTCAAAGGAGAAAAGGCTCAGGTAACAGTAGATAGCAGATAAGCTCTGTAGAACATAATGTTGTCTGTTATCCACTATTTAACCTGTGTCATATCGACTTTTTTCAATTTCCGCCATTGCTACTCAACAGCTTGTTTATATGAACTATAGTAGTGTTTCTGAAGCAAACAGGTCAGTTTTACCAGCGCAGGGCAACACTACATGATATTTTCAGTACTTTAAAACACTTTAATTTTTTTGGTGTTACTGTTCTTTTAACTGAATGCAGTTAAAGGTATATTGTTCAGTGTAAATACATATGCGGTGCAAAATAAAAAATGTATCTAATATAGCAGGAAGTAGTGTTCTGGCTATTATGTTAATGCACATTTATTACCTGGCTGGCTATTATGTTAGACATCCAGTCACTCCAGCATTTATACATTACATTTTTATTAGAAACGTTTGTCTGTCTATTTACCTAGTTTTTATTTTTATTCTGAACTGTTCCTTTAATAATTGATTTTTGATTTTATATACACCTTTTATGCAGTGTAAATAAATGTGTATCTTACTAATATGTAGGGAGAATATCTACACACAAACTTTTTACCAAACAATGTTATTTTCATTGACTTTTCAGGAGACAGCCATGCCTAAGCTTATTCTTTCGTACCGAATTGGACTGGGACTGGTTGCTGGAGCAGCTGCTGGGGCTGTGATATACATTGTGTTTTGGCGGAACCGAAAGCAAAACAGGAAATGGACTTCAAAAGAGAATGGATACTGTTCACAGAAGTGTGGTGTATCGAACACATCAAGCAACTTAAAAGGTAAAGGATTTTATATAGTAATATTTTTACTAAATTATTGAATTATTTGTCTGTGCCTTTCTGTGCTGCTAGTTTTGACTATTATAGCAGAAGTCAGTTCTTTACTAGCCAAGACTCCTGCAGTTTTGTAAATGTGTTTTTATAAGTGTGTTAAACGGCCAGCTACTGCGCATTGGTCTAAATCTAGAACCAGCGGTGCGGGGAATAGATGGGGACAAACAGATAAATGTCAGAACACAGCAGAACTGGCACCAATCATATTGCAATTAAACTAGGACTCAAGCTGGGTATAATTGTGCTGATTTTGACTGCCAGCCCAGCCACTCCTGGCCACATCTGCATTGTATTGGCCCAGGCGCGGACTGGCAATCTGTGGGTTCTGGCAAATGCCAGAGGGGCTGCTATAAGGTCCCATAGAAAGTCAGTATTTAGTGGGCTGGTGGGGGCTGTTTGGGCCTCTATCGGCTGATTGGGCCTCTGCGTACCTGAAATGCCAGGGCCTATTTTAATTCTCAGTCCAGAGCTGTATTGGCCTATATATGGGTCTGGAAACATGGCCACCCTGGTCATGTATTAGGAAGGCTGAAAATCCTGTTGTGCGAGGGCTGCATCTATGGTTGCCACCTCCTTTAAAAAAAAATACCGGCCTTCCTATATATTTAGCTTTTTTTCCTATTAATAACATTGGGATCAACCATCAAAAATACTGGTCAGGCCGGTAAAAAACCGGCCAGGTGCCAACCCTAGCTGCATCTGACTGTGCATTTGTTCCTTTCCTGATAGTTGTCCCAACTGACTGCCACTGTGGTGGCAAAATCAGGCAGATGTCTGGATGTATTGCCAGCTTTTTTACTTCAAAATAATGATATCCATTTTTTTTGGTGTCATCAGTCATTTAACAATTGTATTAATAAGAAAATATTACAAAAGTCTATTTAACCCAATCATTTTTTTTTAATTTGTTTTCTTTCTCTGTAATAATAAAACAGTTCCATGTACTCGATCATAATAAATGTACTTGACCATATAAAAGCACGAGGCCACAGGCCGAGTGTTTTTATACAGGTCACATAACTCCGAGGTGACTTCTGATATCTTTAGAAGTTTCAGTAGGGAATACATTATGTATTATAAAGTTTGTGTGAAATGTCGGTAGGGGGGTTCAGAGGATTCGGCATCAAAATCTGGTCACTGGCAGCAAAACGTGGTTGTCAAATTCGGACACGATGCGTCAAATTCGGACGCGCAGTGTCAAAATTCAGCAGCAGTGGACCCCTGTTATGAACGGCGCATTCTGACGTCAGAACGCGCCATTTATAAGGATATAATTTAAAGTCTGGTCCCATAGGGAAAGCTGGTGCACACAGGGATTTCTTCTTCAGAATCAATCTTTATTCAATCTTTGAAAAAAGATAGATTCTGCAGAAAAAGTCCAAAGTCCCTGCGTGAACCAACTATATGTACCTGTATATATAATGTGGCAAATCCCCATATCCAGAAAACACAGACACTGAGCATTCCTTATAATAGATCCCATACCTTTACTTTGATATTCCACATAATTCTTTCTGATCTTCACTTTTTCACTTTATTCATGCAATAATCAAGGCTATTATCAAATGATTTTGTTCATTCAAATAAAGGAAACAATGGAAGTTGTAAGATCATATATATAATGGAAGATCTCCTTCTCCTCCTTAATGTAATAAAAGGCAATAAGTTTGCCCTGGGCCAATAACCCATAACAACCAATCAGCAGGTAGCATTTACTGGTCACCTGTTTAAAAGCAAGCATCTTATTGGTTGCTATGGGTTACTGTGCCTGGGCAAAATTAGTGCCATATGGGGGTTCGTGTCTAGTTTAGCGCCAATTTTACTGTTTCCTCCACCCTGTCTCTACGCTATATGACTTAACACTGCCTTATGTTTGGTATTATATATCTTTACTGCTGTTGCTCATTGTCTTTGCATGTCCGTAGATATGAAATGATGTCAGTCATAAACATGAATCTGCTTAGTGGCCGGGAAGTAGAGACTCTCTATTCAGTGCTTTTGTGTGTGCAGCACATATCACATTGTTTGTTTTCTGTGTATTCATAATAATAACCTACTTAGAATTTCTTGAAATGTATCCGTTCCAGGAGAGGCCGATATCCTTACTGGGTCACGTGGAGAGCAGCTGGATTTGCTGAACCGCTTGGATTATGTTCTTAGTAGCATTGTTGAGTTGCGTCAGGAAGTTGAATCTCTCAGGACAAGTCTCCATGGGCTAGCTGATGTCATTGTTGGAGAAGTGAGGTGGGTGTCAACAAAGAATGTATTCATTTGACCAGATTAATTCATTGTTTTATATTGGTAGCTATCCTATATACAAGTCCAGTTTGCATCAACTCGATTTTATACAAGACCCTTCCACATTCTATTATAAGGACTCCATAAAGAGCAGTGACAGACTCTGCGGGTTAGATTCATCAAAGTGTGAAGTTCCGCCACTAGAGGGAAATTCTACAGCTCTCAATTCATTTCTATGGGATTTTGCAAGGCTTATTCATAAATGGGTGAAGTGAAAGTTCACCCTTTGATGAATACGTATTTAAAAATCCCATAGAAATGAATTGAGAGCTGTGGAATTTCCCGCTAGTGGCGGAACGTCACTCTTAACTTCACTCTTCGATGAATCTACCCCTGTATGTTTGTTGCTTACAATTTTGGGATGTATTTATCAAAGAGTGAAGTTTTGAGATCGCCACAGTCCTCTAGGGTGAAATCCCGCCAATCTCCATTCATTTCTATGGGATTTTTAAAAGAGTGTTTATCAAAGGGTGAAAGTGAAAGTTCATCCTTTGATAAAAACGCCTTTCAAAAACCCATAGAAATGAATCGAATTTAACATCACTCTTTGATAAATATACCCCTTTCAGTTCTTCTACCTTAAAGGGAATGTAAAACCAATAAACAGTTCTTTGTCTAATAAAAGAAAACATAATTCTAAGCAACTGTGCAATCAATATACATTACTCATTTATTGAAAGCAGTGTTTGTCTATTCTCTGCCCTGATGTCTCAGACTATTTATACAGTGTAAGACAAGGCAGTTGATTAACAGACCTGGCTTTGGTCCTGGGGAACTAAGATTTTTTTAACATTGTTAAACCAGCAGTTAAAGGGATACTGTCATGGAAAAACATGTTTTTTTGAAAACACATCAGTTGATAGTGCTGCTCCAGCAGACTTGTGCACTGAAATCCATTTCTCAAAAGACCAAACAGATTTTTTTATATTCAATTTTGAAATC
>CM044446.1:90975034-90986237 GCA_024363595.1 Xenopus borealis | reverse complement strand
TTGAGAAAGGGATTTCAGTGCAGAATTCTGCTGGAGCAGCATTATTAACTGATGTGTTTAAAAAAAACAAAACATTTTTTCCCATGACAGTATCCCTTTAAAGGAAAAGTCAACCCCTTTGGCACTAAAATCTCCCCCCTCCCCTGTGTTGCCTCCTCCCCCGGCCTACATCCACCCCAGGCAAATGCCCCTAAGTTGCTACTTATCCCTCAGCGCAGGTCCTGTCCACTGAGTTCACAGAAGCCATCTTCTCCTGTGCGGACTTCTTCCTGTATCCACCAGCGTTTGGTGGCACATGTGCAGTAGGGGGCATTTGCCGGTTCAGCTCTACTGCACTGCGCGGAAAGTGACAAAGTTTCCGAAAAAAGAAATCGGAAGCCTTAGTGACTTTCGGCGCATGCACAGTTCAGCTGAACCGGCTCCTACTGAAATGCCTCCTACTGCGCATTAGCCAGGAGATGCTGATTGATCCATGAAGAATATGGAGCCTGTGAACTCTGTGGACAGGACCTGCGCTGAGGGGTAAGTAGCAACTTAGGTGCATTTTCCCAGGGGGGCAACACAGGGAGGGGATGACTTCTCCTTTAAGTACTAAATATATATCAATAGATACTTTTTCTCCATAAATTTTAAAATGTTATTTTGCTACTAGATCACACCTGGAGGAAAACCAAAGGACTCTGCGTCGGCGGAGATTCCTGCCTCACAGAGAGAGGACAGATTCTACAGGGTCTAGCTCCATTTATTTCACAGCTACTTCAGGTGCAGCACACACAGATGTAGAGAGTGAAGGAGGGTGAGTTGAAACAAACTGTAATTGGAAAACATTTTAAGTTAATAAATAATATAATAAAAAATATAAATAAACCATGTACAACTTTTTCTAGCCCTGCTCATAGACATGCAGAGAGACTGTGTTACTTGTTTATGCTACTGGGGCTATAGCAGGCCATACACAAAACATGCAGCAGAGTTCAAAACACTGGGTCTACCCCCTGCAATGTGCACCAGTACATTTTATTGGAAGACCCTTGCCTGGTGATTGACTTAGGGCTCTTACACACAAGCGTTTTTACCTGCGCTCCCCTGCGTTCCGTTTTGCTGCGTTCAGCTGCAGGGGAGCGCAGGTAAAAACGCTCGCGTTTAAGAGCCCTTAACCTTCTCTTTTAAAGCACCAGTAACATCAAATTTTTCTTTTTTAAATGTTAGTATATATTTAAAAAAAGACACCAAGACAAATTGATTTATTTCTACGGAGATAAAGGAAACACTTTTTTTTTATTTTTTTAAAATCAGAATTATTTGCTTAAAATTGACCCTTTGAAATGGCCTTCCTGTAATTCAGCATTTTCTAGATGGCTGGTTCCAGATAACTGATTCTTTACCTGTACAAACAAATGTGTATACTTTACAATGTATACTTTTTTTTTTGAGGAGACAAGGAAAAATATGTAAAATCTGTAGAAAAGTTTCTGAAAAAGTAATCTCACAAAATCTGTAAAATCAGAAAACTGTTCAAGTACTCTATTTGGGGGAAATCTATGCAATGCATAGATTTTATAGCATTATAGAGTACTTGAACAGTTTTCTGATTTTACAGATTTTGTGAGATTACTTTTTCAGAAACTTTTCTAAAGTTTTCTAAATTTCCCCCAAATTATCAGATTGACTGAACTGGTTAGCAGGCTGAGTCTGTACATGGGCAGAATTTGTTTCTACCTAGAAGCATATCAGATTAAACCATAATTATGTATATTTGTCTGCAAACACCCATGCTTTCTTAATTTGCTTTTATTTTATAGCAGAGAGAAAAAATAACATTCAGCCTCACAAACATTGATTCTGGGCTGGCTGACAATTAAATATGGTCTTGTATTACTAGCAGTCAACTGGGGATCTTCTGTTAGCCAAATGTATCCTATGTGTTGAGAGGTAATCCTAGAAATAAAACAAAAAAGTAAGCGAGGGAGGGCTTAAATAATATACTGGCTCCAAAGTAAACTATTTCGAACATTTGGTTTGGCTCATATTCTTGCAAAGAGGTTCATTTTTTTCTTCCTTGTCTTGCAGGATGGTCCCACGAGGCTGTTTCAATTTACATTTAGCTAATGCCAGACAAAAGAATACACATAATTTTTAATTCCCATGTCTGAAATAGCCTGCAGGAAAGCAAAGAAATGCTGCTTTGCAGTACTTTGCAGACTAAATCGGCAGAACACTTCCCCTGAAGTGTTGTGGGTCTTATTATTATTATTATTATTATTATTATTATTATTAACAACACTATTTATAAAGCGCCAACATAGTTCGCAGCTCTGTACTGAGCACACACACAGGAAATGTGTGTCCTAATTCATTAAAATGCATCCGTTAATAGTGTTGCTCCAGCAGAGTTCTGCACTGAAATCCATTTCTAAAAAAAGCAAACAGATCTTTTTATTTTTAATTTTGAAATCTGACATGGAGCTAGACATATTGTCAGTTTCCCAGCTGCCCCAAACCCCAAGTCATGTGGGGGTATCTGCAAAACTCCCTTTGTGCCAGGCAGGTTGCGGATTACAATGATGTGGTTGTTCAGCCGAAATATGACAAATACTTTTCTAGTGTGTGATTGTGCTCATTTTGTGTTCTCATTTTATAACATTGGGTCCTCTGATGTTGCTGGATTGCAACTCCTAGCATATGTAAATGCTGAATAATGCAGGATTTGTAGTCCAGCAGCATGTAGAGATCTAAGCTTAAAGAGAAAGTCAACCCAAAATATGTTTTGCCTAATAAAAGAAAACATAATTCTAAACCACTTTGCAATATACATTCACTACAATTTTTCTATGGTGTTTAAGTATTTGTATTGCTGTTGAAAGCAGTGTCTGTCCTTTTCTATTCTCTGCCCTGATGGTTCAGACTGTTGCTATAATGTAAGACAAGGCAGCTGATTAAAGGAAAGTGTACAATAGAATAAGTCTAGAAATGGTGTATTTTGTATACTAAACATAAACATGAACTTACTGCACCACAAGCCTAATCAAACAAATGATTTATGCTTTCAAAGTTGGCCACAGGGGGCTGTCATCTTTGCAAGACCAAGACTGTGCACATGCTCAGTGTGATCTGGGCTGCTTAGGGATAATAAATGATCAAAACAGCACAAGTCAAATATTATCTCCCAGAAGCCGATACAACAAGACTGATTAATAATCAGAATATACCGACTGCACTGGGTCCTGTGTTGTCATGTAATCTAATGTGGATTTTATAGTTTTTGTATTGTTTAATACAAACTTTCTCCAACTCTGCAGAACCAGTGGCAGAGTTCAGCCACAGCTTGGGGTGGGTACCAGGAGGGATCCAAAATAATAGTAAAGAAAACGTAATCAATATTGTGCAATTGTATTTAAATGTATATTGGAAATCTTCTTAGAAATATGTTTTCTTTTATAAGCCAAATTTTACTTTTGGGGTTGATTTTCACTTTAAGAAACAAGAACCTACGCTGTCTCCTTTGCAAAGAAAAGGGTGTTTACATTTGCCATTTATAAATAGCCTTTTCTCCCCTAACTGTTGTAAAGTGTTTAGAATCTGTGCAGATTCTGACTTATGTTTATATTTGGAGAGGAGACGCTATGTTAATGTATCCAGGGCCGGTCGTACCAAGTGCGGGGCCCAATTGGAACCATTTTGGGGGGGGGGGGGCCCCCTTAGAAGGAACTTTGGATCTGGATTACGGGTAGTCTGGGCTACTGGGGGATTAAGGGAATAGGAATCAGAACTGGCACTGGAGCGGGGCCCCCATAAGAGCGGGGCCCCCATAAGAGCGGGGCCCAATTGGGCCAAATTGGTCCAATGTGCTTAAAACCGGCACTGAATGTATCCTCCTGATAATTCCGGATGCAAGTCATCCGAGCATTTCAATAAAAACAACACTCTTAGAAAAAAACAAATGGCAGATGTTTGGCCTCAGTTGGCAGCCTGTTTGCTTGGCACACATACCTTCTAAAACACTAGTCATATGCTGTTATTAATATTATCACGTTGGCTTTAACATACATTAATCTTGGTATTAAGAGATTTCTTCATTGTTCTGTGCAAACAAAGCAGACTGATAGCAGTTGATGTACTTGATCAAGAGTATTTTTTCTTCTACTTTAGTCCTATACATACACGGATCTACATTTGTTCATAATGGGCTACTTGCAATTCATGCTATTTGAAATAGATTGAATGTTCTTTTGGCTTTTACCCAGCTTTAACTAAGCAACAATTATTTACTGGGCAAATTGTTCATGATTAATAATGTTGTGTCTTTAATGGACAGATTTGGCATGAGGGGCCACCAGGTCACCCTTGTACTTTTCAGCTGAATGCAGGGCTGCCATTAGAAATCACGGGGCTCTGCACAACAAAATTGTCAGGCCCCCTGGGCTTTGTCCACCCAGGCACCCAGGCACCCAAGCCCCGCCCCAATCCCAGCCGAATCCATATCAAAGTTAAAAAGACCACACAGACATCTGCGCTAAAAAAGTAACCCCCCCCCCCCAGGGCTCCCTTATAAGGAAAAGAAATTGGTGCCAGGCCCCCACCCATAAAAAATTTTTTTTTTAAAGTACTGCGCCAGGGCCCCCCTTACAAGTTAAAAAAAAATTGGGGCCCCCAAAATTTTTTTTTAATAAAACATTGGCGACAGGGCCCCCTTTAGAAGTTAAAAAAAAAAATTGGGGCCCCAAAAAATATTTTTTAAAAAACCTTGGTCAACACAGCCCCCCTTACAAGTTAAAAAAAATTGGGGCCCCAAAAAATATTTTTCAAAAAAAACCTGGCGAATGGACCCCCTTACAAGTTAAAAATAAAATTGGGGCCCCAAAAATTATTTTTTTTAAAAAATTGGTGGCAGGGGCCTATAGAGTATTAAAAGAAAACATTTGAGGCCAGGGGATTAAAAAAAACCCAAAAAAAACCCCACATTGGTGTCAGTAGAATTGAACTCGTGGCTTCAGGACTTTCAGCTCCTTTCGTGACTTTGGGTATTTTTGCCGCTTCAGGACTTCCTTGTCGGCTCCTTCGTGACTTCAGGTTTTCCGTCACTTCAGGACTTCAGTGTCGGCTCCTTCGCGTCTGTTCGGCACTTCCGCATTCCGCATCGGAAGAAGCCGCACAGGCTCGGGGCTGGTAAGTGGGGCCCGGCTCTTGGGAAAATGCAGCAATGCTGGGCCCCCCTTTAGCCCCGGGACACTTGTCCCCCCTGTCCCCCCCTGATGGCGGCCCTGGCTGAATGTCTGAGTAATCAAACTAACAGGAAATGAATGAGCTGCAGAGCTGTTGCTCCTCTGTGCCGACAAATGGAAATTTTACATCAGGGCATGTAAGCCAATAGGATCACAGGGTTATTGGTCTAAATGGCCAATCAACATGCCGTATATTTAAAAAAATTCCCATAACTCAACATTATTAAAAATCCACAATTTATTAAAAAATGTATATTAAAAAAGCATTTCAGTATACTGACCCTATGATCCTCCACCTTACGTGGTTTGTACCCTCCAGTATTTTCTCTTAGGTGATTATGCCACCCTCAAGGCGGTCACATGTTTAAAGAAGAACTTGGCCCAAAAGTAAAAAAAAAACCCTACTCTTCATAGACTCTCTCCCAGCCTAGCTGCTTTGCCAGCAAATAACCCTAACTTTTTACTACAACCCCTCCATGCAGATTCAGGGATTGGAGTTTATTGCAGCCATCTTCCGGGTCTTCGGTAAACTTTGTGTCTTCTTCAGGTGCTTTGTCAATTGCTCCAACTGCGCTTGCACCAAAACACTGCTCCATTCACAAAGATTACCAAGGTTCCGGAAAATGCTGCTGTGAACTCCGATCCCTGAATCAGCACTTGGGGGTAAGTAAGAAGTTAGGGGCATTTGCTGGGGTAGCAGCTAGGCTGTGGGGGGAGGAGGGTCTATGTAGGGTAGGGGTAGGAATTTTCTTTTACTTTTGGGTTGAGTTCTCCTTTAAAGCTGACATAGCTCCTCCCATCCCCCTTTCAGAATGTTTGGACCATGCTTCTCAATTAGACACAACTTCATTATAAGCATACGTTTCAGGGTCTAGTTGCATTTGTTCGTAACCTGTATACATAGTAATTTATCATGTAAGACCCTATATAAAAACCATACCAATTATATATCATTTTAGACCTTATATAAAGACCATACCAGAACTAAGCATGGTCTGATATGACAAATTACTATATATACAGGTTACAAACAAATGCAGCTGGATCCTTGAAATGCATGCTTATAATGATGTTGTGTCTAGTTGAGATACACACGGCACTTGTGATACTGTGCATTTGTATGTATTTACATGTATACTTATAGCTGCAAAAAATATTTGGGCAGCATCAGACTCTAAACAAATTCTGTGCCTTCTTAGCTACAGTACTGCAAATGCCGAATCAGATTTTGACCGTGAAAGCAGTAGAGCAAGTGAGGCAGAGGAAGAGGATGAAGTAAGCTGCGAGACTATAAGGACCATGCGCAAGGACTCCGTGGACCTGGTCACAGACGATGAAGAAGCCACAACCATCTCCACTGACCCGGCAGATGAGGAGCTGACGCTATTGCTACAGAAATCCGATGAACTACATTCTGGAAGCACAGAGCAGCAAAGGGAAGGATTCCAACTCTTGCTTAGTAATAAATTACTGGTATGTGCATATTTATTTTTAATTATTTTTTTAACGATTCTCCTGGTACAGTGGTTAAACTAGTCTTGATCGTGACAGACCAATTCATACTTGCCAAGTGTTTGCTAGGCCATAATTAACGATGGATGGGAACAATAAAATCTTTCCTTACTCTGCTTGCAGATGACCGGGTTTAAAGAGGAAGCACACAATAAAAAAGCTAATTATTTTCTACATTGTCATCCGTTAGTTGGAAACAGTACATGTACATGATCCAAATTAAGATATTGCTAATCCTTAAAGGAGAATTCAACCCTGCGGCCCAAACGCCGTCGGGACAAGGAAAAAGACGGTGTGGCAGAAGATGGCACCCATAAACCTTCCAGAAGGGGACCTGCGCTTTAGGGTAATTTACATGTTAGGGACAATAGCCCGGGGGGACAAGGGCCTTTAGTGCCAGCAGGATTGAATTCTCCTTTAAAGAACAAGTAAACGTTTTTTTTTTCTATCTCTAAATTTGCTCTAAACAGCCCCTCAAATTAATGTACCTTAGTCCCTGCTGCAAGTCTGCTCTGGTTTCTGTGTTATCAGCAGCTTGTTTCCCCTTCTTCCTGGTGCAGAGTGAAGCCCCGCCCCATAGCTTACTGAGCTGACCTTATCTCTCAGACTAGTCCAGGAGATCATTTGCATAATGTGACATAGCAGAGACCAGTGTGTTTAGCACCTTTTGCTTGGGGAAACTAGCTTACTAATGCACACACTGGCTCCCTCTTCCTCTCTATTGTGTAACAGCAGCAAATGGACTGCTCAGTAAACTAAGGGGCTGGGCTTCACTCTGCACCAGGAAGAAGGGGAAACAAGCTGCTGATAACACAGAAACCAGAGCAGACTTGCAGCAGGGACTAGGGTACATTAATCTGGGGGGCTGTTTAGAGCAAATTTACAGAAAGAAAAAGAAAAACATTTACTTTTCCTTTAATCTGGAAAACACCAGGTCCTGTGCATTCTGGATAACAAGTCCCATACCGGTACAAGCATGGGACCTGCTATCCAGAATGCACAGGACTTGGAGTTTTCTGGATAATGGATCATTCCGTAATTGGGATCTTCATAAGTTAAGTCTACTAGAAAATCATGTAATCATTAAATAAACCTAATAGGCTGGTTTTGTTTCCAATAAGGATTAATTATATCTTAGTCGGGATCAACTACAAGATACTGTTTTTATTATTACAGAGAAAAAAGAAATAATCTTTATTTGATTATAATGGAGTCTATGGTAGATTGCCTTTCCATAATTCTGAACTTTCTGGATAATGGGTTTCCGGGTGACAGATACTGGTACTGTAAAAAACTTACATTATTAACATTCATCACCCATAACTGATCTGTATAAATGTCATTTTCAAATGTTTTCGTTTTTACATATTAGGGGTGATTTATAAAGGTTGGAATTTACATTTTTGCCACAATTCTAATTTTTTGCACAAAAACTCACAATTATATTTGAACTTGAATATCTGGTATTTATTAAGCAAATAACCTCAAACTTAAATACTTAAAAATCGGCAACTAAAAGCAGGTCCGTTTATTCAGTCAAAGTTGTCCAAGACAAAATTCAAGATTTTCAAGTTGGTAAAAGCATACATTTGTTGTTTTTTTTTTAAAGGGATACTGTCATGGGAAAAAATTTTTTTTACAAAATGCATCAGTTAATAGTGCTGTTACAGAAGAATTTTGCACTGAAATCAATTTCTAAAAACAGATTTTTTTATATTTCATTTTGAAATCTGACATGGGGCTAGACATACAGTATTGTCAATTTCCCAGCTGCCCCAAGTCATGTTGCCATGGGGGCAGCCATTGAAGCACAGTAGATAACAGATAAGTACTACTATAGTTTATATAAACAAGCTGCTGTGTAGCCATGGGGGCAGTCATTCAAGCACAGGATACACAGTAGATAACAGATAAGTACTACTATAGTTTATATAAACAAGCTGCTGTGGAGGGATGAGCAAAAAAAAGTCTTGCCACGGAAAAGATGTCCATAGACTCCAATGGGTGGGAAAAATTGATAAACGTCAAAAAAAAATTCACCATACATAAAAAAAAGTTTTGCCGGCCATAGACTTTTATGCATTTCGGTAAATTTTCACCGGCAGCGAATTTTTGGCAAAACTAATTCGCCCATCCCAGCTGCTGTGTAGCCATGGGAGGAGTCATTCAAGCACAGAATACACAGTAGATTACAGATAAGTACTACTATAGTTTATATAAACAAGCTGCTGTGTAGCCATGGGGGCAGCCATTCAAGCACAGGATACACAGTAGATAACAGATAAGTACTACTATAGTTTATATAAACAAGCTGCTGTGTAGCCATGGGGGGAGCCATTCAAGCACAGGATACACAGTACAGAACAGATATTTTCCGTAGAATACCATTGTATACTACAGAGCTTATCTGTGATCTGCTCTATATCCTGTACTTGAATGGCTGCCCCATGGCTACACAGCAGTTTGTTTATATAAACTAGAATTAAAACTCTCATTTATGGTATTTAGGCAGTGCTATTTTTATGGCATGAGACAAGTAAATACCTCCTGATTTCAGAAGGCTTCGCTTTGTATATAAACTATAGAAAAGTTTCTGAAACAAACACCTCAGTTGAACCAGTGCAGAGGAAAAGTACATTACATTTTTATTACTTTAAAGGTACAGTAACACCAAAACATGAAAGTATTTTAAAGTTAATTGGGATTGAATTGAAGTTTATTCATATTTTTTTTTCGGTTTTAATGTCTTGTATTAAAGAAGGTTTTTTTTTTATTCTATAATTCAGTGACATTTTTTTGTGCCTTTAAGTATGGAGACCATCAGGAATTCCTTTGGCGTTTGGCACGGTCATACAGTGATATGTGCACTATTGGAGAAGATGCGCAAGAAAAGAAATCTTACGCCAATGATGGTGAGTAACAACTACTCATTTTCCTAACTGCTGTTTGACACTTTATTTATTTAGAATGGGAATTACTGAATGCAAATTGTTTGGATACTTGGAAACGATTCTGTTTCTTTCTTATATCTGCCTGGAACTAGAAACCGAAAGCAGACAGATAATGGTTAAGGAATAACCTGTGATTAAAGAAGAGATGTACCGAATCCACTATTTTGGATTCGGCCGAACCCCCGAATCCATTGCGAAATATTTGGCCGATTACAGAACCAAATCCGAACCCTAATTTGCATATGCAAATTAGCGAGGGGGAGGGTAAAATATTTTTTTACGTCCTTGTTTTGTGATGAAAAGTCATGATTTTTTTTTTTTTTTATTCGATTCGTCCGAATCCTTCTGAAAATGGCCGAATACCGAACTGAATCCTGGATTTGGTGCACCTCTAGATTAAAGGTTAATCAGCATTAGGTGGGGATCCAGCAGCATGATCCCTATCTGGCCATGTTTCCCAACTGGCCTTCTACAAAATTTAAGGGACCAGGAACATTAAAAAAAAATGTTTTTTAAAAAATGATTTAGTATACATTTAAAAAAAGACACCAATACAAATTATTGCAAAGCTTTTTTTTAAGAAATAACCAAAACTCCACTTGCATTCCTCTTCAGAAAAGGTGATCCATCATGTGGCACTCGGTTTCTCCTATCTGCCTTACTTATAGGAGATAGGAGAAATTGAGCCCTGTCACCTTTTCTGTGGTTTTAAAGTTTAATTTGTCTTGGTGTCTTTTTTTTAAATGTATACAAACAAATTAAAAAAAAAATGAAACAGTTAAGTGTTGTACACCTTCCAAACACTTTTCTTTTTCAATTCAGTTGTTTTCAGGTTGTCCACCATAGACAAAAACTTTTTTTCAACACTTCGGATAAATGTAACTTAATATCATGGCATACGGTCGAAGTCAAATTTTGAATTTTTTGCAATGTTTGTATGTATGTATGTATGTAGATGTGTGTGTGAACTCATTATTTGACTACAATTTCTGCGATTTTCTGTCTTTAGTTCCAAGTTCAGTATCTTCAAAGTAGAAATAAAATGCTTTTTGATACTTTCTCAGTACTGGGGCCTGATAACAGCAAATGTGCTTTTCTCTTCAGGGAAAGAAGAGGCAGAGGCTGCGCTTCAGAATGGAGACCAAAATGCTGAATGCCACAAATGGTATGTATCAATTTACTATGGATTTTACTATGGTTTAGGGTAGAGACACATTTGGGTGGAGACAAATCGCCTCTTCCTCGGGTGAGTAATCTCCCTGAACTGCCTCCCTGCCGGCTAGAATTGGCACTCAGAGCACTTCGTTTTACAAAGTCGGAAAAAGAATCGCTCCATGTGCCACCCGCCAGCGATTTTACATTCTTGCCGGGGGGGAAGGCAATTCAGGAAGATTGTCGCCCGAAGAAGAGAAGATTTGTTGCTGGGCTACTAATCTCCCCGAATCTGCCCCTGTGCCTCTATCCTTAAAGGAAAAGTAAATGTTTTTCTTTATCTCTCTGTAAATTTGCTCTAAACAG
>CM044446.1:90954930-90970842 GCA_024363595.1 Xenopus borealis | reverse complement strand
CTGCTTGGCAGTAGATGTTCCGTTTTGGACAAAATGGCTGGCAGTGAAAGGGTTAACTGAGACAGAAAATGTCTTGGATTCCGTGTTTATCCTTTAGATTCTCTGCTATTGCACTATGTGCAGTGCATTGTATTGCTGACATTGAATGCCAGGAGAGCTGTGTGCTGCCATTCCCTCCTAATGCTGGTCATAGATGCAAAGATCCACTCGTTTGGTGACATCGCCAAATGAGCGGATCTTTCCAGATATCCTTACTGGCAGGGCTTTATTGGGGTAATCCAGACGATCGGATTACGACAAGCGCAATGAACTTCAGACAGGTCGGTCGGAAGAAAATTCAACCTTCCCGATCGATATGGTGTCCAGATATCGGTCGGGAAGACCCGTCGGAAGCCTCAAACACGGGCAGATAAGCTGTCAAATCGGTCTAAACAACCGATATTCGATATATTCGTATTCCACCCTGAATATTGGGCCATGTTATTGCCATGGAACAGGCCAACAGGTTCAACTTTACGTTAACTTTTAGTATGTGAATAGCTAACTCTAAGCCTTCCATTTTTTCCTATTTATAATTTTTTAATTATTTGCCTTTTTCTTTCCAGCTTTCAAATGGAGGTCACTGACCCCTAGCTAGAAAACAAATGTTCTACAAGTCTAAATACCCTCTATAGTCAGAACCAAATGCAGTATTAGCAGAAATACAAGGAAGTGGATGTTGGCCAGAATCAGTCAATTACGGCTGTACGTAATATTGGTTCCTTACCAAGCAACCCCGTTATAGTGCCTGTCCGAGTAGGTACCTGGTCCATTGTCCATCCTGACATTTCAACTTTTTTTTGGTGGTGCAAGACTCGACTGTGCACTGTTTGGTATCTTCACACTGTGCTTCTGGATTCCTCTTATTCAGGCCTTATGTAGTTGGTGACCTATATGGATGTGGAACTCTAAAGGTGTACAGATGAACACAGGCACTCTCGGGAATTGAAGTGCAGGGCAAACCCTTGCTGTTTATGTTCGCCCTGCACTTCAATTGCCGTGAGTGCCTGTGTTCATCTTTACATTGATCTAGTGGGGGTTGCCGTTCCCCCTCACACGGTGCACCTGGCAGTCTCTTGAGAGGATATCACAAGTGTGCTCAGCTACACCAATTTCTTATCAAACTCTAAAGGTGGCCATACCTAGATAGGGTCGCCCAATGAGTGGCTCTCTCCCCGATATGCCCACCTTGAGGCAAGTGATATCCGCCCAATCCAGTAATGGGTCCTAGGGCCCAACAAACAGGTCACAATGAGCAGAATACGGGCAGTCGTATTGGCGGGATTTTTTAACCCTCAGCCAGATATTGATCGGGAAAGCCAGACGGAGGGCCCCATACACTGCCCAATAAACTGCAGACTAAATCTGTCGGCAGCTTAATTTGGCCCATGTATTTTCCAACTCCCTAGATTTCCATGTCCCCAAAGACCTATTTGTATAACTTAATTTGACCCACAAAGACAAATAATCAGCCCAACATTCCTGTGCTCCTTAATTATACTTTAATGCCAGTACTAATGAAATGAGATCTGTCATCCAAAAATTTCTCAGCTTGATTAATGAAAAAACAACAAATTGCAGTAGTATCATTATACCCAATTCCATCAAAATGAAACTAAAGCTGGCCATAGACGTAACAATTACGATCTTTTTCGGAAAAGATCTTTCCAAGAAAGATCGTTCGTTTCAACACACACGTGTAGAGCTGAATCGTCAGATAAACGGGTAGAAACAATAGAATTCTACTTGTATCTGACGATTCAGCACTAACAATGGCCGATGTTCAGGGAGCTTTCAAAGGCATCCGATCAAAATTTTCCGTCCAGTCCGATCAACCAGCCGACCGATATCTTAATCCTCTGACATTGTCGGTCGGCTCATTTCCCACCATACACGCACCGAATATCGTGCGAAAATTCGTTTCGTACGATATTATCTGTGCGTCTATGGCCACCTTAAATCTGACCCTCCAAATGTCCTCTGACCTCACATTCCAGCATTTACATCCCCATCTAAATGAAATGTGCATTTTGTGTGTGGATTTACCTCTCTGAACCATATGCAGGATCCGTCCTTGAACATCCACGTGGCCACAAAAAAGAAAGAAACCCATGCTAGTGAAAAATGTATCTCAAGTCAGTCTGTCAGAGATGATTCCCTATGTCTGTAGTGAATTAAAAATAAAAGTTTATCTGTATGTACACCCTGTGGCTCTCTGGCAGATGGAATTACAACTAACTCCATTCAGTAATAGAAGTTTGGCTATAACCTCTGGTTGTCAGGTGGTGAGAAGTGTAGTTTAACAAAAAGTCTGGATGGATTCTGGTAAGGATCTTTGATAACATTTATTTAATGTTAACACTTTACCATTTGATCAGCTTCATTTTTTTTTATTAGATAACCAAACAAACAGCTTACTCCCGTTATAGGTTTGCTATCCTTTGTGGGCAGCTGTCGGAGCATGAAGGTATTCAGAAGCGCATTCAGACAGGCTATCTAATCAAGGTGAGTACATGCGGTGGCCAACTTTCCTTGTGATAAAGGTTTATACAAAACAGGCCTGTTGGTTGTACCATTGATATAACCCACATTGATTTGTAGCTGTCTTTAAAGGAGAACTGAACCCCCACAATAAGAAAAACCCCTACCTACTACCCTAGTAGCCCCCCACATAGTTTGTTACCCCTGTAATTGCCCCTAACAGTTTGCTCACATATTGGTGCAGAGTAAGGGCATTGGAGCTTATGGGAACCATCTTCCAGATCTCTTCTTCTTTTGTAAAGCTCCCCATAGACTCAACGATCTTCCCCTCCCGAACGACCAATCTGTCAAATTATCGTGCGGGATAGAAACATTCATCTTACGATTTTTGTCCGACATCGGTCTGAAGATTGATTGGCCAGGTTAGAGAATCTTTATTGGTCCCCATGCAATCTACCTATGTTTGCAGGGCCAGGCAGGCAGCGACCCTTTAGTTTTGCTGGCAATATCACCTGAAATGGTCTTTTTAGTTGATGGACACATCGGACATTTAAACGATCGTTTTGAGACAATCGTGGTCTCACGATAATCATTGGATCTTTCAAAAATCTTTACATCTATGGCCAGCTTTATTGGTGCATGCTCAGTTGGAGCAGTCTTCCAGTTCGTAGCAACTGCACATGCACCAAAATTGCCGGAAATTGACGACCAAGGGAAGAAAGAGGACCCTGAAGAAGACTGGAGATCCGGAAAAAGTGCCCATAAGCTCCACTTTTCTAACTCTGAACCGATATGTGAGCAAACTCCTAGAAGCAATTTCTGGGGTAACAAACTATGTGGGGGGGGGAGGGGGAGCAGAGAGGGAGGACTACCTGGGGTTGTAGGTAGGGATATTTCTTATTGTGGCAGTTATTTCTCCTTTAAAATTCTTCTGTCAATGACCTGTTATGGGATTGCGAAGCCCATGAAGCTAATTAAAGGGGTTGTTCACATACCAAACACTTTTTTTTTCACTTCAGTTGACAAAGACTTTTTCTGAATTGCTTTCAATCTGTTATTTTTTACCGTTTTGCAAATGTAAGATTAAAGTTTTCTTTTTAGCAAGTGAGGAAATACAGGGTTATGGAAGATCGCTTGGAGTTGCCACCTTTTTTTTTTTTTTTTTTTTTTTTTTTTTTAATTACCGGCCTTCCTATATATTTATATTTTTTTCCTATTAACAACATTGGAATCAACCATCAAAAATACCGGCCAGGTGGCAACCCTAAGTACAAGTTGATCCAGGGACTAGTCAGGAAGGAATTTCTCCCCCTCTGAGGCAAATTGGAGAGGCTTCAGATGTTTTTTTTTTCCTTCCTCTGGATCAACTAGCAGTTAGGCTGTTAGGCAGGTTATATATAGACCTAAAAGGTTGAACAAAAACTTCCCTAACTTACCATGTTATTAAGTTTTAATGTTCAAGTCTCTAGTGCAGGAGTGCCCGTACTTTACTATTGAGGGATCTACTTTTAGTGATGTTGTCCCATTATGTTCTACATCCATAACATTCTATCATAACAATTGCATCTAACAGCTGCCTTTAAAGGGGTGGTTCGCCTTCAAATTAACTTTTAGTATATCGTAGAAGGGCCAATTCTAAGACACTTTTCAATTGGTCTTCATTATTTATTTTTCATAGTTTTTTAATGATTTGCAATTATCTTCTATTTCTTTGCAGCTTTCAAATGGGGGTCACTGACACCATCTAAAAACAAATGCTCTGTAAGGCTACAAATGTATTGTTATTGCTACTTTTTATTACTTATCATTCTATTCAGTCCCTCTCCTATTCATATTCCAGTCTCTTATTCAAATCAATGCAGGGTTGTTAGGGTAATTTGTACCCTAGAAACCAAATTGCTGACACTGCAAACTAGAGAGCTGCTGAATAAAAAGCTAAATAACTCAAAAACCACAAACAATAAAAAATGAAAACCAATTGCAAATTGTCTCAGAATATCACTCTCTACAACTACATTATACTAAACGTTAACTCAAAGGTGAACAACCCCTTTAATGGAACTTGGATTGTGTGTATGTAGTTTGTACGCTGCCCATCTGTTTGTGTGTTTGCAACAAACATAATATTCCATCTGGATTTACTTTGACATCACACAGATTTAATTTGGGTGTGTTTGCAAAGCCATTCAGTGTTTATCATATCAGTGCATATATCTGATCATCAGCTGAACAGTGCAGGGGAAAAAGGCCTGCGTGTATTTTGCATTTTCATTGGCCACTAAGTAAGTTTGTTACTACCGGACGGTACTGTTTATTCAGGCAGTTTGGCTGCAGACATTCAAACTTACATGGTTGTCTAATAATTGCTTGTGTTGTTTTTCAGGAACATATTGAAAAGGCTATTTCTCTAAAACCAAGTGATGCAAGATGTTACTACCTTCTTGGCCGCTGGTGTTATGAGGTATAATGCTGTGGGATTTCAGAATACTTTTTTTTTTCTAACATCCATTTTTTTTTTTTTTTTTTTTTTTTTTGTTAAATATTAGTTCATGTAAATATTTTCAACACTAAACGCCTGTAAGCACAAGGGTATCATGAGGGAATATAGTAACAGGTCCATCAAGTTCAGCCATTTAAAGGACAAGGAAAGGTTAAATACTAAGCTTTATCAGAAAGGTCTATATAAATACACCAGTAAACTCTCAAAGTAATGCTGCTCTGAGTCCTCTGTCAAAAGAAACACAGTATTTCTTTCCTTCTATTGTGTACACATGGGCTTCTGTATCAGACTTCCTGTTTTCAGCTTAAACCTCCAGGGCTAGGGCTTGAGCATGCTCAGTTTGTTCCTCTCACCCTCCCTGCTGTAATCTGAACTCAGAGCTATGAGTGTGCAGAGATAGACTCAGGCAGGAAGTGATGTCACACCAAGCTAATATGGCAGCTACTATCCTAACCAAAAAGAGTCTGTGTCTAGAACTGTTTACTCAAGTATGGAAAAGCATTCTAAAGAATAAAAATGGCATTCTAGCTTGTACTTCTCTGTATAATCTATTGGCAATAAACTGCCTTGGTAGCTTTCCTTCTCCTTTAAGTCTATGTATAACCTACCTAACTGCTAGAAGGGAGATGGTATTCCATGAGTTCTTTTTTGTTTTTTTTTTAAAGAAAAGCCCTGTTTTATGCATCCTGACCATATTGGTTAGCCAGCTATACAACAATATTTTCCATATTTGCATTAATAAAATGGGTGTATGTGAATAGTAATTGAACCATGGAGTAAATAATATAACCTATGTAAGAGACAGTTCATAACGAAGTTATAAGTACTGTATATTTTATTGAAGGAGTTGTACTTCTCGAGCATCTGGAAGTCTTCAGGGTGCCTGAGCCTTAACAACATTATCTGCCTCTGGTTTTTAGAAGGCAGGACCAGTTTTATTGGTTAGAGGGCTTCTGGGAGTTGTTACTAACACACGATTTGCACATTCCTGCTTACAGTTTGAGTAAAATTATGCTTATTTCACCCTGATATGGAAAACAAATTCTAATATATATTGATTGTCTGCACAGGTCTCAAATCTTGGCTGGCTGGAGAGGAAGACCGCTTCAGCCCTATATGAAAATCCTCCCACAGCTACTGTCCACGAGGCTCTGCAGAACTTCCTGAAGGTAAGATGCCAAGTAATCCACACATACAAACAACTCAAAGACAAATAAATCCATAAATTATGTGTAGTAAAGTGGAATGACACAGGAAATAAGTATTGAAAACACTTACTGAAATGTATTTAATACTTCGTAGTAAAGCCTTTGTTGGTAATGACAGCTTTAAGACGCCTGCTTCTTCTATGAACTTTGAGCTTCAGTTCTTTCCATATATTTTCAATTGAATTCAAGTCTGGTGATTGACTGGGCCTTTCTACCAGCTTTATTTACATTCTCTGAAACCAATTGAGTGTTTCCTTGGTGGTATGTTTGGGATCATTGTTTTGCTGAAATGTCCACCATGGTTTCATCTTCAGCATCCTGGTAGATTGCAGCAGATTATTATCAAGAATATCTCCATTCATCCTTCCTTCAACTACATGAAGTCCATATGCTGAAGCACAGCCCCACACCATCATTTTTCCACCCCCAAACTGTTGGTATGGTGTTTTTGGGGTGATGTGCAGTGCAATTTCTCCTCCAAACATGGTGTGTGCAATGACATCCAAAGAGGTAAATGTTGGTCTTATCTAACCAGACTATATTCTTACAGAATTTCATCAACTTAAAGGCTGGTGGAGTGCACTACTTATTACATTCTTTAAAAACAACTATACCTGCTAATTCAAGGTCTTTCTGAAGCTCTCCATTAGTGATCTCTGGCTCTTGGACTAGTCTTCTGATCATTCTTTGTACTCCTCTTGCAGAAATCTTGCGAGGAGCACCTGGTCGTAGACAATTTATGGTGAAATGAGGTTCTTTATACTTCCGTATTAAGGCCCCAAAGGTTCTCGTTGGAGAATTCAGAAGCTTAGAAATACATCTGTAACCAATGCCATCAGTATGTTTTGCAACAATAAGGTTGCAAAGGTCTCGAGAGAACTCATTTGCTTTTGCCCATCGTGAAATATTTCTTATGCAATACCTTGGTAATGAGAAACATTTTTATAGGCCATCAATTAGGCCTTAAACCAGCTGATATTCATTTGCACTGATAGGGGCAGGATTGCTTTCTAAATTCTGACAGATTTCAGCAGGTTTATTGCCTTTACACACGTTTTTTGCATCTCCTTTTCTTCATTTGTTCAATACTTGCCCTGTGTTATTCCACTTTACTACACCTAACTTAATTTATGGACTTCGTTGTTTTGATTTCTTTGTATGGATGGGTTACTTGTGTTGTTATCAACATCTGGTGTAAATGTCATGTCAATAGCCCCATTAGAAATATATTTACTGAGAAAAACATTGACAGGTTCAATTGCACTGCTGTATAATAAATGATTCCATTCTCTCTTATTAGATAAGGAGCAAAAAGGGTTGAAATATCTGTTGCATCCCCAGTATAGATAGTTACTAGATTATCAACACCGCTTCCTACCCATATTCTGCCCTCATGCCTTAATCTCCCAACCTACCCAAATATGTAAATATACTACTCTAGAAGTTGTGTAGGAGGGACTAAAAAATATGCAGTATCTTTACACGTGTGTATTTGTTTTCTCACATGAAGCTAAAGCACTGTCAGCACAGTAAGTATATAAACACCTCTTACAACTGAAGAAATCAATAAATACATTGTTGAATATATAAACAACCATAATAAAAAAGAATAAAGACTATTTTAGTGAGTTTTTTTTTTTTCTCAGAATTTTCATGACTCCAATCTCCTGGTTCGGGTGTACAGGCCATGTGTAGGGCAGTGCTAATATTTACCTTTAAGCGATGAAACTTCTTTTTTTGTTTTTTTCTTGCGGTCCTGATTATTTCTGGCATATCCAGGCTTCAAGTTAGCTCAGCTGCATCCATAATCATTTCCTGCTGGGAGGTCCCAGGACTTATTTTTACTATGACTCTACCCCTGGGATTTTGCAGTGCCCCATTTTTCATTCTCACACATTTGTCCGTGAATATTCTTTAGGTATAACCTTTACAATCCTTTCATTTTGTTTCACTGTAAAATTAGTTACTTTAACATCTAATACTGTTGTCAAGAGGTTAACGTGTGTGTGTGTGTATTGTGTTCTGTGTAGCAGTGTTTCACCCCCATATGGAGTTCACAGGTGTATAATACTTTTGGTGCTAAGGGGAGTGGGTTCTCCATAAGTGAAGGACTGCAGACAATGGGCTGTATCAAGAGTTATTGGCACTTTCTCTACCAGAGGAAAAAACACCAGGCATTAGCTGTAATGCAGGGTGGTATAATATAATTAGCTGTAGTGCAGGGTGGTATAATATAATTAGCCGTAGTGCAGGGTGGTATAATATAATTAGCCGTAGTGCAGGGTGGTATAATATAATTAGCCGTAGTGCAGGGTGGTATAATATAATTAGCCGTAGTGCAGGGTGGTATAATATAATTAGCCGTAATGCAGGGTGGTATAATATAATTAGCCGTAATGCAGGGTGGTATAATAAATAAATAAAACATGGGTTAATCTTTAAGTAACATTTTTTTTAAAATACAGGCTGAAGATCTTGCACCAGGGTTTTCCAAAGCCGCAAGAGTTCTCATTGCAAAGGTAATTTATCTTTAAATTGCATCCACATGACATTGTGTTTAATATGATTGGATAACATACACCTCCTATTAAAGGAAAATTTAAAGCTTACTAAAGAAGTAGCTAGAAATGTTGTACATGATGTTTTGTGCTTGTGTATCAGCCCAAGGCAACCACAGCCCTAGCAGTAAAGATCTGTGTCTCCCCAGTAGATGCCCCAGTAGCTCCCCATCTTCGTTTCTGATTCTGATTCACATGCTCTGTGCTGCTGTCACTAAAGCTGGCCATAGACGTAACAATTAGGATCTTTCTCGGAAAAGATCTTTCCAAGAAAGATCGTTCGTTTCAACACACACGTGTAGAGCTGAATCGTCAAATATACAGGTGGAAACAATAGAATTCTACTTGTATCTGACGATTCAGCACTAACAATGGCCGATGTTCAGGGAGCTTTCAAAGGCATCCGATCAAAATTTTCCGTCCAGTCCGATCAACCAGCCGACCGATATCTTAATCTTCTGACGATGTCGGTCGGCTCATTTCCCACCATACACGCACCGAATATCGTACGAAAATTCGTTTCGTACGATATTATCTGTGCGTCTATGGCCACCTTTACTGAGCTTAGGGACCCACTCACAATATACAGTACACATAGAATAGAAATATAGTCACAATATAAGGCTGATTAGTCATTAATACAGATAATTACTACATGGCAGCACAGAAACCAGTGCAATTAGCATCAGAATTTAATAATCAGCCCTGTAGCATCAGCTTATATTCTAGACCAACCTCATTTTCTGCTGGATAATTAGTGACGACCCCTAAACTTAGCTTCTCAACAGCTGCTCAGAGCCCACTGAGCATGTGAGTGTCACAGACACTTTCCAAGATGGTGACCCCCTGTGACAAGTTTGAAGTCCACAGGACCAAAGAAGTTCTGATAAAAGTTTACTTTATTTATACAAAATTTAAAAATGCATCTCCTTCCACCCTACGCATTTCGCACCCCTCCAGGGCGCTTAATCGTGGGCTCTGATAACATTTCCAGGACATGAGCATTTATACAAGAAACAACCAATCAAAAAACAGAAGAAAAAAAAATATGACAAAAAAATGCTTAAAGGAACGGTACCTCTCGATTAAGACAATATAGAAGCATCGGGGCATTGATAAAGTTCATCTTAATAATCGGGGAGGAGCTTTAGCTAAAATTCTGTCTCGAAGAGAAGTATATTCGATGTTTAGTTAAAAAAAAATACCTAATGGTATGAATTCAGAATTTGACGTAACATGCTATATTATTCTTAAAGTACTGTTTGGGTGTAATCTCTTATATTGATTCTGATTGAAATGTGTCTGTCGATATTTACTTGAGAGGTAGCGTTCCTTTTTTGTCATGGTTTTTTTCTTCTATTTTTTGATTGGTTGTTTCTTGTATAAATGCTCATGTCCTGGACATGTTATCAGAGCCCATGATTAAGTGCCCTGGAGGGGTGCGAAACGCGTAAGGTGGATGGAGATGCATTTTTTAAATTTTGTATAAATAAAGTAAACTTTTATCAGAACCTCTTTGGTCCTGTGGATCCGTATCAAGTGCCTGTCGGCCCTGCTTCCTTTCTCTTGCCATGCCTCTCCCTGAAGCCGGGGGTCTTGGGCTGGTGCACCCTGGACCATATTTATTCTGGAGAACCTTGTTCTTTTGTTTGCTACCAAGTCGCAGATTAGCCTCTTGTTTAAAAGGCAACTGTTGTTTTGACATTTATATGAAAGCATGGAGTATTTTATCCAGTGCTTGGGGTCTGGGATTTCCTAGACCAGGAGACTCTACATCAGTGATCCCCAACCAGTAGCTCGTGAGTAACATGTTGCTCTCCAACCCCTTGGATGTTGCTCCCAGTGGCCTCAAAGCAGGTGCTGATTTTTGAATTACTGGCTTAGAGGCAAGTTTTGGTTGCATAAAAACCAAGTGTACTGCCAAACATTCTCTCCTGTAGGTAGGGTTGCCACCTAGCCGGTAAAACACCAGCCAAGGCCAGGGCTGGTATTACAGATTTACCGGCAATGTAGCTGCTGGTAAATTTGTAATACCCCTTAAAAAAGGCCCTTGCCTTAAATCCCCTGAAAACTTACCTTTCTCGCGTCTTCTGCCGATCGATCGCCGTGGCTCTGCCCCTTTTTGTGTCACGTCCCGCCCCTTTTGTGTCACATCCCGCCCCTTTTTTGCCCCACCCCCTGCCGGCCAGTAAAAATTTGGGACAAAGGTGGCAACCCTACCTGTAGGCTGCCAGTCCATATAGGGGCTACCAAAAAGCCAATCAGAGCTCTTATTTGACATCCACATGGACTTTTTCATGCTTGTGTTGCTCTGCAACTCTTTTTTACATTTAAATGTGGCTCACGAGCAAAAAAGGTTGGGGACCCCTGCACTACATAATGTGCAGCACCACTCATTAAGGTTACTACAGGATCATGGTTCAAAGTTGTTATAATTAGATGTGGGATATACTCTGCTCAGCATTTACTGGGGTTCTAAAATGTGTTTTTATTATACTGCAGTGTTACAAAGACCTGGGGAATAATGTCACCGCTGTCCATTGGCTGAAGCTTGCAGCAGAACTTCCCAATGTCACCCAGGAAGTAAGTATTATATCGTCTGATTAGTTGCTTTCTAATAGTGTCACCCAGGTAGTAATATATTGTCTGGTTGTTTGCTTTCTTAGGGCAGAGACACACATCAAGATTCGGGAAGATGTCTTCCCGAAAAGCTTTCCCCGATGGCTAGAATCTAAATCGTCGGCGGGATGGCAGTCGGAGCACTTTGTTTTCCAAAGTTGCCCCAAGTTTCCTTTCGAGGCAACTTCGGGCGACCTCGGAAAACGAAGAACTTTGAGCTATGTCCTGCTGCTGATTTAGATTCTAGCCAGTGGAAAGGCTATTCCGGGAGGTTACTCACCCAAAGAAGAGGCGATTAGTCACCCGGCGACTAAATCTCCCCGAATCTTTGTGCGTCTCTGCCCTTATAGTGTCACCCAGGAATAAGTATGGTATTGTCTGCTTACTCTGCTTGTTGATAGTGTCACACAGGTACACAAGAACATATTGTAATGCCTACTTATTCTGGGCATCTATAATATGAGAAATGTGTTTGATTTATACTTTTTGTCAAATCAAAGGGGGTAATGTCATCCCCCCCTTCCCCCCCCCCAGCAGCCTAACAACAGAACAATGGGAAGGTAACCAGATAACAGCTCCCTAACACAAGATAACAGCTGCCTGGTAGATCTAAGAACAGCACTCAATAGTAAAAACCCATGTCCCTACTAGTGACTGAAATGAGTTTATTATATGATTTATGTTCCAATCGGCCACAGCTGATTATTTACAATACCCCCCCAACAGTCATAATTCTGCTGCAAGTACAGAGAGACAATGTCTAGTAAAATCGTTTGGGATTTGTTATTCATTGAAATCATGGGCTAGACTATTTGTGCAGGTTTTGGGGGTGACGTGATTATGCTACAGCATCATATCTCACTTTGAAACTGTGCAGCTTAGAGTGTTGCTGAGAAATGACATATACTACTATAAACAAAGTTTTCCCTGTTAATGCTTCTTCTTATTTCTCTCCACCACTATAACAGGACAGAGAAAGCACCACTACCATCGAGGAGATGCTTTTAGCAACTGCTGAAGAAGAGCCGCTCCTGTGATTCCATTGGAACAGGCCTTTTTACATCGACATAGAAGCCTTAAAAAAAATGGGGCTCGTTTATTAACACTGGGCAATATCCCATAGCAACCAACCATAGCAACGTTTTTTTTTTTTCAGTGAAAGCAAAGAATCTGATTGGTTGCCATGGCATACTGACCAGGTGCAAATTTGCCCAGTGTTGATAAGTATTCCCCAGTTACTTTGTTTGCCACCCAACCTACAGCCTGGCTGTAACAATTCCCACAATCCTGGAAGTTATAGTTCAGTATCAGCTGGAAGGCTGCAGATTGGGCGGTTTTGCTTTGCTGGACACTTCCTACTTCTTTCTGGAACTCGTTTCCACTATTCTGCCTTACACTGGGGTTTTTAACATAATAATGAAAAATATTCCCCTGTCTTTATTTGCTGTGCGTTTTCATGATCTGTGCATCTTGAGGTTGAACACAAATGCTAAGGATTGTGAGGGTCCGTGCCAGACATAGTGTAGGGTATTTTAATGAACAATAATTCCATAGCTTTGCTCTGTTCCAGTTTTAACCTACAATTCTATTTTTGTATCGTACTTATTGATGTAATAATAGTGATGTGAATTCCCGCGATTCGCGAAACTGGCAAAAAAATGTGCAAAAAAAAATTTGCAAAAAAAACCGTCAAAAACGACGCGACGCGCGTCAAAAACGACGCGCGACTCGTTTCGCGAATCGGCGAAAAATTCGCGAATTTCTCTGGAAATTCGCGCATTTTTCGGCGAAGCGAAACGCGGCCGTTTCGCCCATCACTATGTAATAATAGAAATTTAAGCAAAAGGAGGTAATGAACTATTGTATCCATTCTAGAGAAGCGTTTTAGAGGGGTTTATGGACCTTTACAATACTGTGAGGCACATTCAGGGCTGCCGTACTCAGAATGTCTTAACGAGGCAGGGCAGAGTAAAAATAAAAACTAGATAGATAGATAGGCTGTGCAAAATAAAAATGTTTCTAATATAGTTAGTTAGCCAAAAATGTAATGTATAAAGACTGGAGTGACTGGATGTGGAATATAATAGCCAGAACACTACTTCCTGCTTTTCAGCTCTTTAACTCTGGGTTAGTCACTGACTTTAAGGAGCTGGGGGTCACATGGGACATAACTGATCAGTGAGTTTACAATTGATCCTCAGCATTCAGCTCAGATTCAAAAGCAACAGTTATGGCCCATGTGGCCCTCCCTCGAGTCACTGATTGGTACTGCCTGGTAACCAATCAGTGGACACCAAGCGAACTGAAAAGTGTTCTGGCTATTATATTCCACATCCAGTCACTCCAGTCTTTATACATTACATTTTTGGCTAACTAACTATATTAGAAACATTTTTTTATTTTGAGCAGCCTATCTATTTACCCAGTTTTCTATTTTTACACTGAACTGTTCCTTTAACAGTGGGACTTGCATACCTTAGTCCTTACCTGTTGGGCCAAGGAACAAAAGGGAATTATTGTACCAGATGAATTGTGTGTTCTATTGTAATTATATCACTAGTGACAAACTGTGTGCTTAACAGACAAGTCACAATAATGCAACAACCAATGAGAATCCCCCTATTCTTCTCATTAACAATATCTAGTGTTTGCATCAAGTAGGCATCCAGCACTTTGTCATGGCAAACACTTAAAGGGGGCATATACGGTACTTTTCCAAAAACAGACTCTCTTCATCATATCCTATTGTTTAGGTGTTAGGAGCTAAAAAGTAAGTGTTGAATCATTGTATAAAGGCAAGATTAGAGAGTGTAAAGTAGGGATGCACCGAATCCAGGATTCGTTTCGGGATTCGGCCTTTTTCAGCAGGTTTCGGATTCGGACGAATCCTTCTGCCTGGCCGAACCGAATCCGAATTTGCATATGCAAATTAGGGCCAGGGAGGGAGGTCATGTGACTTTTTGGCACAAAACAAGGAACTAAAAATGTTTTTCCCTTCCCACCCATAATTTGCATATGCAAATTGGGATTCGGTTCGGTATTCGCCCGAATCTTTTGGGAAGGATTCAGCCGAATCCAAAATAGTGGATTCGGTGCATTCCTAGTGTGAAAAGAACTGGATTCTCATTTCATGATGCTCTTGCTTCAGTTTGGCCTCTAGCCCTGGAGTAAACAGCAAAAAAAAAAAAAAAAGCATTTGGGTGACCCAACAACTGCAATGGAAGATACATGTTCCCTTAACACTTCCCTTTAAGGACTGATTCGGCCGTGGTTTTGTCTTTTTTTTTTGTAAGTTCCTGTCATGCACCAACGTTGGTTATTACGCCGTATCCCCTCCCCTTTTATCTAAGGGGATGACCCCATTAAGGGCAATGTCTCATGTGGGGAGTTTTGTTGCCCATGAATTGAATGAATTGTTCCTGAGCGTGAGACAAAATGCCCAGGTGCAAATTTGCCCACTGTTTATAAATGACCCCCAGTGAGTCCTATGCGCCACAATACAAAGGTAATTTCATGCATTTTGTTAGTTTCCCTAATATGGACTTAGGACAGTGAAGAGAGAGAAAAATGAATTGCACAAATCTGCCTTCAAAAAGGAAAATAATTCTTTTGTTTCTCTAAAGTTGACTTTTCCTTCTCCTTTTCAGTAGAAAAAAGGCAATTTTGCTTTATAGTATGGACAGAGCAAGAGTCGAGCTGCAGACGCATCATTACCAAATCAGGAAGCGTCTATTGGTGCTTTCCTGCTCCGCTTCATTGAAGTTGAAGGGACATTGAACAGCCGGGGGTACCCAGGTTTATTAAATATTACATTGTTGTACGTAGGGTATATGTAGAGTTGCCACCTTTTCTGAAAAAAAATACCAGCCTTCCTATATATTCATCTTTTTTTCCCTATTAATAACATTGGGATCAACCATCATTTTTACCGGCCAGGTCGGTAAAATACAGGCCAGGTGGCAACCCTAGGTATATGTCCCCTTTAAAATACAAATGCCACTGACATCCTCATGCAGCAGTTTAACAAATTCCACACAAAGGGGCAGATTTACTATTGGTCGAATTTCGAATAAAAAAAAAAAATTCGACCATGTGAAGTAAAAGCCTTTGAAAGCGAATATCGAATTCGAAGGATTTTACCGCAATTCGATCGATCGCCTGGATCTGGCGAACTGGGTGGTCGAATAGGGGAAGTACTTCAACCATCGAATAGTCGAATAATATTAAATTTGCATATTCGAAGATACAAATTTGAATTTTTTACAAATTCGAATTTTTTTCAAATTCGAATTTTTTACAAATTTGAATTTTTTACAAATTCGAATTTTTTACAAATTCGGATTTTTTACAAATTCGATCGAACTTCGAATTCTTCACACAAATTTTTGTAGATCTGCCCCAAAATGTCATGTACCCTGTCCAGTATGCAGTGAAATACACCAGTAGCTTCCCTTAGGGTAGGGACAGACAGGGAGATTCGGGGAGATTCTGTCGCCTGGCGTTTTTA
>CM044446.1:90901191-90914690 GCA_024363595.1 Xenopus borealis | reverse complement strand
AATCTCCCCGTCTGGCCTTAGCCTTAAAGTCTACTTGGACATCCCAATGTACCTTGTGTTGCCGTGTATCCGGTGTAATCCCACAGCAAGTGCAGACAAGGTCATTTTCATTAGTGGCTTCATTTTCATTAGTGGGTGCTAACTGTTTTATTCTGACTTTGTGTATTGTAGTGAAACTACACGGAATTACCACAATACACAAAGTCAGTATAAAACAGTTAGCACCCACTAAAGGCACCCATACACACCCAGATTTATTTAGGCAAATCTGGCTATTGTGAACATATGGTCTGCTTAAATGGATACTGTCATGGGAAAAATGTTTTTTTCAAAATGCATCAGTTAATAGTGCTGCTCCAGTAGACTTCTGCACTGAAATCCATTTCTCAAAAGAGCAGATTTTTTTTATATATCATTTTGAAATCTGACATGGGGCTAGACATATTGACTGTTTTCCAGGTGCCCCCGTCATGTGTGTTCTGATAAATTTCATTCACTCTTTAGGACTTGTCCAGACGAGAAGATTCGAGGAGATTAGTCGCCTGGCGACAAAACGCCACTTCTTTGAGGCAACTAATCTCCTTGAATGGCTTTCTCGTATCTTGCACCCGCTAGCGCTAAAGTTGCTGGCATCTATTCACATGTGGCGACGCGATTTTCAAATTCGCTCGAAATTGCCTTGTGAGCCAATTTTGAGCGACTTTTAAAATCGCGTCACCGCGTGTGAACAGGCGACTTTATTGCTAGCGGGTGCAAGATACGAGCAAGCCATTCGGGGAGATTAGTCGCGGTGATTAGTCGCCAGGCGAAAAATCTCCCCGAAATCTTCCTGCGTGACCTTACCCTTACTGCTGTACTGCAAGTTGGAGTGCTATCACCCAGACCCAGCAGCCTAACAACAGAACAATGGGAAGTTAACCAGATAACAGCTCAAGATATTTCTACCGCTATTTTCAACAAAGCATTTTGAGAGTTATCTGCCGACGAGTCTCCTAAGGGTAACTTCACACTGGTGGCAAGCAGTGGGATAAGATCCTCCAGAAGAACGTCCCAGAATAATCCAGGTAGAAACATGTGAACCGAATGAAACGAATAATGACTTGATAACAGTGCCATGAATAACGCATCACAACATGAATATAACAAATAGTGGCCACAACAATTTACAATCCACACGTCAGTCTGTCTGGGGTGGTCATTAGGAAGTTGAAGCCACTCAGTGATGCAGCAATACTTTCCTTGTGTGCTTGTTCAAGTGTAGATGTGTAGCTGATGATAAAAGTGAACGAGGTGTAGTTCAAACTAGCAGCCACAGGGGGGCAGCAAGCAGTTTTACTCTGACCTGTAATCCAGCACTTGTACAGGCTGCACAGTATCAATCCACGGTAGTATAACTCCCAGAGGTTGATATGGAGTAGGGGTTGCCACCTGGCCGGTTTTTTACCGGCCTGACCGGTGTTTTTGATGGCTGATCCCAATGTTATTAATAGGCAAAAAACCTAAATATATAGGAAGGCCGGTATTGTTTTTAAAAAAAAGGTGGCAACCCCATACCTCCCAACTGTCCCTTTTTTGGAGGGACAGTCCCTCTTTTGAGAGCTCAACCCGCTGTCCCTCATTTGTACTGGAAAGTCCCTCTTTTCTCTGCACTGAACAGCCAGAAAAAGAAACAAAGATTTTAACTTAATTGGCTTTTGGCAGAGAGCCCAGAACAGCTAACAGGTGCAAATAAGATGCTTTTTAACATTTTTGAGATAAGAAAATAAGTAATTGTAACATTTTAGATAAGGAGAAATATTTTCAAACTTTCATAACCTGTCAAATTTAGTAAAATAAACATGATAATTAGGGGGTGTGGACACAAAAATGGGCGTGGACACAAAAATTTTGCCGTGCTGTGGGCAAAATAAATTTTTGTCCCTCTTTTTACTTCGAAAATGTTGGGAGGTATGCAACCCTAATATGGAGATGAATACGGAACGCATATTCGTGCGTCGCAAGAAGGAGGACCGAAGACCTATACTTTACTGAAGCTTCTTAGGACGGGTGAGTTGAAAAACATCGGACGCAGCATTCAATAGCCTTAGGAGGGCGCATGTAGGACATTGTTCTTACGCGACAATGTCCTAATATGCGTTCCGTAGATGAAGGCCAAGGGAAATGCAGCACTTTGCTCTTATTCTGCTCTCACACTGGAATGTGTGGGCTTTATGGAGCAGCCTCTCACTGGGATAGGCCAGTTGGACAGTGATGACAGTTCATGACAGACAATGACTAAGTTTTGTTTGAGTTCAGGGATCAGATGATGTGACTGTCCATATAAACGCCACGCATCCCTTTAAAGGAGAACTAAAAACCATTCTAGAAAAAAACCCTACCCCCTCCCTCCCAACCTAGTTGCCACCCTGGGCTACTGCCCCCAAATTTTTTTACTTACCCCTCGGCCTTGGGAGTTCACAGGCGCCATTTTTTTTTTGGTCTTATTTGGAATCTGTGCTGAAATTTCTTTTTTTTTTTTGGAAACTCTTGTGACTTTCGGGTAATGCGCAGTCATTCAGGTCGGTAATTTACTCCAACTGCGCATGCGCTGAAAATGCGAGTCTGATTCCGAAGACCGAAAAAAGAAGATGGCACCTGAGGCCAGAATCTGCACAGAGGGGGTAAGTAAAAATATTAGGCACATTGACCGGTATGGGGGTCTACCCAGGGTAGAGTTTTTTTTTCTACAACATCTCCTTTAAGAATTCTATTGCTTCACCTACACAGGGACTAAGTTTTATCCACAACCTGATTGCTTTTAAGGTTAAAAAGAAAAATGTTTGCCATTTTATTTAGGAATGCACCAAATCCAGGATTTGGCTTTTTTCAGCAGGATTCGAACGAATCCTTCTGCCCGGCATATGCATATGCAAATTAGGGGCAGGGAGGGAAATCACGTAATTTTTTTGTCACAAAACAAAAATGTTTTCCCCTTCCCAACACTAATTTGCATATGCAAATTAGGATTTGGTTCTGATTAGGGCTTTTGCAAAGGATTTGGGGGTTCGGCCGAATCCAAAATAGTGGCTACAGTGCATCCCTTCGTTTATTGGCCACCACTAGGATTACTGGCAGGGCCGTATTTATATATAGGCACCTAAGGGCCTGTTGCCTAGGGCGACCGAATTGTGGGGGCGCCCTAGGGTGCCTTAACTAGTGCTGCGTGGCGGGGTGAGGGGCCGAGTCAGTGCTGAAGTGACGTCACTTTGGCAATGGGGCCAAGCTTGGTGAGTGGAAGTGAAGTCACACACACATTTTCGGGGCGTATTTAGGTCCGATGTTTAGGGCAGCATCGGACCTAAATACAACCATGATCCCTGTGCAGTGTATCCCACTGAATTGCAGAAAGTGGCCAATCATGCACTTAATTGCTGCTATCCAGCTGGCCACCTTAAAGGAGAAGGAAAGCATTTTTTTACTTGGAGGCACCCCCAAGTGATTGTATTTACTTACCTGACCCGATAGCTGCTCCTATCAGCTTTCGGATTCTTATTTCTTCTCTGTGTACATGCGCAGTAAAGTGAAAAGTTGAAACTTAACTCCTATTTCTTTCTACTGCGCATGCGTCTGCCCCAGGAATTTTGAAGAACAAGGACAATTGCTCCATGGTGCTCACTGGAAGAACCCCAGGCTGGTGCAGTTTTCTGCGGATAGGAGCACTAACCTGGGGTGCCAGGTAAGTCAACACAATCGATTGGGGGTGCATATCTTTTAGCACCCCTAAGTTAAATAGACTTTCCTTCTCCATTAACAATGAAAGAGAAGGAGATTTCACCCAGACCACAGATTTTTTTTTTTTTTTAAACTATATGTCCAGCACAGTTTTCAAATTCAGTGCCTGGAAAAGCAGGACTGAGCGATTCCAAACCAGGTGGAATGCATTTCTAAAAGAAAAGGGCATATCAAATAATTTAATAAGTAGTAAGCAGTAGCCATGCTGGGGAATGGTTTGCCCTCTTGGACTTTTGTCATTTTCAGTCTGTAACTCAGTTCTTTTCTTTACTTTAAACCATTGACATTTAATGCCAATTAAATTTCACAACAGACAGCGCTTTATTAAAGCTCCAACACAGATTAACAATACAGAATTATAGGGATGCACCGAATCTAGGATTCGGTTCGGGATTTGGCCGGGAAATCGTGCTGGGAAATCGGGCCGGAATTTTGGCTGAATCCTTCTGCCCGGCCGAACCCTAATTTGCATAGGCAAATTAGGGGTGGGGCAGGAAATTGCATGACTTTTTGTCACAAAACAAGGTAACAATGTTTTCCCCTTCCCATCCTTAATTTGCATAGGCAAATTATTGCTCCGTTTCGGTATTCAGCAGAATTGAAAATAGTGGATTCAGTGCATCCCTACAGAATAATAAACTATAAAAAAAAAACAACAAACAGTAAAACATTAAAAGAAAGGTCAAACTCAGACCAGTGCAATATATACACACATTATATGAGGATTTAAAATGACTGCAGGGGAAGCTCTGTACAAATCCTGTACAAATCCAGTTATAGGTTTGCTGCCAATACTGTGCTTTACTTACACTGCCATTGTTCAAAACAGATCCATTTGAAGTTCCATATAAAGCAGTCTGTAGATAAAGAGCTTTGGTACATTTATAAACTAGGAGCATTACCAATGTAAAACAAATAAGATTATGCAGACCACACCTTTCTTAAAATATTCCATTAGAAAAACATGGAAGTATGTGCAAGACAAACAATATGAAACAATAAATACACTGCAAGTGATATACATGGTAGGCACACGGATTAAGTACGTGTGCAGTTGAGCTTCATCAGTCCTTCAGCCAATCAGAATGCTCCTCAGACTTTTTGTGCAAGAAGCTGCTGATGGATACGACGCACTGCTCTCTTCAGGTACCACATGCCAACAGGAACTTCTGATAGGACGGCAGAAACATTGCTATGGCTGAAAAAAAAAAATAAAATATGAAAACATAGAAGTTCATGGCCAAACAAAGCAATACAAGCTCTTTGATCTCTCTCTTTCTCTAAAGGTCAAACTTTCCAGAGTATAGGAAGTATGTATTTAGCTGCATTGGGATTAAAGGACCAGTAACAGCAAATAAAAAAAAAAAAAGACACCAACACACATTAAACTTTAAAATCGCTCTGTCTTTATGAAGAAATAACTTACCGAAACTCCGCTTGCACTCCTCGTCAGAAAAAAGGCGATCAGCGATCCATCGTGCGACGCTCGTTTTCTCCTCCCTCCCTTATAGGCGATAGCCAGGGAGGAGGAATCGAGCACCGCACGATGGATCGTCACTCTGTCGATGTTTAGTCGGAGTTTAGGTATGATATTTCTTTATAAAGACTATTTTAAAGTGTTTTTAATTTTAAGGGATTTTTTAAGTGTGGTTGAAACTAAAACATTCTAGGTTTCCAGTGTCTAATTTAAAGGACTAACCCCCCAAAAAGAAAATCCTCTACTTACTACCCTAGGTAATCCTCCCCCCCCCCCCCACAGTTAGTTACCTCTGAAATTTCCCCTAAGGGGTTGTTCACATATTGGTGCAGAATCTAAGAATCAAAGTCTTCTTTGGGTCCTCTTCCTTTCAGGAAAATTTCAGGAAATATTGGCGCATGCGCAGTTGCTACAAACTGGAAGACGACCTGTGCATGCGCCAATACGGCAGTCACTTACAGAAAAAGAAGATTGGAGATCCGAAAGAGGATGCCCATGAGCTTCTCTTACTCAGCACCGATATGTGAGCAAAGTCTTAGGGGCAATTTCAGGGGTAACTATCTATGTGGGGGGGGGGGGACTACTTGGGGCAGTAGGCAGAGGATTTTCTGATTGGGGAGGAGAGTTAGTTCTCCTTTAAGGAGGTCTATGTAATATGTATATGTAATCAAAGTGCATCTTTTTGCAATCTGTATTAACTGTTAATGGTATCTGAGATATTAGCATTTTTAGATCGCCAATGCCTTTGGCACAAATGGGTATGAGCAACCCTAGGCCACTCTGGGCCTTCAAAGAGCTGTTGAACCAAGCCTGCCAAACAGTATAAAACCATCTAAAATTGGATATATCTCAGAATCCACATAAAACTAATTTTAAGTAATCAGAGAGCCAGTCTGAATAAATTTACATCAGTTTACTCCCTTTCATATTGGGGGATTTATATCTCCTTCAAAGGGCATGTTCACCTTTATATATGAATATAATCACATCAGAAATCTTTACTGCTAAAGGGCAGTGGTTGCCTTGGACTGGTACAAAAGCCCAAAACATAATGTACAACATTTCTGCCTAGTTCTTTATTTAAGCTTTAGTTTTCCTTTAAAGAATATATTTCTTTAAAGGAACAGTTCAGTGTAAAAATAACAACTGGGTAAATAGATAGGCTGTGCAAATTAAAACATGCTTCTAATATAGTTAGTTAGGCAAAAATGTAATGAGTAAATGTGACTGGATATCTAACAGAACAGAACACTACTTCCTGCTTTTCAGCTCTCTAATTCTAAAGTTAGTCAGTGATTTGAAGGGGGCCACAAGAGAGTTAACTGGTCAGTGAGTTTGCAATTGATCCTCAGCATTCAGCTCGGTGGAAACCAAGAGAGCTGCAAAGCTGGAAATAGTGTTCTGTCTATTGTATTAGAAATCCAGTCACTCCAGCCTTTATACATTACATTTTTGCCTAACTAACTATATTAGAAAAAAAAAATATTTTGCATAGCCTATTATCAAGTTTTTATTTTTATACTGAAGAATTCCTTTAAACATATCTAAATTGGGAGTACAACTATTTGGCAAAGTATGTTTAGGGTCACCACCAAATGTGCACTAGCCCCCTTTGAGGCTTACAAAAGTGGTACACCGGACACCTGGCCCTTGTAAGATAACTAGCATTTTACACAAACTTACAGCTGGTTTGACTTACCCTATTTTCCCAATGTGATTCTGAAACGTAAATGTGAGAGGGAGTGTCGGATAGGATTCATTGACATGTATTACCAGTTCAAATTTTGCATAAGCTAATGAGCTTGAAAAGAGGAGTTTTACCCTGCAAAGACAGAATTATATGGTAATTAGACATGTGAAATGGGATACTGTTTCATTCACAGATGGTTTTACATAACAAAAAAATTGAGGCACACTGAAGTTGTAAAAGGTGAAAAGTGGATTTTTTTTTTGGTTGAAAACCATACAAATCAATCTAATATTCTGGGCCTTTGCACAGACAGTTCCCCCCTCACAGTGGACTACAGTGAAGGGTTGGGGCAGACGGGCAGAACTGCCTCGTCTGCTTGAATGATGAATGCACTTCCATTTCAGAAGTCTCCCAAAGTTGCTTCACAAGGAAAAACGAAGCGCCGCAAGTGCATTACCACAGGAAATTCTTCTAGGGGGCTAGGATTATTGAACTGTCATAAACCATGAAAAATCATGAAAAGTCTGCAATTAGGTTTACTTTTCAAAAAAGCTTAAAGTTATGTTTTTGTGGCATTCCCCTTTAAGGCAATAGGCCAAAGTTATGTAATTTTTAAAATTAGATGACGAGACAGTTGTATACATATATAATTCGATAAAGAAGATGCCACTCACTCAGTGCTGTGAACTTGTATCTTGAGAATATTATACTTGGCTCCCCATTTCACTAGATAGTCAACCTCTTCTCCAAGTAAGCGGCATCTACTCATAGCCAGAGACAGGTCAAATAACATCTGCAGAAAAGTGAGAATGAGATCAGGTAACTGCCTACTGGCCACGTTGAACTACATTCCAGGAATAGATTGTGTCCCCCACCACCTTTTGTTAAACATTGAAAAGTTTCTGGTTTACTTACCTGGCCCATCTTTTTAGTATTCAAAGGGGAAAACTACCACAACAAAAAAACATTTAAAGGGATTCTTTCATGACATTTATGATGTAGTTTTAATTTATAAAAGACACGGTTTACACTGCAAATAATTCACGCTACAATATAAAATTTCATTCATGGACCATCGAGTGTATTTTTTTTATTTGTAATATTGGTGTGTAGGTGCATCTCAGGTCATTTTGCCTGGTCATCTGCTTTCAGAAAGAACCAGAACTTTAGGAGGGAACTGCTTTCTGGCAGGCTGTTGTTTTTCATTCTCAATGTAACTGGATAGTACGCAGTGGGACATGGGTTTTTACTATTGAGTGTTGTTCTTAGATCTACCAGGCAGCTGTTATCTTGTGTTAGGGAGCTGCTATTTGCTTACCTTCCCATTGTTCTGTTGGGCTGCTGGGGGGTGACATCACTCCAAATTGCAGTACAACAGTAAAGAGTGACTGAAGTTTATCAGAGCACAAGTCACATGATTGGGGGGCAGCTGGGAAATGGACAATATGTCGAGCCCCATGTCAGATTTCAAAATTAAATTAAAAAAAAACAAAAAAAAACTGTTTGCTCTTTTGAGAAATGGATTTCAGTGCAGAATTCTGCTGGAGCAGCACTATTATCCATTTAATTTCATCTCATGGAAACAAAGCCTTCTAAATAAAATCAATTAAAAATGTATCATTTTTGAGACAAATAAATTGATCTTGTTATTGATTTTTTGTTATAGTTGCCCTTCAATGGCTCGATTTTGCCAGTAGTTTTATTTAATAAACAAAGTCGAAGATTTGCTTACGTGCACAATATAAAATAAAGTTCACGATGAAGCTTATACAACATCCAACAATGGCATAATATAAACAAAATGTCACTGTTGTACCTGTGGCAGATCTTGTTGGGTCTTATACTTCTCATAAAAACATCTATTTCTTTCAATGAACTGCATTATCAGTGTGTGTGCCAGAAGAGACGATGGAGGGGCCGCTTCCTCTGAAATAAAAGGACGGCTTCAGCTTGTTTCCTTAGCAGACAAATGCATTACCATCTCTTGGGTGGTGACATAAAGGTGGTTGGACAATGTATTGTTTTAAGGAAGAATCCGTGTGATCACCATAACTTCACATCCTCCACCCATTGGTTTCAGCAATAAACATGCCGACTTCTGTGTATGAAAACGATCACTGCCTGATACACCCACGTGAATCTTTTATTGTGATGCCAGTGGGCAGGCATTATAAACTGAGATACTCGGAGATACTCTGTTGATCTAAACATTCAATTAACACTTTTTTCAGTTCAGTTGTTTTTAGATTGTTCCCCAGAAATAAAGGCGTTTTTTCAATTACTTTCCATTATTTATTTTTTTCCTGTTTTTTTCCCAAAAATCTAATTTTAATGTTGAATGATCGAGTCTTCTGGTGTTTGAGTCTGGCAGCTCAGTAATTCAGGTGCAGACTCTAAACGGTTACAATTTTGCAACATTTAGTTGATAAATTTCTCAGCAGCATCTCTGGAGTATTATTAACTGTTTTATCAATTCTAACAGCTTCCTGTAATGAAACCCAGAGATTCTGCTCAGCAGGGACAAAGATAAGAAATAAATGTATCAATTTAGAACCGTTTAGATCAGGGGTGTCCAACCCTTTGGCTTCCCTGGGCCACATTGGGAAAAAGAAAAATTGTTGTAAAAGTAAAGAAAATGCACAGAAAAGAACTACAATACCAGATAGAGCTATACACTGGAATATGGGACACCTGGATATTAAAGAGACATTATTATTACTATTAACTGGACAATGGGCAGAGTCCCCCCTCCTGCCTACTCCTATAGCCTTTGCAACATGACGTTTCCTTGGGAGCCAAGCGTTTCAAGCTGGGCCGTATTCATATCCATCCTCGTGCCGCAGGTTGGACAATTTCAGTCTAGTGGCTAGGGTCCAAATTACCATAGCAGACATGCACTGATTTGAATAAGAGAGGCCTGACTAGAAAGAGTAATACAAATAGAAAGAGAAAGTAGCAATACCAAAGTTAAGGGATCTTTCTATAATTTAGATCTTCATATTTTAAGTCCATTAGAAAAGCATATAAACATGAAATAAACCCAATAGGCTGGTTTCGTTTCCAATAAGGATTCCATTAGGGATTTATTATATCTTAGTTGGGATCAAGTACAAGGCAATGTTTTATTATTACAGAGACAATGGAGATCATTGTTAAAAATCTGGATTTAGATAAAATGGAGTCTATGGGGCAAATGTACTAAATTGCGAAGTGGCTAACGCTGCCGAAAATTTCGCAAAACGTTGCAAATCTACTATCAGTCACCCTGGCGAAAATTCGTCAGCGATGTAGATGTTTTTTTGGGTGATAGGCTGAAAAATAGCAAAAAATATTTTAGGGTGCCCACCTTCCCTCCTACATTTGGCACCTTATACTGTGGGCACATGTGTAAGGCATTAGTACACCTCTATAAACTTTTATTCACTTTCCCTGGGCTTGTTTATGGTAATGTGTTTGCTGCAGCATACGCTTCCATTCAAATTTGGCTCTATATACAAATTGCACTTCGCTTGCACAACTTCACTTTGCCTGGCGAATTTTCGCTAGCCCAACTTCGCTTACGTTCACTTACCTGAGAGCAACTTCAATATTTAGTGAATTGTACAAGCTCTGGCCAAAATTCGCCAGGCGTAGGCTGCGTTAGCGCAGCTCTGCCGCATAGTGCCCTTATGGGAGACAGCATTTCCATAATTCTGAGCTTTCTGGATGACTGGTTTCTGGATAATGAATACCATACCTGTAATTCCTCTATAAGAATAATAATGAATGCACAGGAGAAGCAGGTTACAATTCACTTTGGGACACTTACCATTCAAATGGGAGTCAAAAGTCACCATGGACAGTCTCCGACAAGGTTTGCTAACAAAAGGCATACCATCTGAAGAAACAAGTATACAAACAATAAATGCAGAATGTGCAGAAAACTATTGCTGTGGCAGATGAAGATGCTTTTACATTGTGTACACAGACTACTGAATTTATACATGGCTGTGCTGGGCCAAGCATACAGGCTGATAAAACACATACATTTAGTCGATGGAATAAGTAAAAAGGTCAGTTTTGGCCAGCCCGTTCATAGACTTGCCACAGAAAACCATTGGTTATACCATGCTTACCAACAACGTCTCCAAACTTGATGCACAGTTCAATGGAGTCATAGAGAAAAGTAAAAATGGCCTGATCCTCTGTCCACTTATCCAAGTCCCACTCTGTAAAACTGGAATACAACAAACTGGCGTGAAAGAGTAGCCACAAAACAGCAAAAAAACACAACTTTGTCCTAAGAATGGAATGTTGAAGTGTTGTGTGGATTGAGTTTGAGTGAGTAAACCATCTTGCGGGATTAGAAACTCTGCAAAGATATTGAAAAGCTCAAAAGATTGTGCAAAGAAAGGGAACAAGAGAGAACAAAAATTCTAAATGTTGTATTTTGTACAGGTATGGGACCTGTTATCCAGAATGCTCGGGACCTGGGGTTTTTCAGATAATGGATCTTTCCGCAATTTTGATCTACATACCTTAATCTGCTAAAAAGAATTTGTAAACATTAAGGGGATGATTGCCCAAATTTCGAATTGAAAAAAATTTGTCCAAGTGAATAGTTAGGGAATAAAAATCCTTCAAATTCGAAGGATTTTTACCGCAATTCGATTGGTCGAACGATCGAATACAAAAATTCGATTGAATGGTTAAAATCGTTCGATACAATGGAATCGAACGATTTTAACCATTCAATCAAATTTTTTAATTCAAAGAAAATTTTTGAATTCCAATTCGGTAGGTTGAAACTGGCGAACTAGGCAGTCGAATAATAAAGGGGAAGTAATTCGACAGTCGAAAATATTCGAATAGATTTTTATTCGAATTATTCAAATCATTTGATTCGATTGAATTTACAAAATTCACTGGTCGAATGGTCTTCAAAAACATTCGAAAATTAGAACTTCGAATTTAGTAAATCTGCCCCTAAGTAAACCCAACAGGTTGGTTTTGCTTCCAATAATGATTCATTATATCTTAGTTTGGATCAAGTACAAGGTAATGCCTTTTAAAAATGTGGATTTGGATATAATGTTGTCTACGGGAGACATCATTTCCATAATTCGGAGCATTCTGTATAATGTGTTTACGGACAACGGAGTCCATGCCTGTACTAGTATCTGGCCAGTCAACTTGTGCTTTTATGTTCAATTACAAAGCTTCGGCAGCTTATGGAAATCAATTTCAGTTGGGGACAATGAGAATTGCTACAAGTACTGAGCACCTGCCCAATGGTCACCAAAAAGAAGGTTAGCTGGACATTGAGACAAGCAAGGCATACAAGAATAATGGCGTAAACACAAGATGAAAGCGCATTTTCCTTTGCAGGTTTGCAAGTGGGAAAGTGAAAAGGTAAGTAGAAAGCAGAAGATTAGAGTGCAGGGGTAAGTTGAGGTCGCTTGCATAACCCCATGTTCCCTCAACTAAGCATGTCATTTTAAACACTATTGTATGGCTTGCTAAGGGTTCTATTACTCAGTCTGTGAAGTCTTTGGCAGCTCCTGATATTGAAAGATGTAGCTGGGCCAGTCCTGGCCACCATCCAGAACATGACCGTGACTAATTAGACAAATCTGACTGATGCTTGCTTTTGTCTGGCTTGTGTGAAGTTGACAGATTAAACCCACACTTCCTAATGAATACATGATGTGGATGCAGACTCTAAAAAGGCAACATTTCTACTGCTTTCACACAATTCTAATAACTATAAACATATGATTATTTTCAGACCCATAACAGATGCTAATCTTTTGTTACGTCTGCCCACTTACTATTCTATTCATTCAGTTATGTAAAGCCTCTCATACTGAATGTTAAAGGAATTGGTCTGTATAAAAATTAAAACTGGCTAAATAGGCTGTGCAAAATAAAAAAAATGTTTCCAATATAGTAAGTTGGGCAAAAATGTAATGTATAAAGGCTGGAGTGACTGGATGTCTTACATAATAGCCAGAACACTACTTCCTGCTTTTCAGCTCTCTTGGTTTCCACTGATTGGCTACCAGGCAGTAACCAATCAGAGACTCTGGGGGGGGGGGGCACATGGGTCATAACTGTTGCTTTTGAATCTGAGCTGAATGCTGAGGATCAATTACAAACTCACTGAACAGTTATGTCCCATGTGGCCCCCCTTCAAGTCACTGACTAACTCAGAGAGAGCTGAAAAGCAGGAAGTAGTGTTCTGTTCTGTTAGACATCCAGTCACTCCAGCCTTTATACATTACATTTTTGCCCAACTTACTATATTAGAAACATTTTTCAATCAATCAACAGGTATTTACTCATTGCAAACAATATAAAGCTTCACTAGCTAGGTCTCCTTTTCATATTGCAGTCTGAAGGCTGAAGTTTGTATGGAAATACTCGCAGGAGCACAGAGAAATCGCAGCTGTCAATTGAAGCCGTGCAAATGGCAGAGTTTCAATTCACATCACATTTGCAAAATATGGAAGTGAAACAAACTGCAACAGAAGCAAATATATATATATATATATATATAGTAACAGGTAATGGTGCACACCG
>CM044446.1:90863951-90899126 GCA_024363595.1 Xenopus borealis | reverse complement strand
TATCTCCTTACACTAGTGGCCCAATGCAATACCTATGTGCCCCATATGAAAGACTTGTAGGTAACCCAAGAATGAATGTTGAAGTCAAAAGATTCACTTAGCACAGTTCAGCTGCTACACCTGCCACTTAGGAACACAGCCATATTTTTGCACCACCCACATGACAGGCAAGGGCAAGTCTAGGGCAAGTACAGAGGACAGTGTGCTAAATGCTCAACCCATTCTGATACACACATGCCATCTCAACCTCCAAGCAACCATGCTGTTGACACTAAAGTTGCTAAAATACTGAGGTTTCATGTGTTTTTTCGATGTGTATAATGGCCCACATATCTATACTGATATCCATGTACTATGAATATCGGTTTAGGGATCAGGCCAGCTTGAAAGTATCTGCAGCTTCTACTCACTTCCTGCTATTTGATAGTGCAACAGTCTAAACAAATAACCAATAGATTAAAAAGGTGGCCAAACTGCATATAACCCCTTGTAAGATTACAGGCCAATCAGTTTTATAATGAACAGGGTTTCTAACACCATCATCTCACCATAAAGCCATTTTTGTTATCCCATTCAAACCCCCATTTACAAGTATCCATAAATATAAACAACATTTGTAGAAGGTGTAGTTTGGCTTTAATACCAATTAAAGGAAAACTTTACCCCCAAAATTAATACTTAAGCAGCAGATTATTCATATCATATTAAGTGGCCTATTAAAGAATCTTACCAAACTGGTACATATATATTAAGTAAATATTGCCCTTTTACATCTCTTGCCTTGAACCACCATTTTGTGATGGTCTGTGTGCTGCCTCAGAGATCACCTGACCAGAAAAACTACAGCTTTCGCTGTAACAGGAAGAAGTGTGGAAGCAAAAGACACAACTCTGTCTGTTAATTGGCTCGTGTGACCTAACTTTATAGTTTGTTTGGTATGTTTGTGTGCACCGTTGGATCCTAGGATCCCAGGAGGCTGTCCTTATTTTTTAAAATGGCAATTTTCTATTTATGATTACCCAATGGCACATGCTACTAAAAAAGTATATTATTATGAAAACAGTTTATTTGCATGAAGCGGGGTTTTACATATGAGTTGTTTTATGCAATAGAGACATTGTACGAGGGATATTTCCTTTCAGTTCCTTATTTTTTTTAATCAAGTGATGAAAAATTAACCAGATGTTCTCCACTTGGACTATTCAAATATGAATACAGATCAGAAGGTAATATTGGCTAATTTAAATAAGATTCTTACTTGAATTCGTCCAACTGTTTCTCCAGCTTATTTGCCTGCTCCTGCAGGCAGCCAATTTGTGTTAATATCTGCGCCTTCCTATTTTCTAGCTGTGTGCATTCTCTGTAAGGATAAAGGATACTCTGAACAGAAGGCATGGATTGGTGTGTCAACATAGCTGGCTTTCATTCTTGTTTCAAAACCTAGATTAGTGAAATCTGTGCACATTACAGTTTTGACTGGCAGATAGACCTGTGGTTTATGCCACTATAACTCCAACAGTCACTTTTTTAATTCTGCCATTGTGAGAAACCGGTTTGTTAATGCAGACTGTAAACATTCAGGTCCTAAAGCCTACCTTGCTAGGGAAAAAGGCAGATCTGCAAAAATTTAAGTAGGTATAAGCAAGTCACATAAAAGTGACTGAAATAAAGACATAGTAAGAGACAAAAGCATCACACCAAAAAACGTGCAGTAAAAGTAAGTATGAAATATGGTATGAATGAAAAAAGAATTATACCGTAGACTATTTGCTTCTTCTGTCTGAAGTTTTTCTAGTTCTGTAATTAAAGGAAACATACATTTTTATGGGATAAGGAACATGAACAGATCCCAAACAAATTGTTACGGTGGCCATACACGGGCCGATAAAAGCTGCCGACAGACAGAGTCTGCAGTTTATCGGCCCGTGAGTGGGGCCCTCAGACGGGCTTCCCCGATCGATATCTGTGCGTTGATGTGGTCCCGCGACTGTCCATATGCTCATCATTCTGATCTGGTCGTTGGGCCCTAGGGCCCACAATCGGATCAGCGCAATATTGCCCACCTCAAGGTGGGCATATTGGAGAAAGATCTGCTCCTTTGGCAGCAGTGTCATCGCTGATCTTTCCGTGTATGGCCACCTTAAGTAAAATGAAATCAAAGAATACTTAGTGTCCTAGGTTGCTTATTATGCATATGCGTGTGACCAAATCAACACTTGGGGTTCCCTCCTTATTAGAGCAGTATGGAGCTTGTCAAGTGGGCTCTATTAGCCTGAAATATGTTACACAGTGGAAATAAACCTAAGAATTTGCCTCTGTAATTTCTGCTCATATTTGTGCTCCTTCCCAGTTTTAGCTTTCATTTATGAAGCAAAAGCCTATTCGCATACCTTTCACGGTAGGATCCATATTGATTAGGTTTCCGCTTTGGATATCTTCATCCAATTTGTCAATTTCTTAAAATGATAAAATAAACAGCATATTGGATATTGAGGGCTGACATCTTTTCCCACTGAGCTACAAGTTGTCTGAATAAAAGCCTACTGTGCATGAAGAGCAGTCAACCTATGTGCTAGCAAGGAGAACTTCAAGGAATTAATCTCATAAAAATAACTACATATGTTATGATTAATTTAATTAATTAATTTATGGTATAAATATTTTAGAAAAAAATGCATTTCCAAAATTGTAATAAAAGGAAAAACATTCTAAACAGGTTTCCATATTTCTGTGGCAATGTAAGGTAAAACAGAGATATGACCACTTTTAGCACTTACACAAAAACAAAGGTTTTTTCTTCAATAAGTACTGGGATTTGGGCTCACATTTGAAGCGTTGCATAGTCATTTTGTTTAAAGGAAAAGTAAAGGCTTTCCTCCAAGTTTCAGGGTTTGTTTACACATTCTAAACAATTTTTGTCACATTCTAACATTTTTTTTCAGTTTTGATTTCAGTTGATTCTCTCACATGCTTATTGTTTTTGACATTTGTTCTAATATTGAAGTTTATAGCTTCATTTTCTCCGTCTTGCACCTCCGCAGAGCAGAACATAATACCTGAGTTTTATTAAAGGAGGGTACGCATAGTTTCCAACATTCCACACTGCTGAGAAATGTATCATTATTCTAGCAAATTGTAACAGATCAACAGAGATCAGAGTCTGCACCTGGATTTTTGGGCTGTCAGACTGAATCAGCAGAGTTTAGACTTATTTTTACCTTTTCTTAAAATTTGAGAGCAAAATGAAAAAAGTGTACTGTATGAAAACCTCTTAAAAAGGTTCTGCTTTTCTATTCCAAGAGATTCTTGTAAGGACATACGTTCACCCTGGTGGTCTATTGGTTGTGTCCCAAGCATGTGGGAGCGCCCGCCATGCCTCCGTCGGGGACGCTCGCCGCGCGCATCCTCTCTCTCCCAGCACGGTCTTCCTATGGCACGCTCGCCCGCGCACTTCCGGGTTTATGCGCCGGTGTGATGACGTCACGCGACATGGCGCGAAATTCAAAAGGTATTTAAGGGGATCTTAGTGTACAGACCGGTGCACGTTGTTAGGTTCTATTTGGTAGTTCCTGGGTGTTATTCCTAACTGATTCCTGCCTGATCTACTGGTTAATGACCCTTGCTTTGCCTGACTACTCTGTTATTCTCCAATCCTGACCTTTGCCTGTCCACTGACTATTCTACGCTCTCTAATCCTGATCCTGGCCTGTCTGACTATTCTACTCCGCTTGTGCTGGTCCGGCCCGCCTGTTCCACTTGGTGGTATTCTTCAACCCAGTATCCTTGGTGAGACGATCGTGCCCCTGTGCTGGCCAGAACTCTTAGCTTTGCACCTCTCGATAAGTCCAGGTGACATCTGAGTAAGCTGAGGGCTCCTCCCGAGGCCAAAGGCGGTCACTTAACTGGTGAAGCCGAGCGGAGACCAAGGTGCTTAGCAACTGTTCTGGTATTGGGTGTCGTTCGTGACAATTATAAAGGAATCTGTAAACTTGAAGGAAGGTATTTACTTCCCTTTAAAATGACTTCCAATAAAGTTCTCAAGACTACCCAATAGATAGAAAGAAAATCACTTGGATATTAAACTCACCACTTTGCAGTTCAGAGATGCATTTATCTGTTTCTTCAAGAAACGTATCTACTTCATTTATTCGTGACTGCAGCTGCTCACACTGAGTCTGCACAGTTAAACAGGACACAAGTCAAAAGCCAGTTCCCAATTTTTCCACAACAACTTTTCTTCACCTGTAAAATTTATGCTGCCAGCTATACCTTCTACCTTAATGCCAGGCACTAACTGAAACTAGACTGTCATATTTGTTGCCAGTACCTTTATAATGAGCATTAATGCTAAATATGAAAGACTCCTAAATGCTTTCACAAAAAGCAAGCAGTATACTTTGTTCAAATGTACCTGGGCTACATGAAGCAGCTTGCTGTACACAGTCACTTTTCTCTCGTGAGCCAGTACTTTACTTTTTTTGGAATATAAGGACTTCAGACTCTTTAGTTGTACTCCAAAGTAGATCACCTGATTAAAATAAAACAAGCCATCAGGTCGCCATGTTTTGCACTCCTTACTGAATAAGAGGTCATAACAAAAAAAAAAAAAAAGAAGGCAGAAAGGATTCCTACCTCATCTTCTGAGCACATTCTCATGGCTTCCCAGAAGAGGTTATTTACTTGCATTAGTGGTTTTTCTTGAATCTCTGCAAATGTCTTCAGTCTAAAAGAAAGGAAGGAATAGAAACTATGCAGTGATCATACTAAATATCTAGCAACTGGACATTGCTTTTTCCTGAATTAAATATTTGTAAAAAATATTTCTATTGGCAGCTTAGTGGTTAGCAAGGCTACCTTAAAGTGGGTATAGGGTCAGAGTTTAATTATTGGATCTGCATGAAATTTTGTCTAGGCATGCTGGTTTTCTCCCACATGCCAAATATATACATATCTGCCCGGCTAAACCAAATCTGAATCCTAATTTGCATATGCAAATTAGGGACGGGTGGGAAATTGCATGACTTTTTGTCACAAAACAAGGAAGTAAAAATGTTTCCAAAATAGTGGATTCGGTGCATCCCTAAAAATACCGTAATCACCTAAAGGTACTAGCAATATACAATAGTCCCTCAAAATAAAAAATGCAGCAGTATTCGGTCATCTCTGACCCATTACCAATGAACAGTGTAAGGAAAGGCTAAAACATACTCCTGTATGATCTGGCCCAGAGCATGGTATTCTTCTTCATACACTTGTAGTTTAGGTTTATATATGTACTGGTCTAACAGGAGGTCTTCTGTCATTGCAGCTTTGTTTACTTTGTACTGGGGTAACAAAAACAAAACAAAAATACACGTTGTTTCACAAAGCAACAATCACCATGATTTTATATATTTTGGTGCTGTAAATAGAAGTAGATGCTTTTCACATTTCATACAGAATGACCATTATAACAAAAAAGGCCTTCATTAGGTATTTCTTAATAGGATTACGCTCCTGATGGACCAATGGATGGACTGACAAGTCTTCTTGGATCAAGTTTGCAGTTCAGAGTCCAAAAATTGTAAGGTGTTATGGACATTGTGGTCAGGCTATGCAAAATCCTTTCCCAACCCATGAAATGCCTCATAAAATAGGCAGATTTATGGAAAGGGTTTATCCACATCTGCTCAAATGTTTTATGCTTAGATGGAAACAATTAAATTTTTTTGAATTTTCTTGGCAGTCTATAATCTGCTGTAACATTAATCATGCTCAGTGAGAAAACATGGAACACACATACATTTTTTGCAACACTGTGCCACTTAAGCACACATGAGTCTATTGGTTAGACCACTAGTAAGAATGGTGGGCACATGTTGCATACAATTCAATTATAGATAGGGTTCATTAATTGGCCTTAGTTCACATTTTGGCCAGTCATCACTTTTTTGAGCCAAAGTGAACATTTGAGGGCTCTGCACAAAAAACAAATATCATGCAAATTACTGATAAATTACCAAACCGAGCCCAAAGCAACCAGCCTGGAAACCTATTTGCAATTGACTTGAACACCACCATATATAAACACAGAATTGTGGAACGCTCAGAGGAAAAGATATGTATTTTACATGTATACACTCTATTAATTTTACTGGAAAAAAAAGTTCAGAACCCATACGCTAGTAAATATGCGGAGAGAGATCATGAACTGAACTGGTTTCATTTACAGGATGTAATGTGAATTTTGTTTGTAGCCAATTAGGATGATATTTATCCATTCAAAACATAGGAATTATTGCAAAATGTACTAAAGACACAACTCATTACAAAGCCGTCCAACATGTGATGAAGTTTCAGGAACTATAAATGTAGGACAACAATTTATCCTGGCAACAGACAAATTACAATGAGTAAAGTCTGGAAACGTACGTTTGCAGGAAGCTCGCTGTATCGTGGTTTCTGAATAAGTATACGAATCCGAAGCAGCATAAAAAACTCCTTTACAGTAATGGTACCATCTTGGAATTTCTTTAAAGAAATTTTAAAAATTACAAAAAAAAAAAAAAGATTGATCATAAAAGTGCACAACAACAATTATGTCTCACACTGCTCAGCTCTAATTCAAGAAATTGCTTCAACTCATGTCCTGCAGTCCTAGTACACCACCCTACCAACTGCTGGCGCGGTATTCTTAACTGCCTCTTGCACAGGAATATGTCCCTATCTCAATACTTTGTTGCTTAAAGACTTTAGATAGACTGGTGGTATCTGTTACTGGGCTTCTCAATGACCCAAAATTCAGAATTCCTGTGACAGCGGCAGAGTCACTAGCACCTTGTTGATCAACTCCTTGCATTGTAAAACAGTTCAGTGTGTGCTAGATGCTTAATGTGGAGATAATTAATACGCTTATGACCTACAGTTATCAGTGATGTAACAGAGGGAATGGACAACAAGGATAAGGAGCATCAAGTCTTGGGAAAAGGGAAATATAGGCCACTGAAAGCTGAAACATGACTTAACATTTAACTTAGCAATTTGCCCTTGAGAAAAATATTCAAACATTTCCCCTATGCCACTGCAACTCTACTAAATTTAGTCTGCAAAATCAAAAAATGTTTCTAAAATAAGTTAGTCAAATATGTGATGTATCGAGGCTGGAGTGACTGGATGTCTAACATAATAGTCAGAACACTGCTTTTCAGCACTCAGTTTCCACTGATTGGTTACCAGTAGGGTTGCCACCTTTTCTTGAAAAAAATACCGGCCTTCCTATAGATTTATCTTTTTTTCCTATTAACAACATTCGGCTCAGCCATCAAAAATACCGGCCAGGCCGGTAAAATACCGGCCAGGTGGCAACCCTAGTTACCAGGCAGTAAACAATCAGAGACTTGAGGGGGCCACATGGGTCCTAACTGCTGCTTTTGAATCTGAGCTGCATGCTTATGATCATTTGCAAACTCACTGAACAGTTATGTCCAATGTGGCCCCCCTTCAAGTTTCTGACTAACAGAGTTAGGCTAAGTCCAGACGGGGAGATTCGGGGGCGATCCGTCGCCTGGCGACTTTTCGCCGCGACGGATTGCCCCCGAATCTCCCCGAATAGGTATGCACCAGCGAGGGGCGCGTGTTCACACGCAGCGGCGCGATTTTTAAAATCGCTCCAAATTGCCTCGCCAGGCAATTTGGAGCGATTTTAAAAATCGCGCTGCTGCGTGTGAACACGCGCGGGCGCTTTTAACCCTCGCCGGTGCCTACCTATTCGGGGAGATCCGTCGCGGCGAAAAGTCGTCAGGCGCCCCCGAAACTCCCCGTCTGGACTAGCCCTTAGAGAGCTGAAAAGCAGGAAGGAGTTTTCTGGCTATTATGTTAGACATCCAGTCACTCCAGCCTTTATACATTACATTTTTGGCTAACTAACTATATTAGAAACATTTTTTATTTTGCACAGCCTATCTATTTACCCAGTTTTTATTTTTACACTGAACTATTCTTTAAAGGTCTGATTTTGTCATCTCTCTATACATAAAATGGCATTTCAAAAGTAAAGAAAGGAAGGTTATCTTGTGCTTTACACTTTACATTTTGCATTCCTTACCACCCAAAGGCTTTGGTCACACCCGGTATCCCAGGGCAACTGTGACTCCATTTGACTGCACTGCTGGCCTGAAGAATGAAAAGTATATATAATAAAGCTTTGCTTTTTTTGTTATTATGTATGTATAAGGCTGGGAAAACACATTGGTATTCAAAACTAAATGTACTTTTCTGGATTAATTTAACAAAAACCTGCACCAATAGAAGCTTTTCAGAAAATAGTGCTCAGTGGTCTGCTCTGCTGCATGTAAAATAGCTAAATTACTAATTGATTGCTGTGGGGTGCTGTAGTTATGCAAGATATTGGACAACAAAATGCATTTAAAACACTTACTACTGCTGAGCTCCATAGGCATCCCATCTCCTCGGGAGTCCTGAGAACTGTTGCTGCTACAGTTGGTCTGCTCTATGGTTTTTGTTAAGTGGAGAGATGAAAACTCACTTAATTGATAATCATCAGGACTAGCAATAGTCACTGAAGCCTAAAAGAAAGTACAACTTTATTAAATACATTGGTAATAATATCTACATACATACACCACAGACACAAAAACAATGTGGAGAATCTTTTATCAAAGTACAAATAGGTCAGTCGATGTCTGGCGCTATACCAGTCTAATTAATTCTAGTTGCCGGGAATTGCTTAAAGGAACAGTTCAGTGTAAAAAATAAAAACTGGGTAAATAGATAGGCAGTGCAGGGTCTTTTTTTTTTTTTACTTTAGGGTTGAATTCTCCTTTTAGGGACATGGGACATAACTGAGTGAGTTTGCAATTAATCCTCTGCATGAAGCGCAGATTCAAAAGCAACATTACTGCCTGGAAACCAAGAGGGCTGAAAAGCAGGAAGTAGTGTTCTGGCTATTATGATAGACATCCAGCCACTGCAGCCTTTATACATTACATTTTTGGCTAATTATATTAGAAACATTTTTTTTATTTTGCACATATTTACACAGTTTTTATTTTTAACCTGAACAATTCCTAGAATATACTTGGTTATGTAAAACATTATCATCCTGCATACAAAGTATTATACAGAACTATTAACTAATGTCACGGTGATCAAGTACTAAAATTAAAAATCGAGCCTGTACTCGGTGAATAGAAAGCTCACCTTTGATTTATAACTGTTGAGCATGCCTTCAGTTCGTCCACGCTTCTCCTTTTGAAACTCAGTGGTATCTTCAGGTTCACGGTTCCTTTTTTTCTCATTTATGCCATCTTCCGATGCCGGTATATCCTGTTCAAGACTGCAATGGAGGGCCTCTTTTTCACACAACTCCTCCCAAGCACCTTCTGGTACTTCATAATGAAATATCCCATCATGGCCTCTCTCATCTGGGCTAAGAGGAAGAATTTCTTCGTCTATACACTGAGAGGTATTGCAATTGGTTAGTGCTTTGAGAAGAGTCAAGGAGTTTCGCTCCGGTTTTACATGCACTACAGAGGAGGAGGATGGCTCTTGTATATTGCATTTATTAAGAGTTGTTTTTTGGGGTAACTTGGGCTGAAAGATTTTGACTAAAAGCTTGTTTGGCAAATTGGTTTCTTTCAGAGTGGTCTCTTTATCACCATAAGAGACAACATCATCAGCTTGAGTATACAGGTTTGGTTTCTCATGAATGGACAATTTGTTGGATAATTTTGCATCTTCTAAAATATGTTCGCTTTTATTGGTTAAACTTACAGTAGGTGCCTGCAATGAAGTAGAGAGATGGTCAACAAGGAAAGTGACTGGAGCAGTCTGGGAATCTGGAAAGGATTTAAAGTTCTTGTTTAAACTTCTTATCTTTGACTGAATATCTGCAATACTTCTGCGTCTCATTTTATCTACCTTGGAGAACTCCACTGAGTTACTGGACTTGAGCACTGGTTCTTCACATGACAAAGTATCTTGGACTTCCTGCGCCAAATTTCCCCCATCCCCATAACTTATACTTTGCTCTTTTGGTTTACAGTGGACTAATGAACCTTGAGCAAGACCATCATTAGCATCATAATAATCAGCCATGGAATGCTCAACATTTTTTTCAGCACCATTTCCCAGAATTGCCATAGAGGAATTTTGCTTTAAGTCAGACTCGTCCATATTTATTTCAGTGGTGGGTTTAGTTGATACTTCTAAAACATTAGCCTTGGGAACACAAGACCCTGCTTCAGGTTCTGGTAGCATGAATGATACCCTCTTTGATTTTGGCCTTGCTTTTTTTGCGGTTTTAAAGTCTATTGTATCCTTATGTGGCATGCAGGCTTCGTCTTTCAAAACAGGTTCTTCATTTTTTTTTATATGGTCTGCAGGTTCTAAAGAGGCACTGCTACAATTAGTTGTGTCACATTTGGAGGTTGTAGATAGATTTTTCCCATTCTCAACAACTTGACTTTCCTGCTGATCCATGTGAGGAGCTTTATACGCAACTTCACAGAAAACAATTTCATTTGGATTTTTTTCACCCATATCTGGAACAAAAACAGTGGGGTTGCTCGTGGATAAAGGAGTTACTAAATTCTTTGGGTTTTCAGCCATACAATTCTTACGGTCCGTAAAAGCCATGATTTGTAGCTCTTCCGTTGTGTTTTCTATATTTTCAACTGTCTGAGATCTAGTCATGTCCATGTCATTGAGGTTACACAGCGTTTTACCTGTGTGTATGTTGTCTACGTCCATGTTGGAGTCAGACACTATACTTTCACTTTTTAAAAGGGACTTCATGCTTTTCCCCATATTGGTTTCTGGTTCCATACCTTGCTTATTTAAAGAAGAAGGGTTTTGGTTGTCCAGTTCAATAGCCACTGTATGGCATTTAGTTAATTCCACATCACCTTCAAAATTAACAGTTGCATGCTTGTTCAGAAAGGGCCTCTGCAACTCCAAAATGTTCCCCTTTTTAGCCTTGGAAAGGATATTAATAATTTCTTCATTTTGGGCTAGCTCAAAAATACCTTTTTCAAGTCTTGCAGAGGCAGATAGTGTAAAATCCTTGTCATCACTAGAAAAAGCAGCACTTTTGTCATTATTTGCCATTGTTTGACCTTCTTGTCTGGAGGACACATTCTCTCCTTTTAAAATGTTTCTCCCATCAATAACCATGGTGTGGCTTTTAGTAAGATCCATATCATCTTCCAATTTAGAGAAAACAATAGTATTACATGATGGTGCATAATGGGGATCAATGTCATTTTGAAATCTGTCTGTGCACAAGTCCGAATTACCAATTTCCTTACTCAGGGCCGATGGTTTAGTTACAGCACTGTGAGATATATCTGTGTCGCCTTGGTCATATACCTCGAAAGCATTAGATAACCTTGCATTTTTCCCGCTCATGTTTGACACTGTATCACCATGTAAAGGATTATTTGTGAAACAAGCCTGTTGTGATAGAGCCAAATGTTTTCTTGAGTTGAGCGAGGTTTTACACAGGCCATCTAAGTGACGGTCAATAAAAACTGTATTTGACGTAATAATATCCATGCTATCTGCTTTAGAGGTTTCATTGACAAGACTTTGTTTTTCAGCAGATGGATTACACCCATCTAAGAATGGGGTTTTCTGCTCAATAACCATTGTATGGCTTTTTGTCATTTCCATATCTTCTGCAAGCCTAGTAAAATCTTTATTCACAGGCACAGACGAGTGACTCAAGCTACGCCCCAATTTTCTCTTAACACTCAGATTAGGAGTTTTGGTACCTTCACAAAGGCCTTTGCTTTCAATTGCCACAGTATTCGATAAAGTTAAGTCCATGTTATCTTGCTCACATGAAAACACCATAGTGTTATTATTGCACAATCCCAAGGCAGTTTCTGTAGATGGTACATTTGTGTCACTGATCAACAGTCCAGTATCTGCACGTGGCAAGTCCATATTACCATCCAAATGCACAGAAGTGTCAGATCCCTTTAAACAATCACTCTGCCTTTTCACAAAACAATTTAACTGCCCCTTAGATCGTTCAGCTACAGGCATATTATCAATAAATACAGTGTCTGACCTTGTGATCTCCATGTCATCTAGTCCAAAATCTGTACCATAATTGTGTTTACGAGCAGAATTTGATGGGCCGTTTTTACCAATGACCATTGTGTGGCTTTTTTTATTTTCCATGTCATCTTCCAAGAGGACAGTACTTTTATTCACAGGTACGGAAGAGAGTACTGAACAATTCACATTTGGATTGAGTGCCACCTTACCAATGTCTTTGCTTTCAATGGCTATAGTATGTGACACTGTTAAGTCCATGTGTTCTTGCTCACAGGAAAACACCAGAGTCTTATCATGAGAAAGCCCTATGGATTTTCTTTGCACTGGGAACTGTGTAACATTAATAACCTGCCTCACATTTGCAGCTGTCATTTCCATATCACCTTCTAAATGTACTGTCTTGTCAGAAATGTAAGATCTTCTCAATCCAGATGCACTTGTTTTTTTCAAAATAGAAAGGTCTACTTGCCCTTTACATATTTCAGTTTCTTTAATATACACTGTATTTGACTTTGTAATGTCCATGTCATCATAATTGCTTTTATTTAGAGGCTCTGACTGGTGGTGGAGCTCAACTGGTTGTTCATTAATGACCATAGTGTGGCTTCTGGTAAGTTCCATATCATCTTCCACCATGCAGACAGTTTTATTCAGAGGCAATGGTGTTTGTTTAGAGTAGTGGCCAGGTTTATTTTTCACATCTAGATTAAGCTCACAGAGGCCTTTGCTTTCAATAGCTACAGTATGTGACAAGGTTAAATCCATGTTATCTTGCTCATGTGAAAAGACCACAGTTTTATCTAACCCAACATTTTTTACTCTTGGGACATTTTCAGCATTTATTAACAGTCCAATGTTGCCAGTGGTCATTTCCATGTCACCCTCTAGGTGTATGGTCTTCTCATTGGAAAAGCAAGATCTCTTTGGCTCAGGTGCAATTTTCCGTCTTAGAACAGAAGAAGATTTTGCTAGCCCCTTGGATATTTCAGGAATTTCATTTAAAAATACTGTATTTGACTTTGTAATGTCCATGTCATCTTCAAACCCAGCCTCAGTATTGGTTTTGGTAGCTACAGATTGGTTGTGATGCTCATCTGGACATTTTGCGCTAATAATCATTGTGTGGCTTTTAGTAAGTTCCATGTCATCTTCAACAGTCTTGTCCAAAGCAACAGTTTGTGAACAGTATAAATTGGTCTTAGCAGTTTTAAGTTCTTCACACAAATTATTTTCAATAGCTACTGTGCAAGACTGCGTAAAGTCCATGCAGTCCTCACTGGGTAAAAACATGGTATTTTCTTCAGATAGGGGAACATTTCTATTTATGGACTGTGTATCTGATCCAGCGTTTTGCACACAATCTGCAATATCATTGCCTGTGATTTTCATATTCCTAGCCAGCTTTAAATATTCATCTACCACCAAAACTTTGTTCTCATTAGTAAGAGTATGTGACTCTATGAAGTCTAGTTCAGAAGAAAATGTAGAAATGTTGCTGGTCATATGCATATTTGTGGCATTTTTGTTGCACAGGGCTTTTCTGTCTATAGTAACAGTATGCGACTTTGTCATGTCCATATTCTCCTCTTCACAGGAAAATAAAATGGTCTTATCTTCAACAGTTATACCAGTTTTCTCCTCCTCAGTTTTAAATGTGCCCCCATCGTTGAAAGCACTTTTAGTAGTCTCTGTGAGGTCCATATTTTCCATGGATAGTATGGTCTTATTAGGAATAGAGGGAAAGGTACCAACTATACTTTTAGTCAAGCCCCCCTTTGTCATATGATTTTCCACTGCTCTTGTTTCTGAGACTCTAGTATCTGCACTGTTTCTGCTGAAAATGGGTGCATTTTCCTGGTGAACTGCAGACGGCTGGCAAGGTTCCTTTGCTTTTTGCCAGAGCTTTTCATTAACAGTGTCACCTTTTGTAAGTTCCACATCATTACTGGCCTTTGGTAATAATACATGTTTAGAAAATGAAGATAACCTTAAACCTCCAGGTTTTACGGTTTTATCCTTCAAAACATTTTCTGGTTTTTCAGCAAGATTGGGCTCTTTTAAAAACTTATCAATAGCAACAGTGTACAATTTTGTAATCTCCATATCATCTTGGTTGCATGAGAACAAGAGAGTTTTATCAGTTACAGTTGATGGCATACTTTTAGAACTGGAGACTGTGTTATTAAAAGGTTTGTCTTCTTCAAAATTAGATGATTGGTGGTGGTCAGATGAAAAGATTGGTTTAGGCAAGAAGCATGACTTGCGAACAATTTTTTCTTCTGTACATGTTTCACTTGAACTTTGAAATCCATAGCAGGGTTCAGAGTCAAGCACAGTAGTTGCACATTGCGTGAGGTCCATATCTTGGTTTGAGACAAGGGTCTTATTCATGATAAAGAGATGACTAGTTGGCATAACAGGTATAGATTTTCTGTGCACAGAGGTGTTGGAGCCCAATCCAAACATAATATGAGCTGTATTGCTAGTGTTCATATCCATATCTTCATCATCAAATGTCATGGTCTTTTCAGCTGCTAAATGAAAAGGCAAAGAAGGATCTTGGTTTTGCCTAGGTATTGACTTACTGAAATAAATTGGATCACGGACGCCATTACGATTTCCCAATGCATCTGGCACAGAGGTAGATGTGGATGCACATGAGCCCACTATACTTCTCCCATCAATAGCTACTGTATGGCTTTTTGTGAGATCCATGCTGTTATCTGGAGAAACAAAATTATTTTCAACATTCAGAAGATTTTTCTTTTGCAAAAGTGGGTCCCCTGCAGTATTGATATTTATTGCAACAGTATGGTTCTTTGTAAACTCCATTTCATTTGAATCGGTAAAAACAACAGTCTTATCAGCAGGGTAAACACCAATTCCTTTATTCAGTGCCCGAGCATTTCCTCCACTTCTGGTTTCGCTCAGTACATTATCTAAGCAAACACTATGGTTTTGTGTTATATCCGTATCATCTTCTAAAAGGACGGCTTGGTTTTTGGATACAGTGTGTGATTTATTTAATTGAAGTCCATCTTGGAAATGTTCCTGACCTGAAGGAGCTCTAGGAAAGCTTATGGTGTTGGGTTCAAAATGATGTGGAAATGCATCTGTTTCTGGAACAAAAGCAGTAATATTGGTGGTATGGCATTTTGTCATATCAAGTCCATCATCCTGCTCAGTAAAAACCTGAGTAATATTTTCCTTTTCTTCCTGCCTTTGAACAAATGTAGAAAATATGACACTGCCAGGGGTAGAGTTTTCATTAGAAATGCTAAAGGGAAAAACTTTTTCTTTGTTGCTTCCCTGAAAAGGATAAGTAGTCTGCTTTTCTGTTTTTAAACCAGTCAAAAAGTCCTTAAAATTGATCTTCGGTTGGACTGCAGATTCTGATGATGATCGCAAATCAATGGTTGTTGAAGGGTTTAATGTGATGTCCTGGCAGGAGTCCTCACCCTGAGATTTCAAACTTGCTAAAAAAGAAGTAACATCAATTTTGTTTGTTTTCTCTTCAAGGAATGCATCAATGTGTATGGTGTTACTAGAGGTCATTTCCATATCATTATCACAGGAAAAGAATATGGTCTTCTCTTTATCTGCACAGTCCCGCTACAAAGTAAAAACACATGTGTACATTTAAAATTCATGAACATAAATTCAAAAACTATATATAATAAAGCAACCACAGGAAAAAAACACTTTACATTTTATATGTATCATTTTATCTAAATTAGCTTAGGAAAAAAAGAAACCCTAAAAACATATATACTGAACTTAGTGCACCAGCCTCGCCAGGCAATTTGGAGCGATTTTAAAAATCGCGCCGCTCCGTGTGAATAAGCGCAGGCGTTTTTAAGCTATGCCGGTGCGCAGCGGTGCCTAGCTATTCGGGGAGATTCGGGGGCGATCCGTCGCGGCGAGAAGTTGCCAGGCGACGGATCGCCCCCGAATCTCCCCGTCTGGCCTAAGCCTAAAGGATCAGCATGATCCAAGCCTTCAATGGCCAGCATGTCTGCAACACGAATATGCTCAGAGTGCGGCTGTTGAGAAGTTAAACTTAGGGTTGTCGCAAACCAACAAGCAGAAAATGAGGTTTTACTGTTAGAGAAACTGTTGCTATAGAATGTTGTATTGAATTCTGATGTAAACTTCTTTGGTTTCTGAGTGCCATGTAACAATATTTAAACAAATTATATTAATATATAATTTTTGTGGAACAAATATGGATGGACAGTTTGCATCTACCAATTTAATTCACCCATTGGCCCAATAAAGGATTCACACACACATCATCTAAGAAAGTAGGGCTATTGCTGGGGGACAATGAAGGCATCACACACAAAAAAAAAAGTTCACAGTTATACCTCAGATTGGGGAGCTGGAGTTTGTATCGGGCCATGAAGCAGTGTATTCATGCCTACAAAAAAACAAACAAACATTTGATTATCTCATGCCGTTAACTGCAGAACATGGTGTGTACTTGTTGCTTAATAACATATAATTTATCCTCTAGGCATTTTCATTTACCCCCATGCACAACACGTGGTCCCGTGACAATGCTGGTTGGAGTCAGGGACACACAACACCGAGGACATCTTAAAGGCATTATAAAGGAGGACTGACTTAATCTTAATATATATATTTAACGAATAAATGCAATCTATACTATTTCTATGCTCCATATCTTAAAACAGTGAAAGTACGGGCACTAACAACTCTGGGTGGGCTAATAACTACATGCAAAATATGATTATGAACCTTGTAAGTACCCATCTTAACTTAAGCACGTGGTGAAGTTATGGAAGAGTGAACTATAACTCACAAAATTAAGCCAGTAGTAATTAAGGTGCGAGAATGTGTATGGTTGTGGAACTATAACTCTCCTAAAACCTGCTACACTATATAGTGTTATCTCTCGCTTTTTTCTATTTTTTTTTTCCTATTTATTCCCTGCACGCTACGCATACAAACCCCGGAGCTTTTATTAGCCTTGACTCAACTTTTCTTACTTATAACCAAGTATTCCTACCGGGGGGTGAAAAAGTTCTCTTTAGGAAAAAAAAAAAAAAAACACAATATGGGCTCTGCTTTTAATATCAAAATAAGACAATATAAACAATAACTGATATTTGCAATACTAACTCTAATTTTGTTAACAAGCTTTAAAATTGGTTTGGTTAAGAGAATGAAAACACTTGAGCATGCAACTGGATACAAGCGTTTTACCACACTGTGCAGATAGAACTTCTATCACAGCCTGCTACTGGGTTGTATCCTTTGAAAAGCCAAGACCTTTATTCTGTTTCCATGATGTAGGATGGTTTCCAGATGACAGCCCAGTACAAATTAACAAATATAGAAATTTTAAAAAAGCTGGAGAATAGTTCACCTCGGAGCATGCTCAAAATCAATGACATTATTGTTAAAGGGGAACTATAGCAAAAAATTTACTTTAATATAAGATTCAGCATACCGACTTTGTAAATACAATTAAAAATTCTGTTCCATTTCTGAAATAATCAAATTTATCTTCACTATCCCTCTCTCAGCTTCAGTTTCTCTTCATTCTGTCTTCATGCAGGAGTTGGGTGAATTCAACCTGTGTGGAAAAAACCCATACCCCCCCACCCCTCCCTCCTCCCCCCAGGCTAACTACCCCACCCGGGTAGATGCCCCATACTCCATACTAACCCCTCACTGCAGATTCTTCCAGCGGAGTTGCACGCAGCCATCTTCCATGATCCCTGTAAGCGGACTGGGAGATCGGTATTTCTGCACATCCGCAGTTGGAGCAGTTTTCCGGTTTGCGCAACTGTGCATGTGCGAAACTACATGGAAATTCCAGATTTACAAGTCAGCTTACAGACATTGCAGAAGATAGCTGTGTACAACGCCATTGGAAGAATCTGCAGCGAGGGTTAAGTATGGAGTATGGGGCATCTCCCCAGGGGGGGGGGAGGGGTATGGGTTTTTTCCCCCCACAGGTTGAATTCTCCTTTAAGCAAGTACTCTATAACTAGACTACCAGAGGCTACAGTTTCACTTGGCAATATGTAAAAATTATAGTGCTAAACAGTTGTATGAATTAAAAAAAAATATTTTGTCCTGGATTGATTAAGCCTAAATGGTGTGCTTTTAACATTTATACAAAAATTAAGAGATTGTAGGACCTGTTTTTAAAATGGGAATGCTTTCTTTTTAATATCAGATGTCTCCAGTACTACCAGATCACACACACGCTTAGCCATGAGACCACATGCGATACAGCTTGCTCCGGTAAAAAGTACTTTCATTTCATAGCAATCATAGACCATTGAATATATGTACAGCAATGTTATTACTAACATTCTATGAAGACTGCAGGCAAACAGAATTGTTCTACCAAGGCAGGATCTGCAATTCAGTCAGAGTCTACAGACCACAAACACAGAACAGGACTGTACTATGTAAAAACAATTCACTGCAACATAATGGTGCTATACAAAATAACTTATTACGTGCAAATTATAGCAAATTATAGAAACACAAAGGGGGGGAATTCACAAAAGTGTCGGTAAAATAAGTAACCCAGAAGTGGCGGTCGACAAATTTGTAAAATATCGTAGAAACGGCAAATTCACAAAGGCAGATGTTACCATCTCTGAATGTCTCGGAAGTCCGACAATTTTCTAAAATGTCGTATATCTTTTCATCTTTTCATCGTACAGACGACATTTTACACAACATTTTAAAAGACAATTTGACCAACACTTTCATTTTGGAGAGCCTAATGTGTCAGAAAAATTGTTGGCAAAAAAAATTAGTTTACGAGTAATTCATAAAAATGTCGGGGAAAGTGGCGTCGAAAAAAACCACGCCCACTTTTCACTACACTATTTCAGAAGTGTCGTATATGTCGGAAAATTGGTGGGGAAATGCTCTGTGAATTTGTTGTCTGTTGCTACGACATTTTAGAGACATTTTTTCCTTTTTTGTGAATTCCCCCCAAAGTGTCAGCCTTGCAGAACTTGATTAATATATTTATTGAAATAATTACCAGACTGCAAACACGGTTGGCATTATAGAGGACACTTTTGCCTTCCTACAGATTGTATGAATATGAAGGCGGAAGCCACTGCTTGAAACATGTAATTATAGAGACTCACCAGTGATCTGGAAGCTGGATTTCATCGTATCTTCATTTCTGAAATCAAAAAAAAGTAATAGAATTTCTATGAATATACTCAAACCTATTTTCCATGTATTCTCTGCATCCCTTGAATGTATTAAAAAAATTCTACTGATGTGCAGTGGATGCTCAATTAATTTTCACGAACTGACTTTTTTTTTTTAAATGGTTAAATTATGGCTGGTTATTTATAAAATTTGTTATTGTTCTTAACCCGACACATTTACCTTATTGCAAGCACTCCAACCATGGTGCCTGCCATTAGTTGTTTTGCAAATTACCAATTCATGTTGGAAACAGCAAATTTGAAGATGGTGAGCTCTGCTGCGTCTTATAGAATTGGTGGGTGAAGTAAAAAATTTTTTTTACAGAAATATAAAATCTGTTTGTGAGGATGTTAATACAAAACACTACAGTTAGTGGATCTTGCTTAGATCAGTTTCTGATTAAATATGGATCACAAGGGTTAAGGACACACGGCAAGGTTCGGGGAGATTTAGTCGCCGGACGACTAATCACCTCTTCTTTGGGGTGACAATCTTCCCTAACCTCACAAGGAAACTTCGGAAAACGAAGCCAGGTGACTAAATCTCCCCGAATCTGACCATGTGCCTTTACCCTAATGGATGGTGAATAGTTTAGATTAAAGGAGAACCAAACCTGTAAGGAAAAAAACCCTCCCCTGTGTAGACTCTCCTCCCTCCCGCCAGGCAAATGCCCAGTGTCGGACTGGGACACCAGGGGCCCACCCATAAACCTTAGACCAGGGGCCCACCATAAAACCTTAGACCAGGGGCCCACTCTCAATACTAATAATCCTCATCTCCTCACTCAACCTCTATTCTACTAGTTTGTTTTCTTTACATACTATAATCAATTATTCCATCTATTTATCTTCTTTGTACTCATAGAAATAGGGAATGGCCATGAAATAGACCAAAAGTTTTGCAGCATGAGGGCCCACTGACACCTTGGCCCACCAGGAGTTTTCCTGGTGTTCTGGTGGGCCAGTCAGACACTGCAAATGCCCTTCATTTTTTACTTACCCCTCATGCAGATTCTTGCCACGGGAGTTCACAGCAGCCATCTTCTTTCTTCGTAAGTTTTGGCGCATGCGCGGTTGGAGGAGATTTCTAGATCTAAACCAATGCGCATGTGCTGAAAGTCGCGAAAATTTCCAATTCTTTTTGTAATGGGAATTTAGGCACATACGTAGTGGAAATCTCCTCCAACTGCACATGTGCCGAAAACGATGGTCTACTTACGAAGAAGACCGAAGAAAGAAGATGGCTGCCATGAACTCCCACGCAAGAATCTACATGGGGGGGGGGGGGGGGGGGAGGGATTGTCTCAACAGGGGAGGGGGTGAGGGTTTTTTTCCTCACAGGCTTGGTTCTCCTTTAAATATAAGAAAATACAGAGTAAGGCAAGTAAAAAAATACACAGAGATAAAAGAAAACCTTGAGGGAGAGTTTGAGTGTTCCTCCAAGTGAGTGGGATTGAACCTCAGCAGTAACGGACTACTAATGGCATAGATTGTCATTTTTAACAATCTCACATCACAAGGAAGAGAAAGAACCCTGTATGTTTCTTAGGAGGTGAAAGGTTGATCGGGTTCCTCTATATTACAATCCATTCTCAACAAGTAAGCTATTTAATGTGTAAGCTCTTCTTCATCGCCCATATATCTCCTTTAAATTAGGGATGCACCGAATCCGAAAAATCATGTGACTTTTCGTCACAAAACAAGGAAGTTAATTCGGTTCAGTATTCGGCCGAATCTTTCACAATGGATTCGGGGGTTTGGCCGAATCCAAAATAAATTAAATTAATCTTCATATGGTAAACTTCGTGCCAGATCTCTAAACCAGCAAAAAGCTGAAAATGGACTGCAAAAAATCTGGAAATGGACTGCAAAGCCCCCTGTGCAGGAATATCCACTGAAAACAAAGCCACTATCTCCTCAGAATTGGTTATGCTTTGAATTATGACAAAAACATCTCTCAGATTTCTTTTTAATCAAATGATCCAATTTGAATGGATGTAAACTTATTCAGAGTGTTTTTATGAGCAGTTTTACAATTTACAATCATATCATAATTATTTTTACTAGTTTGGTATTAAGAGTTTAAGACTTTTGGCTTTAGTGGAAATCAGCAACACAAGGGTTCACTAAATCCAGGAAATGCATGGAAAGGGCGTAAGCAGTTAGGGTATTTTACACTTGGCCTCCAAAGAGAGCTCATGAGCTAAAGCCTGCATAGCAGTATAAAACAGTCTAAAACTACAAATATCTCAAAGACCACTAAACATACAAAATGGATGCATATTGCAAAAGGAGTCATAAGTATGCAGAGTAAGTTTACAGCAATCTATTTTTAGATCTCCTTTAAAGAATGCAGTGATGTATTATATGAATAAAGGACAGATCCATTACAACTCAAATGGTCAACATACTCTTTCTCCGACGCAGTAACTTGCCCTGTAGATAAAGAGATTATACCAAATTAATTTAATTGTAACAACACATAAGGTAGAAATAGTTTAAGAGAAACAGACCACTGTAAAAAAATGTTATACTATGTCAATGCCACCACAGAAGTAGCCATCTCTTCACATCTGTTTTTTTCAACATCATGAATGTGTCTTTAAAGGGATACAGTCATGGAAAAACAAGTTTTTTTCAAAACGCATCAGTTAATAGTGCTGCTCCAGTAGACTTCTGCACTGAAATCCATTTCTCAAAAAAGCAGTTTTGAAATCCGACATGGGGCAAGACATTTTGTCAATTTCCCAGCTGCTCCGGTCATGTGACTTGTGCCAGCACTTTAGGAGGGAACTGCTTTCTGGCAGGCTGTTGTGTTTCCATCTCAATGTAACTGAAGGAGTCACAGTGGGACGTGGGCTTTTACTACCGAGTGTTGTTCTTATATCTACCAGGCAGCTGTTATCTTGTGTTAGGGAGCCGTTATCTGGTTACCTTCCCATTGTTCTTTTGTTAAGGTGGCCATACACGGAGAGATCCGCTAGTTTGGCGATGTCGCCAAACAAGCGGATTTCTCCCTGATATGCCCACCTTGAGGTGGGTGATATCGGTCTGATCCGATCATGGGCTCTAGGGCCCAACGATCAGATATAGCGAAGGCCATATGGGCATTCGGATCGCGGGACCGCATCAACGAACAGATGCGGCCTCGAGCCAACAGGATTTTTAGTCCCGCCTGATCGACGTCTGGTCGACTTTCGGCCAGATATCGATCGGTAATGCCCATCGGAGGACCGCATACACAGGCCGATAAGCTGCCGACTTGGTCTGTCGGCAGCTTTTATCGGCCCGTGTATGGCCACCTTAAGGCTGGGGGGGGGGGGGGGGGGGGGGGAGGGAGGGTGTGATATCACTCCCAACTTGCAGTACAGCAGTAAAGAGTGATTGTTGTTTATCAGAGCACAAGTCACCAGGGGCAGTTGCGAAATTGTCAAATGTCTAGCCCCATGTCAGATTTCAAAAGCGAATATATAAAAAATAAAAAAAAAAATTGTTTGCCCTTTTGAGAAATGGATTTCAGTGCAGAATTCTGCTGGAGCAGCACTATTAACTGATGCATTTTTTAAAAAAGCATTTTTCCCATGACTGCTTTAGCATAGTGTCTTTGAAAGTACATTTCATGTACAAATTCACACTCCCCTTTCCTCTCGAATCCCTGTCCCTCTACCCCATATTCCTTCCTACCATTGTCATCAGCAGCAACTTGGGATTCTGGTGCAAAAACCCTACAAGACAAGGAAAGAGAATTCAGTACAGTAATATTAGGTACGCTCTTTTACGGTATGTAAAGAAAGGGAAAATAGACAGAAGTTGAATCTTTAGAAGACAGATAGCACAATATAGTAGAATTACTATCAATCTCTTTGGGTTACTTATCTAACTATAACCTAAGCCCTTACAAATGCAAAATAGACGGCACTATAAAATAGCTAAAGAAATATAAACTCTGCATCAAGGGAAAAAGTCTTAAATCATTTAAATCCAGTTTGCAGTTGTGATTGTCAGTTATGTTTCCACAGACTTACTATACAGTGAAGCGTAAGGATCAGAACACGGCTAGCCACTATGTTACAAACGGCACAGAAAGCATTTTTGGGGTGTTTTCTCATCCTGGTAAATAATAGAAGTATTGCTTGGGTAAGAATCGCTCTCCATTGATTTGAATAGCTTAGATTTGTGGTTGCATCCATGCCTCGGGCCATTATTCCTTAATAAACATTAATCTTACAGAAAATTGTGTAAATGGAGGGCACTCTAATATGCAGAAATCGCAGTATATCAAAATATTTGGGGGTGCAGAAGGCCCAAACAGGACATCATATGAATACAAACAATGAAAAATACTACTTTGTCCATAGCTTTGTTGGTGTGCAAGCCCTCTATTTGTATTTGAGCTATTAATCTCACAGGATGGAGTATAGCAAAAAATTAGTGGAAAAAAAATATTCAAAATCATATTTTATCACATTAGTCAAGCAAAATGAACATTAATTACACTATGGGGCAAATTTACTATTATACCCCAAAATTAGTTAGCCCAAATTTGATTAGCAATCGATGGTCGAATGCTAAATGAATAGTTTTAGGCTACTTTTTATTCGATATTCGACGATCGAATACAAATTTATTCGATCAGTCGAATAAATCATTCGATCAGTCGAATAAATCATTCAAATTATTTATTCAATCAGTCGAATAATTTATTTGATCAGTGGAATAAATAATTCAAATAATTTATTCGATCAGTCGAATAAATTATTCAATCAGTCGAATGATTTGTACGATTCGAACGATCAAAGACTTTGATCGTGCGAATCCTATTCGATCAAGACTTGGCCTCAGAAGCCTATGGGAGTGCTCCCATAGACTTCTATTGCAATTCGGTAGGTCCAATCTGGCGAAGTAGGCAATCGAATAAACTTAAAAATTTAAATCCTTCGCTGATCGAATGATCGCATATCCGTTCATTCGACTCAATTCTAATGTATTAGATTGTTCGACCATTCGCTAGTCGATGATCAAATATGCCAAAAATTGCATATTAGACCACACGAATATATCCTACATTCGAAATTCGATCGAATTTGGTCGAGCTTCAATCTATTCACGTGAATTTCGTAAATCGGCCCCTATATAAATTATTTTAATCTTGTTTTCTTCAGTCTGGGAATTCATAATTATAGCAAGCAGGCAGGAGCCATTTTGTGGACACTGTTATTAAGACAAACCTTGTATCATCTCAGAATCTTGTTTGTGCACCAGAATGGGGGACCCGATGTCTATCCCCATGTCCAGACTACACAATTAAATGGTTAAGAGAACTGGGGGAATGTGTGGGGAGCAGTGGCATCTAGGAAGTGCTGAATGGAAAGTGAAAGTAATTGTCTGCCCTGCCTCTATGCCTAAGGCATAGAGGAGGGGCAGACAATATTTGATTGACGGCTGAGATTTTTAAATGAGCTTAAAACAGCTATGAATGCTGTAATAAAAATATGAAATTGGATTTCATGTTTAATTTGAAAAGGACTTTTATTATAGATTTGTGTGTCTAGGTGACGGGTCCACTTTGATATTTTGAAGAATATTTTTGTCGGTGTGACTTTAAATCAAAACACAAAACAAATAGTAGAGCATCCTTTACAGTAGGTGAAACATTTGATAAAATATAAACACAATGCTAAGAAGACATAAACCCACTCCAAAAAATGTGCTTAAAATGCTCTTCTGAGTACTTGTGATTCTCCCCTCCCCAGATCAATCTTATCACTAAGCACTGTTGTGCCAAAACCAAAAATTAGAAAGATAAATAGAAACAACTCAAGGGGAAAAATGTTCTAATGTTCTTAATGGGCTAACGTCCAATTAAAGTGAAAGTAAAAATACAGGGGGTAATTTGATTCTGTTGTACATTAACACAAGTAACAACCTACGTCTGTATCCGGTTACCCCTCTGTCCCACCAAACACCAAAATAACTGGGCAGAATCAAAATACACAAAATAAACTGAAATGCCTTGCTACTCGTTTATCACTGGTTTATGCGTTTGATTACTACAAGGAAAGGAGTGGTTGTTTATTTCATATTTATTTTTGCGAACAGCAGATATTGGCCTTTAGACAGACACAAAAAAAATGCACCTTATGTTCTCAGCAAAGCTAACTCGGCGACTTTTTCTTCGCTTTTCAGTGGTTGAATCCTACAAGAAGGAAATTGAACTGTTAGATTCAGTGTCATAGAATCAAACTATGGTCACTGGTAAATAGTTTTAAAAATTTTAATGGACAGGTTGGTAGCATACTCCTTGCAGTTGGTCTTTATTTATTAATTATATATTTTGCGTTATTTGCCTACCTCTTTCTAGCTTCTAAACTGGGCTCACTGGCCCCAGCAGGCAAAAACCTTTGCTGTGTAAGGCGATAATTTTATTACAATTATTACTTTTAATTACTAATCTTCCTACTCGGTCCCCTACTATTCCAGTCTAATTCAAACCACTGTTTGCAAAACAAAGAACCAAATAGCTGATGAAATGCCAAACTGCAGAACTTTCAAACAAAAGGCTAAAATAACTGAAAAAACATTAACAAAAAAAAATGAAGATCAGCTGCAAATGCTCTACATAAAATAACGAAGTGTCTTGGGATTTTTGTTCCACTACATAATATACAAGACCTGTGGTTACTTTCATATCAGGACAGGCAAAATAAGATTTGAAGAAAAAAAAAATAATATACTGAATGCTCACATTTCATTTAGTCCACTAATCCTGGGTACTTTTCAGTCTGCCAACTGGATTAAAGGGATTGTTCACCTTTGAATTAACTTTTAGTATGCTGTAGAGAGGGATACTCTGAGACAATTTGCAATTGGTTTTCATTTTTTATTATTTGTGGTTTTATAGTTATTTAGCTTCTTATTCAGCAGCTCTTCAGTTTGCAGTTTCAGCAATCTGGTTACTAGTATCCAACTTACCCTTGTAACCAGGCACTGTTTTGAACAAGAGACTGGAATACGAATAGGAGAGGCCTGAATAGAAAGGAGTAATAAAAAGCAGCAGTAACAATACATTTGTAGCCTTAAACATTTGTTTTTTTTAGATGGGTTCAGTGACCCCCATTTGAAAGCTGCAACGAGGCAGAAGAAAAAGCAAATAACTTCAACCATCGAATAGTCAGATAAAATTTTATTCGAATTCGACTATTCGATGGTCGAATTTAAATAATTTGCATATTCTAAGATTCGAATTCAAATTTAATTAAAATTTGATCGAACTTCAAATTATTCATGTTAATTTAGTAAATCTGCCCCTTAGAGTTAGCCATTCTATAACACATACAGGATTCTGCATTGAAATCCATGTCTCAAAACAGATTTTTATATATTTCATTTTGAAATCTGACATGGGGCTAGACATTTTGTCAATTTCCCAGCTGCCCCAAGTCATGTGACTTGTGCTCTGATAAACTTCAGTCACTCTTTACTGCAAGCTGGAGTGATATCACCCCCTCTCTCCCCCCCCAGCAGCCTAAGGACCCTTACACACGAGCGTTTTTACCTGCGCTCCCCTGCGTTCCATTTTGCTGCGGTCAGCCGCAGGGGAGCGCAGGTATAGATGCACTTCAATGGGGCTGTACTCACACCAACGCATGTAGGCGCCAAACGCAGGAAAAATGCAGCATGTTGTGTCTGAACCTGCGTTTGGCGCCTACATGCGTTCGTGTGAGTACAGCCCCATTGAAAAGCATTGAGTGCGTCTATACCTGCGCTCCCCTGCGGCTGAACGCAGCAAAACAGAACACAGGGGAGCGCAGGTAAAAACGCCCGTGTGTAAGGGCCCTAACAACAGAACAATGGGAAGGTAACCAGATAACAGCTCCCTAACACAAGATAAAAGCTGCCTGGTAGATCAGCACAGAACAGCACTCAATAGCAAAAACCCATGTTCCACTGCGTACTATTCAGTTACATTGAGAAGGAAAAACAACAGCCTGCCAGAAAGCAGTTCCCTCCTAAAGTGCTGGCACAAGTCACATGACCAGAGCAGCTGGGAAATTGACAAAATGTCTAGCCCCATGTCAGATTTCAAAACCGAATATAAAAAATCTGTTCTTTTGAGAAATGGATTTCAGTGCAGAAGTCTACTGGAGTAGCACTATTAAACGATGCATTAAAAAAAAAAAAAAAAAAAACATCTTTTCCCATGACAATATCCCTTTAAAAGTGAACCACCCCTTTAAAGGAGAATTCAACCTGAGGGGGAAAATCCGTACCTTCACTTTTAAAGAGGTTGTTCACCTTTGAGTTAACTTTTAGTATAATGTAGAGAGTGATATTCTGAGACAATTTGCAATAGGTTTTCATTTTTTATTGTTTGTGGTTTTATAGTTATTTAGCTTTTTATTCAGCAGCTCTCTAGTTTGCAGTGTCAGCAATTTGGTTTCTAGGGTACAAATTATCCTAGCAACCCTGCATTGATTTGAATAAGAGACTGGAATATGAATAGGAGAGGGACTGAATAGAATGATAAATAATAAAAAGTGGCAATAACAATACATTTGTAGCCTTACAGAGCATTTGTTTTTAGATGGTGTCAGTGACCCCCATTTGAAAGCTGCAAAGAAACAGAAGAAAATTGCAAATCATTAAAAAACTATGAAAAATAAATAATGTAGACCAATTGAAAAGTTTCTTAGAATTGGCCCTTCTACAATATACTAAAAGTTAACTTGAAGGTGAACCACCCCTTTAAATAGAAACATACACCAACACCAAGGAACAATAATTTGAATTTTCCCTACAGGAAAAGTGCTTACTCACCTGGACTATATTTATTATTGATTTTATTATTATTGTTCTCTGGCCGGCCAGTGTTTTAGTGACTGTATAATAAATTATATTTTTAAGATATTGGTTTTGCAGTCCACCAAATATGTAAAGTAGCACAGTGAAGCTTCCTATATGCATAATGATTGCAGCCAGTGCTCTACAGAATTCATTACTTGCAATTGAATGTGATGGGCATACAGTTTACCACAATCTGGCTCTTCACAGAGTGAACTGTAGCAGTAGCAGTGTGTGATACACATAGATTACTAGCCTTGCTATTAAATCATTGTGTATTTGTCTCCTTCTCTCACCATGTACCCTGCAAGATGCCTTCAGTGCCTGAACACAGATCTGGTCATGTGACACTTTCACCCACCCAGCCAGGAAATGGAAGCCTAGAGAAAACAGGATTTCCTGTCTCACTGCAGGTGGGAGGAGCCCAGACAAAGCTGAAAAAACAGGCTGTTATAATGCAGTCTGAGTTTCTGGGTGGTGCTTACTTTGAAACAGATCTTTAGTGGGCTCTGTAGAGTTAATTATTCAACATATAAGGTTTTCTGACCAAATATATGTAATTTGGAGTGACTGAGCCTATGGGTGTAACAAGACATATTTGAATAAGGTGAAAGACTAAGTTTGTCTGACACAATCACATAGAACTGGAGCTGGTCTCTAGTGTGCATGGAACCACAGAGAAATAGGGAGTTTAAAGGAGAATTCAACCCTGTAATAAAAAACACTGTACCCCTCCACCCCACGTAGACCCCCACCCTCCAGCCTAGCTGCATCCCCCCCCGTGGGAAATGTCCCATACTTTATACTTACCCCTCAGCTAGGTTTGCCACCCGGCCGGTAAAACACCAGCCAAGGCCAGGGCCGGTATTACAAATTTACTGGCAATGTAGCTGCCGGTAAATTTGTAATACCCCTTAAAAATGGCCCTTGCCTTGCTCTAAATCTAATAAAAACTTACCTTTCTCGCGTCTTCAGCCGATCGATTGCGTGGCTCCGCCCCCTTTGACGCCACATCACGCCCCTTTTGACGTCACGCCCCCTTTTGGCCCCGCCCCCGCCGGCCGGTATAAAAATGTTCAAAAGGTGGCAACCCTACCCTCAGCGCAGATTCAGGCACATAGCCATCTTGCAGGTCTTCGTTAAGCGGAGTGGGAGATCAGCGGTGCATGCACAGTTGGACAGAAATTGCCAATCTTCCAGTCAATTTAACAAAGACCCACAAGATGTGTGAAACTCTGCCTGCCTGAATCTGTGCCGAGGGGTAAGTATTAAGTATGGGGCATTTCCCCCGGGGGGGTCTACGTGAGGTGGGTTGATTAAAAGGTTGATTTCTCCTTTAAACTACAACAGAAGCCCAATTACTAATCACAACCCACCAACAGTTTATTAGACTAGATGTAATTGGGTATTAGACGAGATGGATGTTGAAAAAAGACAAAGTCCATCAAGTTCAACCCCTCCAAATTAAAACCCAGCATAAACACAAACACACACACACATACCCTCCACACTTTCACACAAACCGTATTTGCCCATTGCAATACTAAGTAATGTCTGTCCAAAAAATCATCCAAGCCCCTTTTAAAAGCATTAAAAGCATCAACAGAATCAGCCATCACAACATCACCCGGCAGTGCATTCCACAACCTCACTGTCCTCACTATAGTGTTATTTAACAATTGTGATAGAAAATATTCAACAGTTAAAGTTAATAAAAAGACTAGATTCACAGCTTTGTGTTGCACAGTTCAGTATAACATTTTCCCAGTCTGAAGTATTATAAAATAGTCCCCTGCATAGTTACATATAGAGAGAATTTCATGCTGTAACCACATTTCCATGATAAAAGTGCACAAATATGCTCAGCAACCCTTGGGCTGGTACCAGATGTGGCTAAAGGGGGAGATCAGTTGCCAACCGACAAATCGGCTCTTCTTTGGAAGACTAATCTCCCCTAAATTTCTTCCCGCCGGCTAGAATGTAAATCGCAGGGGGTATGGCACTCAACACACTTCGGCTTTCCAAAGTTTCCTCGTGAGGCAACTTCGGGCGACTTCAGAAAACAAATTGTTCCGAGTAGCATGGAAGGCATTTAGGGGAGATGAGTCCCCCGAAGAAGAGGCGATTTGTTGCTGGGCGACTAATCAACCTCAGTAGCCACGTCTGCTACCACCCTCACAGAAATGGCATACAGAGCAGCTCTTCACATTGAGCGATTTCAAGTTCGGATGACAGGAGATAATTCTTACAACTGCATAGGAATAAATGTGGGCAATATAAGCATCTTAGTTCTCCGAGGTGCCAAACTCTTGAGCAACAAAACATTCAGAAGTCCTCTGTGTGCCATTTCCATTAGGCAGTAGCAGAACAAACAGGGGTAGAACACACCAGGGCCAGCACCACCTTGGGTTCAGTCAGAGCCTTATGCACAGCCGTTCTATAATAAAGACTGTGTCTGCAGGATGTGCATCCAGGACCCCCACCCCCCGTGAGGAAACCGTGTAACTTCGGAGAACGAAGCGTGTGTTATGAAAAATTGCCAGAGGGAAGGCAGAGAAAGAAAGTCCAGGGAGATTGACACCCAGAAGAAGAGACATTTCTCCCCAAATCTGCCCATGTACCCTTAAGGTCCCCATACACGGGCCGATAAAAGCTGCCGACAAACCGAGTCGGCAACTTATCGGCCGGTGTGTGAAGCCATCTGACGGGCTTCCCCGATCGATATCTGGCCGAAAGTCGGCCAGCTCTCGATCAGGCAGGTTAAAAAAACCCAGTCAGATCGCAGCCGCATCTGCAACTTCATGCGGCGCTGTGATCCGACCGCCCGTTGTGGATGCATTATGATCCGATCGTTGGGCCCTATGGCCCACGATTGGATCAGCCCGATATCGCCCACTTCAATGTGGGCATATCGGGGAGAGATCTGCTAGTTTGGCGACAAACAAGCAGATCTCTACGTCTATGGTCACCTTTAGTGTAGTTTTCAGTACACTTAGGGGGCTGATTTATTAAGGGTCGAATTTCGAAGTGGAAAAATCTTCGAAATTCGGCCATCGAATTGAAAGACTTCGAATATCGAAGTCAATTTTCTTTTCACCGAATTTGGCTATCCTGCACTCAAAGTAAAATCGCTCGATCGCACTAATAAATCGTTTAGATTGGTACGATTTTAGCGTGCGATTGAAGATTTTACCTCGATAAAGTAAAATAAAAATGCTCTAGAAGGTCCCCATATGCTAACATAGAACTTCGGCAGGTTTAATTTGGCGAAGTATTGAAGTTTTTTTTTTTTAAAGAGACAGTACTTCGATTTTCGAAGTCTAAGGATTTTACTATTCGACCGTTAAAATTGAATGGTCGAAGTAGCCTATTCGATGGTCAAATTATTCTAAAAATTACCTTTGGAATTCAAACTTTTTGAAATTCGAATATTCACTTCCACCCTTAGTAAATCAGTCCCTTAATCTATATGTGAAGACATACCTGATAAGGAACATTTCCAAGATCTCTCAGAGGGCTCCGTGGTACTTTTAAAATCTAGAATAAATACACAGTATTAAGCAAAGTGTGTGTGTGTGTGTGTGTGCGTGCGTGTATACATATATAATATATTTATTTATTTAGGCCATATGTGTGTTCACACCAAATAGGCATATGCTGTAGTATAAGGATAAGGTGCATTTTATAAACCAAGTTTAAGCTAACCAAACTGTATAATAGTTTTTTTATAAGGCCTTAGGCTGTATGGGCAGGGGGCTGACATACCCATATTCAGGTGTGGGCAGCCCTTGATTTCAAATGGCAAATTAACCTTTACGGTGCAGAACAAAACTAAATTAGGAAAGTACAATAAATACAAACTCAAAACAAACTGCAGATTGCCTTGAGTTGCTAGTGTTTATGACTATGCGAAAATCCAAGTTGCAGAAAGAGACAGTCTTTGAATCAGTTACTGTTTTGAATACAAAAGAGTGAACACAAATTCTACTTACAGAGGAAAGGCGTCTCCTGTGGCTGCGCTCTGTCACATCACTAGCAAGTTGGTGAAAGGGTTGGGCAGAAGGAAAAGGAAAGTAAAGATAATATATTTCCAATGAATTACAGTTTTTATAAACACATCAGCCATCATTCTCTTGGTTATTAAAGAGGTCAGGGAAATGGGATGGATGTTTTGTAAAAAATAAAAAGAGCTGCTTTATCACATTAGATGCACACGTTCTGTGGTGTCATTTTGAATTGCCTTAGCTAAAAAAATTCTTATCTGTCCACTCCAGCCCGTATGCCATTAGACTTTTTTTAACAATTAGAACAATATAATTCTAAGCAATTTTACCAGTTACATTTACTTTTTTTTTATGGTATAAAAATGATTTGTAAATGTCAAAGCAATATTTGTTTGTCCCGCTAATTCTGATTTTGGAAACAGAAGGCAGTTATCCAAACAATCCTTTGCAGGCTTCCTCACGGGTCTGCAAATCAGCTGACTTTCACACAGTTGCCATAAGCAGTAGAACCAGAACAGACATACAAAGTCTGACACAAGCACAGACTGCTGCTATGTTTAATGAAAGTGTGCTTAGCTGGTTGGACTAGAGCACTGTGCATAGCATTCAGGGAGGCTTTGGAGAGCAAAGAATTGAAAAAGACCAGTTAGGAAGCACACGTATATTGTTTACTTACCTATCTTGTGGCAGAAGATCACCGTCCATTTTTACAGCTGCTGGGACCCTGCAAAAGTCACACAATAATTTTTATTTCTGATCTTAGGTAACGAGACAAGTACCCAAAACCACTCCTGCTGAGTTCAAGAGAAATCAACCGACACCATTGGTATAAGAGGTTTTCCATTCAAAATGCACATCAAGTAATAATAGTGTTAGCAGGTTTCTACTGAAGTCAATGAGACATGACAGAGGTGAATTATAGGCGCCCTAAGCACACTGGCAAGGAAATGCTTCCACCAAAACAAATGAGAACGCTAGAGCACCAACCATGAGTGAAACATGGCATCATATGACTAGAACAGGACATGCAGCTAGTCTTACACTCATACAGGAGCGTAACTACAGAGAAAGCAGACCCTGTGGCTGCAGTGGGGCCCAGGGTGTATAGGGGGGCCTATCTGGCCCTAATTAATGTGTAATTTCAACATTTATTGGTAAAAAGGGAAAACCTATGGATATGTTGGGGGCCCTAAAATTAATTTACTGTGGGGCCTTGCAACATCTAGTTATGCCACTCATTTGTGCAGGACTATAGGACATCCTAAACAAACCCATATGGTTAAATGGAAACGATCACAAAAATGAAAATTGTATACAAGCATCAGCATAATAAATAAGAATTTAAATACAATCAATTCAATATTCTGCATTTGTGCAATAGGCAGTTATTATGTTAGATTTTGTTTGTACTGGAATCAGTTATTTGAGTGAACTCTAATACATCTGCTAGGAAAGGAAGCCCCTATAAGATATATTGTATCTAACGATCAATGAATATATGACACCCAACTGCTGCAGATGCTGAGAGAGGAATAGTGAACATAAACTTGATTATTTCAGAAACGGTGCAGATTATAAAAATTTTCCAGCAATCGATTATCGCGTCGGCTAGTTGATACAGTCCTACTACAAGTTGGCGCCCATTTCCTTCTTTATGATCCAGTCGTGTGGCCCCAGGGCCAAATGATTGGATTAACCCAATAGCACCCTGCCTTTGGTGGACATATTGGGTTAAGATCCGCTCATATGGCAACATTGTCAAACGAGCGGATCTTATTGTGTATGACCTTAATTCAAGACTGGTCAAACCACTATTTGCCCGACATGATTAATTGTGGTATCATTAATTCACTCTGCCTTCTTGGGAAGACCCTTAAAGGGTTTTTCACCTTAAAACACTTTTTCCAGTTTTGTCGTTAACCAGAAATAATGAACTACTTTCTATTTGTGATTGTTTTTCTAATATTGAAGTTTAAAGCTTCATTTTTCATCCTCTAAGGCTTGTGCCACATGGGCAAATTCGGGGAGATTAAGTTGCCTGACGAATAAACGCCTCTTCTTCTGGGTGAAAATCTCCTCAAACTGCCTTCCCGTCACCTACAATGAAAAGTCGCCAGCGCTAAAGCACATGCAGCGCTTTGTTTTTCGAAGTTTCCTTGTGATGCAACTTCAGGAAAGCGCCACATGTGCTTCAGCGCTGGCGACTTTTCATTGTAGCAGACGGTAAGATATGAGAAGGCGGTTTGTGGATATTGTCACCCAGAAGAGGCGATTAGTCTCCAGGCGAGTAAATCTGCCCATGTCACAAGCCTAAACCAGCTCTGGGGGAGTTGATGATCTTTTAACTGTTCTAAATTGATACATTTTATCTTTGTCCCTGCTGAACAGAACCCCTGAGATCCAATAAAGGCAGCTGTTAGGATTGATACAATAGTTGCTAATACCCCAGATATGCTGCTGAGAAATGTATCAACTAAATGTATTAACTAAATGTAGCATATTGTAACAGTTCAGAAGCTGCCAGACTGAAACACCAAAGACATGAACATTAAACTTTAAACTTAAATTTTGGGAAAACAGTAAAAAATAAAAAAATGGTAAGCAATTGAAAAAAAGTACTTATTTTTCGAGAACAACTCAACCAAAAAAAAAAAAAAAGGATATGGAAGGTGAACAACCCCTTTAAAGGAACAGTAATTACAAAAAATTTAGAATGTTTTAAAGGAATGACAATACAATGCAGTGTTGCCCTGCACTAGTAAAACTGATATGTTTTCTTCAGAAACTCTAGTATAGTTTATATAAATGGCTGCCCCTATGACTACACAGCAGCTTGTTTATATAAACTAATAAACTATAGTAGTACTTATCCGTTATTAGGGTATCCACCTGGCCGGTATTTTACCTGCCTGGCCGGTAAAAATGATGGTTGATCCCAATGTCATTAAAGGACACCTATTGCAAAAAAGTTACCCCCAACCAAAGGTGTGGGCTGATAAAGTCTGCATTCCGGTTGGGGATAACAGTGCTTTTAAAAAAAAAAAAAAAAA
>CM044446.1:90832919-90861468 GCA_024363595.1 Xenopus borealis | reverse complement strand
TAAAAAAAAAAAAAAAGAACATACAGACGTGATTGTATTGTGTATATGCTGATTACCAAACCAGGCTACATTGTATAACAAATAGGCAGCTGAAAGAGAATTTCAGAGGTAGATACTATATATAGAGGAATGCCAATGATTAAAATGGAAGCAGCCCACCTCTAGCTTTTGTTGTTAATTCCCTCAGGATTGTACCAATTGCATTCCTATGGTGGTGGTTTGACCTGTTACATTTTGGGCAAGTCCCACTCAGGTGTTCGTTTCTATGATGGTTCAGAATGGCACAGGTTGTTATTATTAAGAATTTGCTGCCATCTATAATAATTCTGCCAGGGTTTATATTTGTATTCCACACACCCCCGCAAGGATTCCAGTGGGCTGCTCTTGTGACGTCTGTAATATATGTGTGCGTCAGGAGAGAGAGGTGCAGGGAGCGTACGTGCCACTCATCTGCTTATTATTACACAGTGCGCCTTCTCAGTCATTACTAATTCGTAGCCTGCAGGATTTCTCTAGGTACCCGCAGCCCAGAGCAGCGTTCCATCACCTCACAAATCCTCCCTGCGCTCGCTCCTTCTGGGATCCAGTCTCCGTTTAGAGAACTGCTAGTCGCTGGGGCTAGATCCGACAGCCATGATTTTAAATTTAACCGCCACCAGAAGAATCCTCTAATATGTCGCGCTAGATTGGCTGCGCGCTGATTGGTTAAAATCACAACCCCTCCTTCATTGGATAAGGAAAAGCGCTGGTGTTGTCTGAGGCGTTATGATTAGATTCGGCTTGGGGAAGGCATAAAAAGCCTTTATATGTAGTGAATTAATGTGACTCGGCGCAATGCGCGGGCCTTTACGGGCACCTTGGAAGAATGTGATAAATAAATCCGTTCATCCACACAGTACGATAGACTATATTTGGAAAAGCTTACCGTCGGATTTCTTATCTCTGACGAGGTGGCCGAGTGGTTAAGGCGATGGACTGCTAATCCATTGTGCTCTGCACGCGTGGGTTCGAATCCCATCCTCGTCGTGAGGTTTAATGTTTGCCTTTTTTTAAAAAAACGTATAATGTAAATTTATTGTAATTAAACAGGAGATACACAAACGCTGCCATAATTATTATGGTGCACATACAAATGGGCTCTCTATCATTTTAATGTGTGTTCAGCGAAAGCAAGAGTGTGGCTGCTATTTATTTCTACTGGTATGGGACCTGTTATCCAGAATACTCGGGACCTGGGGTCTTGCTGATAACGGATCTTTCTGTAATTTGGTTTTTTTTTAAGTCTACTAGAAAATCATATAAACATTAAATAAACCCAATAGGCTGGGTTTGCTTCCAATAAGGATTAATTATATCTTAGTTGGGATCAAGTACAAGCTACTGTTTTATTATTACACAGTAAAAGGAGATCATTTTAAAAAATTTGGATTCAACGGAGTCTATGGGAGACAGCCATTCTGTAATTTGGAGCTTTCTGGATAATGGGTTTCCGGATAATGGATCCCATGCCTGTATAGGGTTTGGAGGCAGGAGGACTGCAGTAAATTTACCGTGCAAATTGAATTTAAAGGAGAAGGAAAGGCTGGATACACTAAGTATCCAGTAGATCGCGCATCGTTCCAGCCGGATGGAGTCGGCTTTAGCCGCAAAGAAATTCCGCACGGGGGGGGGTTAGCTGCATGGCCCACACCAGGCCCGCCCCCACCTTGTTGTGTTACTGACTGTAGCTACCAGACTGCTGACACTGCAAACTGAAGAAAATGCAAAAAAACACACATAATAAAAAAGACCCAAACATTGCAGCTTCACTCAGAATATCACTCCCTTTATCATACTAAAAGTTTACGCAAAGCTGAACCCCTTTAAAGGTGCCAAACGTAAGGCACCTCCAAGTGATTAAAGTGAAGTAACTCAAACCCAGGGCCAGTGCTCCTATCAGGTGAAATCTGCACCGGCCCGAAGTTATAGAAACGAGCACCACACAGATCAATACTTCCCCGGACTGACGCATGCGCATTAGAACAAAAAAGCCGATTTTAAAGTTAAAGTTTGGCTTTTCGTTCTAATGCACATCAGCGCGAAGACGGAAGTAAGTTCCCCGAGTGGTGCTTGCTTCTATTACCCGGGGGCCGGTGCAAGGAAATCATTTTGAAAAATTTGAATTATTTGGTTAAAATGGAGACTATGGGAGATAGTGTTGCCACCTGGCCGGTATTTTACCGGCCTGGCCCGTATTGAGCCCAATGTTATTAATAGGAGAAAGAGATAAATATATAGGAAGGCTGGTATTTTTTTCAAGAAAAGGTGGCAACCCTAATGGGAGACGGCCTTAACGGGTTTCAGGATAACAGGACCCATACCTGTACTGCTGTGTTAGTTCAGGTGAAGCAGTCAGACAAGCACAGGAACGTTGGTACATTTATTACAACATTTCAGGTAACACAGCCTGCTCCTTGCTTCTTGCTCTCCGCTTAAACAGGAAGAGGGAGAACAGGAATCATAAGGCAATGGCAAAACATCAGGAATGCCCTTAAAGGGGAATTCAACCCTTCCCCCCGCCCACCACCCTGTAGGCCCTCTCCCTCCTCCCCCCCCGGGCCTACCTATCATCCCAGGCAAATGTCCCTAAGTTGCTACTTACCTCTTCATGCAGGTCCCCTCCAGCCAGATTCTCTGGCGCCATCTTCTCCAGCAACGTCTTCTTCCTGGATCTGTCTGTGCTTGGTGGCGCATGTGCGGTAGAACGCATTTGCCGGTTAGTACTACTGCGCATGCGTCTAAAGTTCACGAAGTTCGCTTATTGAACTTCGTGAACTTTGTAATGTCTAACATAACAGAACACAACTTCCTGCTTTTCAGCTCTCTAACTCTGAGTTAGTCCGTAACTTGAAGGGGGGGCCACATGGGACACAACTGTTCAGTGAGTTTACAATTGATCCTCAGCATTCAGCTCAGATTTAAAAGCAAATAGTTATGGCCCGTGTGCCCCCCCCCCCCCCAAAGTCTCTGATTGGTTACTGCCTGGTAACCAATCAGTGGAAGACAAGAGAGCTGAAAAGCAGGAAATAGTGTTCTGGCTATTATGTTAAACATCAGGTCACTCCAGCCTTTATACATTACATTTTTGCCTAACTAACTATATTGAAAACATGTTTTATTTTGCACAGTCTATTTTACCCAGTTTTTCACTCAAAACTAGGCTGAGAGTATTTCATACAAACTGCTTTATCTGCCATTACATCCACCACACTGTGGCAGCATTCAGCTGCATGTGTAACAGCGACAAGCAATCTGGATTCTAGGCACAATAAAAGTAGAGAGACCACATCATTGCTTTTTAAATGGAACTGTGCCATAATGTATGCTTTATTCTACTGTACACCAAATATATATACAAGAGATCTTTGTCTATTTCTTTTTAGGAACAGATGTGACACATAGGTGTGTTTTACACCAGGATACTAAAATTGAAGCTGATTTACATCACACATGGCATTTTCTCAGCCAGAGGAAAAATGCTGTCCAATCTGCCCTGATTCAAATGTTTTTTTGGGGCACACAGGCTGACTGGTCTTTAGTTTGTCTGCAGAGATAATGCTACATTAAATGACAGCCAAGTATCACCAAATGATTTGAAGAAAGTATCCTTTGCACATAGAAAGCATCCTGTGGGAGAGGAGCAAACACTAGCAATGCATGAACACAAACACACTTTATTCCCATAGCACAAACAGTGCTAGACTGCATGTCCATTAATGCATTACAAATTGCAATTATAAATGAGCCGTCCAGATGCTTGCACATCAGCTTAGCAGCAGCTGCTGCAAACCAGCCTATGTTTCTTTATAGCAAGGAAAAAGGAAATGATAACATGGCAGCTACCTAGTAATAACATAGTAATTACAAAAATGAATTGTTTGTCTGCCGATTTAGATAGGAAAGGAGCCCCCTAGAAGATATATTGGATCTAACTTACCCTAAAGAGATGGGGGATCCGGGTGCAAAACGCCCCAAACTTTCAGCTCAAAAAGACAATATAGCAACTAGGTAAATTGTGCACCCTTCTACGATTTTGAAATGAAAATTCTATAAAATCGTAGAAAAATTCGAAGGTTGTTCGATCAAAAACGTAAGATCGAATGATTTTGAGAACAAATCGTAAAAAAAGTTTGATTATTCTAGAAAATTGTACGAATCGAACGATCGGAGTTTTCGAACATAAAACTTAGAAAAGAAGCCTATGGGGGGTTCCCATAGGCTTCTATTGCAATTTGGTAGGTTCAATCTGGCGAAGTAGGCAGTCGAATAAAATTTTAAAGGGGAAGTACTTCGATCATCCAATGATCGAATAATTGAAGTAGCCAAATTTGCATGTTCGAAGTAGTGTTTTTACACTGGAATGATGCTATATTGCTAACAATTAGTTTTTTTTTACATTGAAATGACATGCCATTGGGGAATATATATATATATATACCTCCTTCGAAGAATCGGCACTCACGACACTTAGTACGAATATGCCTGGGTGCAGTGTCCAAATACAAGCATTTCTATCCACAACAAAGGGTCCGCACTCTCAGGACTTAAAACAAAACAAAAAAGTTTATTAACTAAAAGACTAACGTTTCGGCCCCCTCCGAGGCCTTTCTCAAAGTGCTAGATAGTACAACATGAATGCATTAAATACTCCCAATGGCGGGAAAAAATGATCAGCTGACATGACCACTACCTCATCAAAATGCATCAAAAGGTTAAACTTCCCTAAAAAACACCCCTAAAGAAGTTCATTAAAATCAATTACTATGTAACTAAACCAAACTTGTTCGCTACTTTATATGTTGGATCTATATCGAGTCATTCTTTAATTATCTTAGTAATGTTACAAATAGTATTTAGTAATAGTCAATTTTTATTACTATTTGTAGTAGTAATTGATTTTAATGAACTTCTTTAGGGGTGTTTTTGTAACAGATGATGTATAAGATCAACACTCTTTATATTTTAAACTGTTTATTTTTTCAAACTTATTTTTTCATACTTAGTTTTTCATTGTTTAGGGAAGTTTAACCTTTTGATGCATTTTGATGAGGTAGTGGTCATGTCAGCTGATCATTTTTTCCCGCCATTGGGAGTATTTAATGCATTCATGTTGTACTATCTAGCACTTTGAGAAAGGCCTCGGAGGGGGCCGAAACGTTAGTCTTTTAGTTAATAAACTTTTTTGTTTTGTTTTAAGTCCTGAGAGTGCGGACTCTTTGTTGTGAATATATATATATATATATATATATATATTTATATTTATTTCATTATGGGATGCCACTGTATCTCAATTGTTAATCTGATTGTTGCCTTGTACCCTGGGGTAGGAAAAGAATAAAAAAAAAAGTATAGTAACTTAGTATAACAAGCTATCACAAATGGATTGATAATAAGATATTCAGTCGCATACATTGAAAGAATTTAGACATTCAGATGAATATTATATTGTTCCTATAAGATATTGATCAGTGTGCCAAATGGATCATGCTTCCAGGTCTGTTAAAGGAGTGGCTCACCTTTACAAAACATGAATATTCATTTGCCTATTCATGTTCCAGTCTCTTATTTAAATAAACTATATAACCACAAATAAAAAATGAAGACCAAATGCATATTGTCCCAGAAAAGCAATAGCCACATAGTCCTAAAAATTAATTTAAAGGAAACCATCCCTTTAATCCCCTGGCTTGCAACATTGTTTCAGGAGTCGGAGGCAGGATTACAGAGGGAAAAAATGCTTTTTTTTTTTTAATAGCAAGTACAGAATGTCTACTGTTTGGGTGGCATCTCCTGTAAAATGAATGAGACTAGTCTGAGCCAGTATTGTGCAGGGCTAGGTACTAGTGCTAGGAGGCAGAGGCACCTGCTTAGGGTGTAACTATTTTGGAAAAGGCGGAGCACTACTGCAAAAAACATTAATTGCAGTGTATGCACATAAACAAGGCACCAAATCCAGTGTCATCTTACCTATGCACTGTGGTGAGTCCATGTATGGAGAGTACTGTATATAATGAGCTCTGTCTGTCATCAGCAATATGTCATATACACACTGTGATTTAATCACATCATTCTCTATAAAAGGAGAGAAATATACAAGTCAGTTTAGGCATTCCCGTTAAGAAGAATAAGGCTAGAAATGCTGTATTTTGTATACTAAACATAAACATGAACTTACTGCACCACAAGTCTAATCAAACAAATGATTTATGCTTTCAAAGTTGGCCACAGGGGGCTGTCATCTTGTAACTTTGTTATACATCTTTGCAAGACCAAGACACATGCTCAGTGTGATCTGGGCTGCTTAGGGATCATCATAAATGATCAAAAAACAAAGCTGCTTGAGTTCTGCATGGCTGGTAAGTAAGGCGCCCCCTGCTGTTCATAAGTATGATTGTTTCCCTGCCAGAAGTTAGAGACCGTCTGACAATTCCTATCCACAGCAGTAAATGAAGGGAGAATTTCACTGCATACAGTCAGGTTTCTTATAAAAACGGTAAACATTTTTTAATTAAAGTATATTGGAGATAGATTTCTTTTTCATTAATGAAAGTAAAAATAGGATTTTATTTATTTGCCTTTCCTTGTCCTTTAACAATCAGACATCTCATTTACCCATGTGTGCCCATGAATATAGGGATGAATATAAAATGGGAAGCTGAACTGCTTCTTTTGTTTCAGATACGTTCAATACCCAGACACTCAGCAAGCCCGGATATATCGGTCTGATCACAATGTAAATGTAATAGGGGCTGAACCATACAAAGGCACATGAAATATGTAGTGTTATAAGTCTGCAATAAGAACAGCATATTTGTTTTAGTGCAGTTAGAGGTCCCAAGCTACTTGCCCCCATTGTTGGTAGTGAGCAATCTAGTGCAATCCGTGATATTTAGTGCTGCTACTTGCATCAGTGGCCAGGGACCAAAAGCAATTACCTGCATTTTCATCTGTTTTGTGCTACAGCCCAAGGTGGCATAAAGTAAACACCATATTTCCAGGTTAAAACAATTCAGATGTTATGGTAGGTCTAAACAAATAACGAAAGCCTGGGAACAAATGTTCTTCATTTATTGTAATGTCAGCTATTTCTGCAGCCTATTTAATTTAATGTCAGCTTTTGAAGCAGCCTATTTAATTTACAGAGTCCCTCAGTAATGACATACAGTACGATGAATGAACTCACTGTGTAGATTGTTGATAAGGTCAGTGTGAGTTTTCCCAGTGGAGGTCCATGCCATGGCTCTGTTAATCAGTAATCCAAATGGCAATGTAATTGAGAACAATCATTTCATAGAAGAAAAATTCAGGATACAGGGGCTGTCCTGTCAAACAGAAGAGAGAGAAAGTCCCAAAAATTAACTTGCTACATTTGCTACCAATTTATAATGCATTTCAATTAGTTTTTTCCGCTATGAACATTATTTATGAAATAAAGAGGTGTAAAATACTAACCAGATGTATATCTGCCTGTAAATGGTCACTTCTAATTAGTCTTATACAGTCCTGCACCAGTCACTTGCTTTCAATTGCTTTAGGTTGTGTATGTGACTGACAGAGAGTCTTGCACATGCCCCCCATAATGTAACATTAACACTGCAATGCTTCACCCTTGCTATTAACACAGTAAATATTGTATCTCAAAGTTTCCTTGCTTATATCCTTTCAGAAAAAGTGACTTTAAAGGATCAGGAAAGGTTAAAACTAAGTTAGCCTCATCAGAAAGGTCAATCTAAATCAGGCCTGGACTGAGAGTCAAAATAGGCCCTGGCATTTCAGGTACACAGAGGCCCAATGAGCCCACACAGAGGCCCAAACAGCCCCCACCAGCCCACTAAATACTGACTTTCTATGGGACCTTATAGCAGCCCCTCTGGCATTTGCCCTAACCCACATATTGCCAGTCCGGGCCTGATCTAAATATACCAGTAAACCTTCAAATGAATGCTGCTCTGAGTCCTCTTTCAAAAGACTGTAGCAGAAGAATCAGGTGCACACCCAAGCCATTCAGCATCGTGTCCACCTGGTGCACAGACCCTGGGAAGTCAGCACTTCCCCAATACTCTCTGAAACAAACAATTTGGTACTGGCACTCGAGGCGATTTCAAACAGGGGGATAAGCCCCTTTCGTGATTATTTGTGACACAAATAAACATGTAAGGAGCTTGTCCCCTGTTTGAAATTGCCTCGAGTGCCAGTACCTAATTGTTTGTTCGTCTGTCAAAAGAAACACAGCATTTCTTTCCTTCTATTGTGTACATGCGCTTCTGTATCAGACTTCCTGCCTTCATCGTAAACCTCCTAGCCCGGGCGTGAGCATGCTCAGTTTGCTCCTCCCCCCCCCTTTCTGCTGTAATCTGAGCCCAGAGCTATAAGTGAGGAGGGGGAGACTCAGGCAGGAAGTTATGTCACACCAAACTAATATGGCAACTGCTATCCTATACAAACACAGAAGGGCAAATTCACTAAAGCGTGAAGCGGCTAACGTTAGCTCTAATTCGCCAGCGTAACGTCAATTTGAAACTTCGTCGATTCACTAACAGTGTCCCTGGCGAAAATTCACTAGCAAAGGACATAGACTTGAGCAACTTCACACCCTTACGCCAGGCGAAGTTGCGCACTGACGAAGGGACGTAACTATGCTAATTCACTAAGATAAATTTTTTTTGAGAACGTTGCCTCTTATGGTAGACGTTACTTCGCCAGGTCAGACCTGGCGAAGTTCAATACAATAGATCGGAGTTTGAAAAAAAAACGCTGGCATCTTTTACCTTTTGTTGGGTGATAGTCTCCTTGCCCTCTAGATTTCCTAACATATGGCAACACAACTATACAGGGGGCACATGTTTAGGGCAATAGGACAACTTTATTTTATTTATTAAAGGTTTCCTGGGCTTGTGTAGTGGAATGTAGTGGCTGTAACATATACTTCCATTATACTTTGAAATTCACGATGTATGCAAATTAGGCATCGCTAGCGTAAATGCGCTTTGCCTGGCGAAGTAACACTAGTGCAACTACGCCACCGTTCGCCGACCTTAGCGTAACTTCACACTTTAGTGAATTAGCGTAGCGCTGGCAAAAATTTGCCTGGTGAAGTGCAGCGAACATTAGCGAAGGCAACGCTAGCGCATTTTCGCCTCTTAGTGAATTTGCCTCAGAGCTTCTAGAGCGGTTTACTCAGGCAAGGTAAAACATACTACAGAATAAATATAGTGTTATAGCTTGCACCATTGCAGCTAATCTATTGGCAATAAACTGCCTCTGTAGCTTTCATTCTCCTTTAAAACATTTCCCTGATTTTACATTTTCCCAGATTTTACATCATTTGTTCCTGGTCCCCTGAAAAACGTAAAATGGGGTTTCTACTTTAGTTGGATAATGTGGCCCTGTTCCTATTCGTCCCACAACTTCAATGTTAGTTGACAAGTTCTCTAGACTACAGTAATAGCACATATCTAGGCCCTAGAAGTTAATATGTTATAGATTGGCCTATTTTCTACAGTGTATAAATTAATGTTTAGATTTTATGGTTTATGGCTTTTGAATAATTTACAGTATAAAATGTGATCTAGTTGTGAAGGGCCGCTGATCACAGCAACCAAAAAACTTGCTCTGTGAGGCGGAATTGTTTATATAGATACAACCTACTGCTCCATTTACTAAATGTATATATTAAGGACTCAAGCCATTTTGTATTTTGTTTTTCAGTAGAACCAAAGAGCTTGGTAGTCTTGAGCCCATGGTAGATTTAAGGATTCGGGAGGCCAAGCTACGCAAACCTGCCTGCTCTGTGCAGCCCACTGCCAATTACTGTATCAAGTACTTGTCCTGTCCTGAGTGTATAATATCAGATACAAAACAATCCTATTTTAATTGATTCAATTCACGTGTGCTTCAAGAGTAGGCAAATTGGCTCTCTGCAGCCCCAGGTGCACGCCGTACCCTCTGCCAGGGTAACTTGACACAATATCGAAAAGACAGCAGCACTCCGGTATTTTGAAAAAAATCCTATTTTAATTAATATTTAAATTATTTATTTAGTAGACTTTAGGAATGGAGATCCATCGGAAACACCCCTGATCCGAAAGGCCCCAGGTCATAAGCATTGTGGATAACGGGTCTGTTGGTTAATTTCTACCTCTATGACCTCGTATGTAAAGCAAAACCAAGAGATAAGGCACTTACAAATACAGTAAGGTAGTTTATTGAGTCCAAAACAAGACAATAGGTTTTGCCTGGGTAAGCTGTCGCAGCACCACCGGAGCATGACTTCTTATATGGTACGCGAGGGCTCACCAAAGACACACCTCTTGGTCCAAGGATTATATAGACATCAGAAGGAATTTAAAATGGGTGTACACAGATATACCTTACATGGTCTTGACCCTACCTGGACATTGGGAGGTATTGAGATTTTACTGACATATACATTTATACATTTCTGCAAGATGTTCAATATTGCAACATAAGAGAGTTTCCCGTTTTTCAACTATCCCCCCAGCCTTGTGGTTGTTTGTCTGCAAAAGTAGACACTGTGATGAAATCAGACATGAAGCAACACTTCTGCACAGGGGCCCCATCTAATAATATCTGTTGACTTTCTGAACTCTGTCAGTACAATGGAGAAATCATTATTGGGGAGAACATCACCCCTCCCTGCACCTATCCTGCCTTGGGCCATTCGCATTGTGGCATCAGAATGATAGGGGACTTATTTATTTGATATTACACTTACTTATTCTTACACTCTGACACATAACCATTCGCCCGTCATCAGAATAAGCTGTTCTCATACAAATATGGTCATATAAATGTGGCATATAGAAAATATATTAACAGGTCACAAACCATAGTGCCCACTGCTTCTCAATATATCATATACTTAGTTTGCCATCATATTGTTAAAAAACAATACTTATTTAAACTAACTTATCTCGGATTCCTTAGTTAATACATCTCAGCATTCAGGATTCAAATTTCACTTAACTGTATATGATCACCCTCAGTCTATGCTTGAACCCAATCACAGAATATTGGGACCAGTTATGCGTGCCACTCGGCTCTCCCACTTGGGGCTGATGCTGGCCATACACTACAAGACTTGCTCTTTTGGCAACATCGCCAAACCAGCGTATCTTTCCCCCGATATGCCCACTAACAGGCAGGGTTATATCGGGGTAATCCAAACATTCAGCCCTAGGGCCCAACAATCATATTACAACGAGGAGGAATGGGCTCCAACGGGTTGGTCAGCTGAAAAATTTTACCTTCCCGATCTATATCAAGGTCAGATATGAATAGGGAAGCCCGGTTTGGAAGCCTTCATACACGGGCAGATAATCTGGCGAATTAGTCTAAAGGACCGATATCCAGGGCCGTATTTATATATAGGCAACTGCGGGCCTGTGCCTAGGGCGGCAGAATTGTGGGGGTGACCCTCAAGTGCCTTAACTAGTGCTGCGGTTTTGTTTCTTAATTTTAAATTCCCTCACCCCCCCGCCATGGATTTCCTATTGAAATCTGGTGACAGAGCTGGGGGTGGAGGGGCCGTGTCAGTGCCGAAGTGACGTCACGTGCATGACGCACTGGCGTCACTTCCGCAATGGGGGCAAACTTAGTGAGCGGAAGTGACGTCACGCACACAGCGCGGTGTAGGGGGAGTATTTAGGTCATAAAATAGGTCATAAATACAACCCTGATGATATCTGCAGCTTTATAAGCCCTTGTATGGCCACCTTTTTACAAAAAAATACAATTACAGTGGCAGTAGCACAGAGAAAATTGCACCATAATTTTAGGTCCTGGTGAGCTTTAAGCCACAGTAATGTTTGTTGGCTCAGCTATTTCACTGTGCAAAGGCAGCCTGTCATTTGGGCCCTCTCAAAATACTGCTGATGCCATACCAGCTGGTTACGTGGCTTGTTGGATCATCACTTTAAATGCTACTAGACAGATACAGTATTTAAGCCAGTATCTCCGCTCATCACTTTGGAACCAATAAAAATGGGCAAATATTTGAAAGTTTTAAAGGACAATGCAGCTACAGCAGACTATATCCAAGGTCTTATTTGCTACTAAGGTGACCCATCTATACCCAAGTCTAAAAACCTCCAGTACAGGTATGGGAATGCTCGGGACCTGGAGTTGTCCGGATAATGGATTTTTCTGTAAGTTGGATCTTCATACCTTAAGTCTAGAAAATCATGTAAACATTGAATTGGCTGGTTTTGCTTACAATAAGGATCAATTATATCTTAGTTGAGGTCAAGTACAATGTACGGTTTTATTGGTACAGGTATGGGACCTATTATCCAGAATGCTCTGGACCTGGGGCTTTCCGGATAATGGATCTTTCTGTAATTTGGACAACCAATTAAATTTTTTAACTTTCATTGTGTTGATGGCAGCTGGCTGAACAAAGCTAACTACTGGTTGGTTGTCACAGATTACCGTCCAAATGTGCAATTTTGCCCAGTAATAAGAAACGAGCCCTGGTGGTATTTTCAACAATGGCTGGAAAGTGCTTAATAGATTCATGAGCAAGTTGTGTGCATGGAAATATAAATGCTATGGGCTTATACACACACTGCCAATAAAGGATGAAATAAAGGTCACTGTTCCACATGAATGGGAATCATCCATCATACATATTCACACAATTACTCAAAGTAAAACAATTAGTGTTACCGATTTTTCCAGCAATCCCTGATCATTAAGCATTTAAATGCATGTTTCACCACCCAATCTGTACCATCTCTTGGACAGTATAACAAATGTTCACACCAATGTTGTAACTAGATGTTACTGGGCCCCACTGCAAATTTTGTAATTTTAGGGCCCCCAACATATCCAGCGGTTATCCTTTTTTTACAAATATATGTTGAAAATGCTCATTAATTAGGACCCTATATCCCTGCCCCCCCCCCCCCCCCCCATTCCTCTGTAGTTAAACCCCTGGTTCACATTTCACTTGGAGCTGAAATATCTGCATATGTAGCTAAATTCATTCCCTAAAAAGCTTCCAGTATATCAGCTCAAAACATGAATCAACTAGAAGTTTTGACTAATGCTATTGTTAAATATGAAGGCAATATTTATAGAAATTCTAGAGATCAGGGCCAGATGGGCAAAAGAGGCACATGCCTAGGATAAAGCGATGAAGGGGCGCTAGGCATGTACCACTTTTTTTGCCTATCCCTGTCCAAATCACTTGTTCCCTTGACTGCCATTGGTCCCTACCCCTCACTAGGGTTGCCACCTGGACAGTATTTTACCTGCCTGGCCGGTATTTTTGATGGTTGATCCCAATATTATTAATAGGATAAAAAGATAAATATATAGGAAGGCCAGTATTTTTTTTCAAGAAAAGGTGGCAACCAGTGCCTGTGCATACTCCCAACCCTTGTGTCGTCACAATGTGCTCGCTACCCTCTATGTATGCGCTTTTTCCCAGGAGTCCTCACAGCACAATTGCACTCCCGTCGTGCATTTGCGGGGGAGTAGACAAGATGGTCGGCCTGGTTGCCTAGAGCACCTGGCCCACCTCTAACTAAGGTTTATGTTTGTAGAATTCACTGATATGGTCGTTAGTACTGTCCACAGTATAATGTATGTACAGCTACCTTACTCATTTTATGCCTTCCAAATGTCCCATTTTGAGGGGGACAGTCCTGATTTTGAAAGCTCAACCTGAAGTCCCTGATTTGTACTGAAATGTCCCTAGTATTTCTTTTATCTGCTGCACTGAACAGCCAGAAAAATATACACAGTTCTTGGCAGAGAGCCCAGAATACATAAGATACTTTTGTAACAGTCTTAGATAAGATAAGAATTAAAGGGGTTGTTCACCTTTGAGTTGACTTTTAGTATGATGTAGACTAGAGAGTGGAATTCTGAGACAATTTGTAATTGGTTTTCATTTTTTATTATTTGTGGTTTTTGAGTTATTTAGCTTTTTATTTAGCAGCTTTCCAGTTTGCAGTGTCAGCAATCTGGTTGCTATGGTCCAATTTACCCTAGCAACCATACATTGATTTGAATGAGAATATGGAATATTAATAGGATAGGTTCAGGAAATAAAGATGAATAATAAAAAGCAGCAATAACAATAAATGTGCAGCTTTAGAGAGGATTTGTTTTTTGAGGGTGTCAGTGACCCCCCTTTGAAAGCTAGAAAGAGTCAGGAGAAGAAGACAAATAATTCATAAACTGTAAAAAATAAATAATGAAGACCAGTTGAAAGGTTGCTTAGAATTGTTCATTCTATAACATACTAAAAGTTAACCTGAAGGTGAACCACTTGCAGTTTAAAGGAATAGGAAACCCTGTAGAAAAAAACCCTGTACCCCCCACTCCACATAGACCCCCTCCCTCCTCCTCCCCCCAGGCATGGTCGAAAATCTCACTGCAAATCTTTTTGCCCCTCTTTCGATTTCCAAAATGTTCGGAGGTATGTTCATTCACACCTCCTTGTAAGTAATTTGGGAAGGACTGGACCTTGGAACATTGAATTACATTTATCAAAGAGTGAAATTAGAGATTGCCACAGTCCTCTAGTGTGAAATTCTGCCTCTCTCCATTTATTTCTATGGGATTTTGAAAGGCCTAGTTATCAGAGGAGGAAATTTCACTTTCGCCTAACATATGGTGCCCCCAAGTGGAAAAAGACTTTATAGGAAACCAGAAGGCAATCCCTATTTTATTAAATGTTTCAGTGCTTCGTTATAGATAAAGAAATGTAAAGAACAATATTTGTTAAAAAATTGTGTTGCAACTTGCTGGTACAGGTATGGAATCCATTATCTGGAAACTAGGGATGCACTGAATCCACTATATTGGATTCGGCTGAAAAGATTTGGACGAATACCAAACTGAATCCAAACCCTAATTTGCATATGCAAATTAGGGGTGGGAAGGGGAAAAAATGTTTACTTCCTTGTTTTGTGCCAAAAAGTCAAGTGATTTCCCTCCCTGGCCCTAATTTGCATATGCAAATTCAAATTAGGATTCGGCTGAATCCTGCTGAAAAGGACCGAATCCTGGCCAAATCCCGAACCAAATCCTGTATTCGGTGTATCCCTACCGGAAACACATTATCCAAAATGCTCCGAGCTGTCTTCCATATACTCAAGTATGATAAAATAATCCAAAATTAAAAAAAATATATTTCCTTTTTCTCTGTAATCATAAAACAGTGCCTCGTACTTGATCCCAACCAAGATATAGTTCATGCTTACTGGAAGCTAAACCAGCCTAGTGTGTTTATTTAATGGTTACATGGTTTTCTAGTAGAGATAAGGTATTAAGATCCAAATTACAAAAAACATCCGTTATCCAGAAAACCCCAGGTCCCGGGCATTCCCGATAACAGGTGCAATACCTACAAAATACCTATGCATCTGTATTTCATTGCATACTCATGAGCAAATTGTTTTACAACTACAAGCATCGCCTCCGCCCTCCAACAACCTTCAAATCAAGACGCCAACCTAGTTATCTTGTTCAGGCGAGTCTAGAGCATCCCCCCCAATTGTACTCCTAGCACTTCCCAATGCTGCCAACAGCTGAGCTCATTTATTTTAATTGATGGGGTTTCAAATGAATTTAGGTGCAGATAACATTTAAAAAAGAAAGTGTGCTGTTACTGCAGGTGACTGGGTGAGTATAAAATAAGGGGACAACCACCAAAAAGAAAAAAAACTTAACGTTTGTAGAGTTGCTACCTGACTACTCAAATCATGATTAGAAACTTTCCAATATACAGTCATTTATTCAAAACATCCGTGGGGTTTAACCTTCTTGCTAGTGAAAGCAGCAATTGTCTGTTTGCTTTCTGTGTACTGCTGGTTCTGACTCTTGAAACATAGTAGCAGTTTCCGGCTGCAAATCTGTGTCAGTGACAGAAAATGGCTTTCAATGGCCGTTTCTTTTACAAAGACCTTTAAAATGATTCTGTCGTGATTTTTATGTTTTATTTCTAAATGACACTGTTTACACTGCAAATAATTTTCTCTACAATATAAAACTTAATTCCTGAACCAGCAAGTGTATTTATTTTTAGTTGTAATATTGGTTTGTAGGCTGCCATCTCAGGTTATTTTGTCTGGTCATGTGACTTGTGCCAGCACTTTGGGATGGAACTGCTTTCTGGCAGGTTGTTGTTTCTCCTACTGAATGTGTCGCAGTGGGACCTGGATTTTACTATTGAGTGCTGTTCCTAGATCTACCAGGGAGCTTTTATCTTGTGTTAGTAAGTTGCTTTTATAGATCCACGCTGACCTGCCTGCCGATGACATCACAAAAAGGGTGGGGCAAGCAGGCCCAGACAAACCCGGACGTCGCCATCTTACGGTGGCGCAACCCACGAGGAAGAGTGCTCGAACCCACCCACCTGTGGCTATAGGTCTGGCCCACACATCACTACTGGTTACCTTCCCATTGTTCTTTTATTAGGCTGCTGGGGGGAAAGGGAGGGGGTGATACCATTACAACTTGCAGTTAGGGTTGCCACCAGGGCCGGATTTACATAGCGGGCACTCCTAGGACTACTGCCGTTCGTCGCCCCCATACTCTGCCCTTTATTTGCAAATTTTCATCATCAGGACCAGAGCAATGGGGATTGTGCATGAGAAAGTTAAAAAACTATTGTATCGCCTGCTTTTTCCAAGTGTTTCTGAACCAATATGGGTGTGGCTGGGCAGCATGCTGCCCCCTAAAATCCTGTCACCTTAGGCCCGGGCCTAGGTGGCCTTTCCACAAATCCAGGCCTGGTTGCCACCTTTTCTGGAAAAAATACCGGCCTTCCTATATATTTATCTTTTTTCCCTATTAATAACATTGGGATCAGCCATCATTTTTACCAGCCAGATGACAACCCTACTTGCAGTACAGCAGTAAGGAGTGACTGAAGTTTATCAGAGCACAAGTCACATGACTGGGGGCAGCTGGGAAACTGACAGTATGTCTAGCCCCATGTCAGATTTCAAAATGAAATATAAAAAAATCTATTTGCTCTTTTAATAAAAGGATTTCATTGCAGAATTCTGCTGGAGCAACACTATTAACTCATGTGTTTTGGAAAAAAAACAGTTTTCCCATGACCGTATCCTTTTAAAATCACTGAAAATGCTATATTTAGAAAAGGTGGCAAACCTAATTGCAGGGGGGACTGGTGGTGTTGTGCAAAGGAAATATTTGTCACATACTTGCATTACAGGTATATCCAGTTAGACTATAACTCTGAAGCTTCGAGACTGCAGAAAGCTGCCCCCCCCAAAAAAAGAATACTCTGTCCCAGTGAAGTAATAGATGTTACTGGGCCCAACTGAAGTTGAATTGCCCTTTAAGCTGTGAGTCTACCTTTTGCAAGGGACCTGTTATCTTATCTTGTTACAATTACTTATTTGCTTATCTAGAAATTGTTATAAAGTATCTTATTTGCACTCTATAGCTGTTCTGGGCTCTCAGCCAAAAGCCAATTAAGTTAAAAATGGTGTTTTCTTTTCTGGATGAAAAATGGGACTTTCCAGTACAAATGAGGGACTGCAGGTTGAGCTGTCAAAAGAGGGACTGTCCCTCCAAAAAAAGAGACAGTTGGGTGGGAGGTATATTTGTGAGGGGATATTGCATCTGACACAACTGATTTGTCAAAATTAATGTAAGTGTGTGAGCACTTTGTAGCAAACATATTTGCGCTTAAAGAAGAATTCCCGTAGGAGGACTAGTGGCAACAGCAACTCCTCTACAGCTCCAGTCTTCACCGACGCCCTTTTGGGGCCCTGGGCTTTCTGCAGTGGAGACAGCAAAGGAGCCAGGCGTGTTACCAAAGCGTAGTACAAGGGGATCAGGCAAGGACGTAGACAGGTTCAGGCAAGGTCAGTTCCAGAAATCAGAGAAGCAAGGTACTAAAGGGATCAGATGAAAGCGTAGTCAAATTCAGGCAAAGGTCGGTTTCAAGCAGTGAAGGTTCGAAGGTCCAGGAAAACAAGCAGAGGGTCAAAAACAGGAACACGGACAACCAGGGCTTTAGCGGAACAGAAGAAACTGAAGCCAGCTTGGGCAATGTGAGGAGGAAGAGGAAGGTATTTAAGAGAACAGGAACCAATCAGGAGCAGGCTGAGGAAGACATACACATCAGGGACCAATAGGAAGCCAGGCACCCAAAATAGAGGTCATAGCTCCTAAGTGTTTTGGCGGGAGTGTCCATTTTGACGTGTGCCAGCGTTTATGCGTTGGCGCCTAAGTTGACGCGCGCCAGCGTTTATGTGCTGACGTGTGGTGGGTCTTACACCTTCCTTCCCTTCTGCAATTTCCGTCACTTTCAGCGAATGCGCAGTTGGCACGAAATGGAAGACTGCTTCACCTGCACATGCTCCAATAGGCACTCACTTCCCGACGAAGACAGAATAGCCCAGAGATGGCACCCGTGAGCTCCATTGAGAGTAGGGCAGGAGCAGTGTCAGACTGGGATGCCAGGGGCCCACCAGAAAACCTTAGACCAGAGGCCCAACTTTCCAAACTATTATTCCTTCTCTCCTCACTTAACCTCTTTATTCTCCTATTCTTTTAGGTCTACTTAGTATATTCTATTCTTCCATTATTAAGCCTCTTTTTCCACATAAAGAAATAGGGAATAAACATAAAATAGGCCAAATTGTTTGAAGCAAGAGGCCCACTGACACCTGGGCCCACCGGGAGTTTTCCTGGTATCCCTGTGGGCCAGTCCGACACTGGGCAGGAGTGCTTTTAAAGGGCATGTAAAGGCAAAAAAATAATATCCCATTTTTACTTTCTTTAATGAAAAAAAAACCTATTTCCAATATACTTTAATTAAAAAATGTGTACTGTTTTTATAAGAAACCTGACTGTGTGCAGTGAAATTCTCCCTTCATTTACTGCTGTGGATAGGAATTGTCAGACGGTGTCTAACTGTTCTACAGGGAAACAATCATACTTATGAGCAGCAGGGGGAGCCCCCACCTTACTTCCCAGCTTTTCAGAACTCAAGCAGCTTTGTTTATTTCCCTGTTTTGATCATTTATGACAATCCCTAAGCAGCCCAGGTCACACTGAGCATGTGCGCTGTCTTGGTCTTGCAAAGCTGTATAATAAAGTTACAAGATGACAGCCCCCTGTGGCCAACTTTGAAAGCATAAATCATTTGTTTGATTAGGCTTGTGGTGCAGTAAGTTCATGTTTATGTTTAGTATACAAAATACAGCATTTCTAGCCTTATTCTATTTTACACTTTCCTTGCCCTTTAATGATGTTAAAATGTTGATGGTAAATAATGTTGTCCCATTAGGATCTACATCCATAAAAGCATTGTTATCATTCTGTTCCATGAAAAATATTACTTAAATATTGATTGATGGGAAATTGTAAATTTCTAGAATTACCAAACCCCTGTTTCTTATGTAACCTTAACATTATAAATATCTGAATGAAAAGAATGAAAGAGGCAAGTTTGTTGAGTGTCTTGAGATCTACTGCTCACAAGCTAAAGGTCTACTGGTAGATGCCTAACTTTTGGATGCCCCTGAGTATGGGTTTTTATTATTGAGTGATAGCGCAGATAGAAAGGACTTGGCACTTGGGTCTTTACATTTGAACCGAAATCCAGCGAAGTCTGTTCACAACGAGATGATTCAATGTGGAAAAGAAAGCGGTAGTGCTGAAATCAGCCGATGGATTTCGGCTAGCTGATTTTGCCCCCATATGGTGCTAGCCTTAGGCATTTTCCATATCTATAGCACCAACTGTCTGCAGCAGGTAATGGTGATTACTTGTCACTGGTCTCGTCTAAGGCAAGCAGTATTGCAACGTCCTCTGAGATATACAATTGCTTTTTATCACCGCACTCCCACAATTTACTCACACTGCATATCGTGGTGCTGGAAGTCCGCAGGCCTGGCAAGGTCCCTCATTAACAGCAAGGTTAGAAGAATCGGGTCCGCACACACAAATTTTCTTGCAGTTGGGGGGCTTCCCCTTTTATTTTTCACCAAAATTCACCACAAGCTCAACGTTTCGGGGAGATATACAACACTTTCGTTGAGATAAACTACCCTTAAAGGCCCAAATTCGCAAAGCATCTAACGCTAGCGTTAATTCGCCAGCGTGATGTCAATTCGTAACTTCGAAAAAATTCACTAACACCGGCTCTGGCAAATTTTCGCTAGCGGAGTAGATAGACTTGCGCAAGTTCGCACCATTACGCCAGGTGAAGTTGCCCACTGACGAAGGATTGTAATTTTGCAAATTCACTAGGATGAACATTTTCCTGAACGTTACCACTTACGCTAGAAGTTACTTCACCTGGTCAGACCAGGCGAAGTTCAATACAATAAATGGGAGGTTGAAAAAAAAATGTCAAAATTTTTCTGTCCCAAAAAAACGCTGGCGTGTTTTACCATTTTAGGGTGATAGTCTGAAAAAGATCCATTTTTTGGGGGGGGTTACCCTCCTTCCCTCCTACATTTCCTAACATTTATTTAATTTATTAATTTATTGTGTAGTGGAATGTAGTGGCTGTAACATATACTTCTATTATATGTTAAAGTTCCCGCCATATGCAAATTAGGCTTCGCTAGTGTATGCAGCGCTCTGCCTAGCGAAGTAACACTAGCGCAACTACGCTACCGTTCACCGACCTAAGCGTAAATTCGTACTTTTTGTTGGTCCATTTGCACATGATTTTTTTTTAATTAATTAGTGCGAAAAATTTACATTTTCTATAAAGTAAATTAAAACTTAATCAGAACTTTTGTAACTGAACCCATGTATCTTTCCAAATGTTGATTTTTATACCATAGCACTCATCATATAATGGTTTGATATCTATTATCAGGGCCATGCTCTCAGATGGTATCGGTTTCGGCAAAGTGAATAAAGCGTACAGAGCAGACAGTGTTGCCAGGAGTTGTCTTTCAACAGCTAAAAGGGTGCAGGGAAGACATCCCTTATTTACATAATTTCTTCCTCTAAGATCAGGAGGCCCAACCTTCTTGCCAGGAAACCCTCATTTCAAATCAATCATAGTATGACTGTGGGTGGTGGAAGGAATAGTCAAGCCCAAACCTGCCTGCTACACACAAAGGATGTGGGAATGTAGGCCCAGACCGCATAATCCATGGGCAAACCTGTGGATTTTGGGCCAGCCCTCACTCTATGGGGAAAATGCGAAAATTCTCTAGCGTTGGCTTCGCTAGTGTTTGCCGCGCTTCGCCAGGCGAATTTTCACCAGCACTACGCAAATTCATTAAGATGCGAATTTGCACTCAGGGCAAAGCGCATATACGGCGCGAATTTCAAAGTATAATTGGAGTGTATGTTACAGCCACTTCGTTGCACTACACAAGCCCAGGAAACCTTTAATAAATAAAATAAAGTTGTCCTATTGCCCTAAACATGTGCCCCCTGTATAGTTGTGTTGCCATATGTTAGGAAATGTAGGGGGGAAGGAGGGTAACCCCCCCAAAAAATATCGATCTTTTTCAGATTATCACCCTCCAATGCTAAAACACGCCAGTGTTTTTTTGGGACTTAGTTTTTTTTCAACCGCCTATCTATTGTATTGAACTTCCACTGGTCTGACCAGGCGAAGTAACGGCTAACATAAGTGGTAACGTTCAGGAAAATGCCTGGCGTAAGGGTGCGAAGTTGCGCAAGTCTATCTACTTCGCTAGCGAAAATTCGCCAGAGCCGGTGTTAGTGAATTTCGGAAGTTACAAATTGACGTCACGCTGGCGAATTAGCGCTAGCGTTAGACGCTTCGCGCTTTAATGAATTTGCCCCTATGTTTCTGTATTCTGTGATGATTAGCACAATATTTTCCCAAGTGGCAAGTCAAGGTTTAAATTTGTGCTGCCCAATTGTTATCAATTTAAATGCCAGCATAGTATTCAACATGTAGGCCAGTTACATTAGTCTACAACAAATCAGTATAAGTTACAACTATAAAACTGTCCCCTCCTAGGTCTACAAAACCCAAAATAATGCATGCAAAATGTGCAAATAAGAAACACATTTATTGTTTGCACCCAGCAGGGTTATAAACACACCCTGACCCAGTAACCCTTAAAAATGAATGCAGCATAACTGAAGGATCAAAGCCGACGTATAAGACAAATTATCAACATAAATGCAAACAGCACCAAAGTCCAGTCCGGAACTTGCAGCTATCATGGTAATCCAATGTTTAAAAGCACTCAAGGTGGCGGGTAAGCATTTTGTGATCCGCTTTGCTGAACCTTTTGATAAAACCATTTCCCATGCAATAAACCAAACATTAGGGCAAGACCCAATGGGGGAGATTCATCAAAGAGTGAAGTTAAGAGTGAAGTTCCGCCACTAGAGTGAAATTCCGCCACTCTCCATTCATTTCTATGGGTTTTTAAAGGCGTATTCATCAAAGGGTGAACTTTCACTTCACCCATTGATGAATACGCCTTTCAAAATCCCATAGAAATGAATTGAGAACTGTGTAATTTCCCTCTAGTGGCAGAACTTCACTCTTTGATGAATCTCCCCCTATGTATGGATAAGAACATTTCTGTTGCATAGTACATATTTGCAAAGTGTTTGATAGTATGTAAATGCACAAACTGTAAGGCCTCTGCACCCTGACTATCGTTGGCATACTGGCTATACTTCCACGCCATTGGACACTATTACTCTGGACATCGTTTATTCTGCATCATTGGAACTTTCTGCAATAGCAGGTGACCTTCCAGCTGACTGCACCAGAGCATTGTGGTTTTAGTTTAATATTCCAACATCAGTCTTAGGTATAAGCAACAGACAGGGGAACCTTTAAATAATTCAACAATATCAGAAATGTGTGAGTTATCACTGCAGACCTCAATCACAAAACAACCTTTATATCTTGTTTTATTGTTCCCTTCTGTACAGGGATATGTTATGTAATACTATGAAACTGTGGAGGAGGATTTAATTTACAGATTGAACAGACCTTATCTCTAGATCAAGGCTGATATTCTTTAAAGGAAACCTGTCATGATTGAGTTAACACTAGGAAGGAAATAAAACTTTTAAAATAAACCACATACCCCTATTTATTATGCTCAAACCTCACTAATTCTCAATTTATAACTACTTTTCAAAATGTCCATGAGACACTAACTGAAGCCCTGACTTTCCAGAAAGTCAGGAGAGCAAAGCATCATGGGTAGAATCAGTACTGCAGACTCCTCTCACGATATCACCAGTTTGTGCAGTTGTTAGTGGCTGGAGTAGCCCACACAATCTGAATAGAACAATAGAAGGTGTTTCAAATAATTCCCATAGAATATCAAGTCCTGGTGTGACATGAGTTATACAGAGCCTGTCTATCATAGAGTAAACTCTGACTAAGCATGAATGAGATTTGGCAGTTTGGCACAGCCCACACACGGAAAACAAAGGGGTGTTTAAACATGGCAGCGCCTATGAAGCCCTTTTTACAAGAAGGATATTTTCTAATCCGTTTCAGATATAGACAAAAACAGCTGTTTAACTAAGGATGGAAAATAAATATTTTACTCATGTCTCAAGGTGACAGGTCCTCTTTAATGACACTTCCTCCCATTTCATATTATGTCACATGGATGGCTGTGCTGCTCTATTAGAATACAACACAAACTAGAATAATTCATTGGGTATTCTGTCTGTGTATCGGAATATATTACAATGGTGTTATTTCTGGATGTGCCGGACAATTCTAATTGTTTATGTAAATGCGGGTATAAGGGACACATCATTCTGTGCCTCAGTCTGGTCTCAACTGATGAATGCAAGAAGGAAAAAAGGTCAGTTAAAGGACTGTTGTTACCCAGCAAAACTATAGAAGGCTTAAAAGTAAGCCTGATGTTGCTTGAGAGTTTATTCTTTCAAAAGCAGTTGCAGTTGGTGGATACATTTGTAATTACTTGCAGTACCACATCAAATCTGTTTTCTTGGAGGCAAAGCACCAGTGCCATAACCTTTGTTTTTTTCAATCAAAATGTTTGCTAAAGGATGTGAGAAATGACAAACTCTTTGGGGGTCATTTATAAACACTGGGCAAATTTGCACCTGGGCAGTTACCTACAGCAATCCGATGTTTGCTTTCATTGTTTTCCTTGCAGCTGGCTGTAAAAATCTAATAACTGATTGGCTGCTTTGGGTTACTGCCCAGTTGCACATTTGCCCTGTGCTTATAAATGTGCCCCCTTGTGTCAACTGTACCCTTAAAACACAAAAATGACTTGGACTATCATAATTTACCCATGAGCCACCCTCATACCTGTCCCCACCTGTAGTATATATTTTGCAGCTTACACAGCTTCATTAGGTGCTAGGATTGATGACTCTTGGGTTCTGTAGACCACAAGGTTTTCTTTTGTGTTTTAGGGACACGGTCCTTCACCTGTAGGAGTTGTTTATGTGGGTGGCTGCTTTTCATTTATGAAATGTCTTGAGTTTCGCTTTAAAAGTGAACTAAAATTGAAGTTATACTGAAATTAGTGTCAAACAATAGTGATATGCGATCTGGGGTGTTTTGCACACATTTTCCAGCGTTGAAAAAACGGACGCAGCAAATTAGTGTCAAACAATAGTGATATTGGAATGTGGGGTGTTTCGTACACATTCGCCAGCGTTGAAAAAAAACAGGTGAATTTCTCCTGGCATTTCGCGGGGATTCGCCGTGAATTTGCGCCAGGCGAATAAATTCACCCATCACTGTCGAACAATGGTAATCATGTCCTGAATGGGGCCACTTGTTGGAGGCAGGTTAAGGACACGATAAGGACCCTCTAAAAAGCAACATTTTTTACTATGATATTGATATTGATATCATGGTCTTGATCAGCATGTAAAAAAAGCGTAAATAAAATTGAAAAGATGCCTAGAATTAGCCATTCTACAACATATTGTAAGTTAAATTAAAGGTGAACCAGCCTTTAAGGTTGGTAAAGGTGGTAATATGTGGGCAGTTAAAATCAACGTCGTCAGTTTAAATCAAAGAAAATAATTAAACAGATTTTAGTAGGGGCTCCGTCTGGAGTTTCTCCAATGGGAGGAAGCAAGTTGGTTACATTTCTGCTGCTGAAAAGTACTTGGAATTTTATCACAGCAAGATTAATCTGAAACAGATTACTGCTGTTTCATGAGTTAATCCATAAGGTTTTGTTGCGGAACCTATATATATAATTATGTCCTGTAACTGTGTTCCGATGTATATGTCAAGCAGCTCTGAGATATTTCTGGAGGAAGCTAAAATATAGTAGGAAGACGCCATAAAGCAGGAGCGTTTGGGGAGCAGCTGCTGCCTGGCTATGTGGAGATTAGTTTGCGGTTCCATTCAGTGCCATGTCTGCATCTGTACCAATGAAATCTAATCATCTGGAATTGCTAGGGAGTAATGTAATGTAATGACTGGAGTGCTACCTCACTGGCTCAATCTCTGATATAAGGGACCTGACACGAATCTTATAATTACCGGCCAGCTGAGCAACTGTAGCTGCAGTTCCTTGTAGAGAAGCATGTGATAGAAATAAGAGTGCGCAGTGAGCCCCCATTCTCTATGTGATACATGCTGAATGCCAATGACTGGTTTATTGTTCTGAATTCCCTGTGCCATGATTATGCTGAATGCAGAAAAAAAATACTTTTACTGTATTGTGACTTTTAGGGGGTTATTTAGTAAAGCCTGAATCCAAAAACGCGTATTTTTTTTTTATATTTATTATTTCCCAGAGGATGGCCAAATCTGAAAATACTCCATCTCAGACCTGCCGAGGTTGTATATAAGTCAATGAGAGAGGTCCCCATCTTATTTGTAAGTTTTTGTGGTCTGCTCTGGAATCAGCCCGAAAATCCAACTATTTAGGGCTTTTTATGAATTTTGGATTTCCACTCGATTTTATCGAGTTTTTACCTGATCCAATTAAATTGTGCTTTTTTAAAATAATAAATAAGGCCCAATTGTGGATTCTAGCTGTCGGGCATTTTTTTAATTAATATTTTGATAAATAAGGCCCTAAAGGAAAACTATAACCCCTGAACAATGTATCTATAAAAAAAAAAAAAGATAATTGCATAGAACAGCTAATTTTTAATCCTGCCCGATCGACATGGCCGACTTTCGGCCAGATATCGATCGGAGTAGCCCGTCGGAGGACTCAGTCTGTCGGCAGCTTTTATCGGCCGTGTATGGCCACCTTAAAACGATTATGAGTGAATGAGTGAAAAAAATCTGTTTGCCCTTTTGAGAAATGGATTTCAGTGCAGAATTCTGCTGGAGCAGCACTATTAACTGATGTGTTTTGAAAAAAACAAAAACGTTTGCCCATGACAGTTTCCTTTCACCCCTGTTTGTCCGTTTAAAATCTGCCCTCTTATTTTCCTTGAATTTTGTAAACATTAACCCTCGCAGTGCTGTGTTTTCTCTCTACCCATGCCAGCGCCTGCCTGCGGTTAACCATTGCTGTGCCTGTTTCCACCTTTCATGTTTGCTCAGATAAATAAAAGCTACTTTATTTGTTAACCCCTGCCTTTTTCCCAGCCAACCTATTCCTTGGTCCCTACATCAAACAGTAATACCAGTGGCCCTCTGGACAGAGAAATTATTTTAATTAAATAAGTCTAATAACTAATAGAAAGGGCATTTATCTTGGCCCCCAGCACCAGAGTCCTCCCCCCAGGGGAATTATATATTATCTAAATTATAAAAACACTGAAGCAAGATGAATACTTGATTATAAAGTATCCAAGGAACAGGTGTGCAGCGCATACAAAGTAACTAGTGGTTAAAACATAACCTTTAATAAAGTTACACTTAAAGGACAAGGAAATTCTAAGATAGAATAAGGTTAGAAATGCTCTATTTTGTATACTAAACCTAAACATGAACTTACTGCACCACAAGCCTAATCAAACAAATGATTTATGCTTTCAAAGTTGGCCACAGGGGGCTGTCATCTTGTAACTTTGTTATACATCTTTGCAAGACCAAGACTGTGCACATGCTCTGTGTGATCTGAGCTGCTTAGGGATCGTCACAAATGATCAAAAACAAACAAAACTGCTTGAGTTCTGCATGGCTGGGAAGTAAGGCGGGTTCTCCCCCTGCTGTTCATAAGTATGATTGTTTCCTTGCCCAGCAGTTAGGGACCATCTGACAATTCCGATCCACAGCGGTAAATGAAGGGAGAATTTCACTGCATACAGTCAGGTTTCTTAAAAAAACGGTACACATTTTTTAATTAAAGTATATTGGAGATAGGTTTCTTTTTCATTAAAGAAATAAAAAATGGGATTTAATTTTTTTGCCTTTACGTGCGCTCGATAGCCACACACACACTGCTGTAACCATTTGTTAGCAGTGCAGGACAAGTGTCCTTAAAAGCATGAAATTAAAAATTGCAAATAGTGGAACAGTGGTACCAAAAGTATAATTACAGACACCCCAGTGGGGCTTTTGGCTAAAAAGGGGGTTATGTTGTCCTTTAAGACAAACTTTTAGCTGTGCTGCAAGTCTGTGGATGCTGCTGGGCCTGGTGGGTGCCGTACTCCGTGTTGCAATTGTGATATTTTTAAACTTGTAGCTGAGAAGGGGGACCCTAGTGGCCTCACATAGTATTAATCCGCCACTAATCACAAGATATATTAATATTTAGTATAAACATCAAAGATATGTTTGAACTGAAGCCCAAACGCAACCAGCTATTGCTGAGCTGCAACTCTCATTATCCCATTGACATTGGCATCCTGCATTGCATTCCAGTTTCCGAAATTACTTTGCCAATAAGTCATCTGCGTGTTCCTACCATTTTATTTGGAGTGTATGTTTTATGTACCCTATGAACCTTGCTGTTATTCATTTTAATTACCTCCATATTTGCGACTGAGCAGTTCAGCAGGGAAGCTACTGTTCTACAGGCTGATTATATTACTCGCTGTTCCAGTTGCATATACCTGGGCTGTATCTCAACATTTTCATCTTCCTAAATGATGTCTTTTCACTGGAACTGGAGACGGAATGAATCGGTTTCATCTCTGGACTGAGTTACTTGTGGATGATTATTTGTGGTTCAGCGGAACAATCCCCCAAGTCACCGACATTTCATTTTGCTGCTCAATTCTCTGTGACAGCAGAACAGTGAAAAACAGAATATCCATGCCATCCACTGGCAATGTTTCCGGTAATTAGAGCGTTCTTGCAAGTAAAGTCGAAATCATTTTGAGTTTTTCATCACACTGAGACCCACTTTTCTTGTTGCTCTCATTTGACTGGCAGAGTAATGCTTTTTATTTGGATTTGCTGAAATATATTATCCCCTTAAGTTGAATAGGGTTTTTTTTTCTTTTAATCATGTCATTGAATCAAATCGAAGTGAGCTGAGCAATGGCTCATACAAATATATACACACACACATCTTCCAACTGGCACACCCTTTCTTTCTCAAGGATATATTTATTGTTATATATATATATATATATATATATATATATATATATATATATATAT
>CM044446.1:90775901-90831285 GCA_024363595.1 Xenopus borealis | reverse complement strand
TCTGCACTCACAGGTCTTATTACTTAAATAAAAATGTTTTTATTGCAGAGCTTACAGCCTTACGTTTGGGCCTCATCCGAGGCCTTTATCAAATAGTAATAATCACAAACATGGATGCATAATATACATACGCTGGCAGGAAATTGGGATGACAATGCTCGCTGGTAATTAACATAATCAGGTACTCCTATGTTACATAAGCACCCCCTGCATATATTTAAATTACTTGTATATAATCATGACCCTTTCAGTGATTAATTTAACCCCAAACTCCCCAATACAAAACACATTAAAAACAAAACACAGTTACCCATTTCCAAACTCCTTATGTATCATTTTTTGTTATTACTTGGGCTACTAATGTTTTCAAAATGAGGATGTAACAATAAACGAGTGGATTGTCTCTTTGCTTTCTCAATTGAAAAGCCCCATATAGAGTGATTGCCTTTTCTTAAATGTGTTCAGTATCTATAGAATCAGTATGGCCAAAGCCATATATAATATATAATATCCTTATAATTTACAAGAGGGTGTACTTTATTCACTATATAACAAACAAGGGAAAGTTGTGCTCACCACTAATTTTTAAAACCATTAGGTGCAATGAGGCTGTGACCACAAAATACATATAGACAAAATGTTTAAAGGGTAAGACATTTTTTAGTAGCTGTATGCACAAAATGTCTCAATGTCTTAAATATATTGATAATGGGTTGAGTGCAGAGGACCTTTTGTATTTGTTTATATGTATTTTGTGGTCACAGCCTCATTGCAACCCCGCCTAATGGTTTTAAAACAGCAATTCGGCAGGTTTAGATGATGAAGTTGAAGTTTTAAAGATATCACTCCAAAAAATTATAGGACTAAACCTCCAAATCCCAACTATTATACCTAGATTATAAACAACAGTGAATCTAGTGGTAAAATAAAAAGCAATTGCCAATGTAAATAAAATTAAAATCACAAAGTTTAAAACCAAGCAGTACTGCAACGTTGGAGGGGATCCACCTCGTGAGAAAAATTATAACCGCTACCGATTATGAATATTGGAGGCTGAAGATTGCATGCATTTAATATGAACCTATACATACATGGTAAAGGCAAAAATTGTTGTAACACTGAATTCAAATGATGTAAGGCAATGAGCCCCACTTCCCAAATGTTCAATGTCCACACCCTGAACAGAATGAGGTGCAGCAGGTATTATTAAGATGATGGGTTAAAGTTAAGTGAAAGTCCTGTCAGTGTGTTTTCCACCAATACTTGCAAGCCACTCAATTGGCTGTAAAATTATTTGAAGCCAGCGACCAAAGTAAATGTACAAGATGCTTGGTTAAACGTGAAGGTCTGTACGAACGCAGCGAAACAGGCTGTCTAGGTAGAGGCACGGCTGCGTCGTTTGTATGGGATCCCCACTCCTTTTCCCAAAGTGGTCTAACTTTAAGATTTATTTACTTGATTACTTCTACAGGTTCCAACTTTAGTGTATTTAGTTTTAAAGATACAGTACTTGATAAATTTTGATATTGGAATTTTCGATTTTTTTTTCAAATTCGAATAGAATTTAGCTTGAAATTCAAATTTAAAAATGTTAATTTTCAATCCGACCCTTGAGAAATCTGCCCCTAAATGTAACAGTAATTCCAGGGTTCCCATATCTGACTGCATCAATAGGTGCCCCAGACATGTGCCAAATCACATGCCAAAAATGACTCAATTCCTTCTCTGGGCTGGAAAATTGTGTCTGGTGTCAAAACTGCTGACCACTGATATCAGCCTACTTGAATTCTATGGACACACTTTCCCTTGACTCCATAGATTTTTAGGTGGCATGTGTATTGCTAAAGTTTTTGTTTACTAAAATAAATTGTGAGTATTTGAATCTAAAAAAAGCCAAACATCAACACAGTCAATATAGTTTTTCTGAATTGTGTCAAATACGCAATCTTGGAAATGAAAAAATTCTACTGCCCCTTAAAGAAAGAGAAAAACATACAGGAATAGAACAAATTGTTTAATAAATGTTAAATATGTATCTTTTTTTCTTTGAGGAAAGATACATGTTAATAAAGCTGCCTGTGTGTATATATATATATATATGTGTGTGTGTGTATGTATATATATGTGTGTGTATATATATATGTGTTTGTGTATGTATATATATATATATATATGTGTGTGTATAAATATATATATATGTGTGTGTATATATGTGTGTGTGTGTGTATATGTGTATATATGTGTATATATATATACATACAGGTGTGGAACTTATTATCTAGAATGTTTTGGGACCTGGGGTTTTCTGGACAATGGATCTTTCCATAATTTAGCTCTTCATATATTAAGACTACTAGAAAATCAAGATTAAAAAAAAAACCCAATAGGCTGGTTTTGCTTCCAATAAGGATTAATTATATCTTAGTTTGAATCAAGTACAAGCTACTGTGGAGTCATTTGGTTGGCTTTGAAAATACATTCACAATTCGATCGGTTTTTAAAATAAATTTCAATTGATCTTTTTTCCGACCCTTGATAAATCTGCCCCTTAAGGTGGGTGTACTGTAGCTCCGGGTTCACCAGCATCAAAGAAATCGTCAAAAGAAACAGGATGCACTATTGTTTCTACCTGACGATTCAGCTCTACACATGTGTATTGAAAAGAACAATCTTTCTTGGAAACATCTTTTCCAAGAAAGATCGTAATTGTTACAACTATGGCCACCTTAAGTTATCCTTTTCTCCAGAGTCTGCTTGGCCAGGTTATACCCGGTGAATTGATGAGATGAAGCTACATCCTCCTCAATTTTATAGCAGTTACATCATCGCTGGTATGCCAAAAAGTCATAAAAAAAGACAAAACGCTGTCGTTTTTTCATATTTTAACGTTTAAAAGTTATAACTGTTCAATATATTTTTGGTACTTTTTTTTAACCATTTGAAGCTTATTCCTCATTTGTTTTAGGATGGGCTCATGTCTAAGGCATTGGAGGATCTCTTTTGTCTTTATTTTGATTCCTTGGAAGTTTATAATAATTGTCTACTTCCAGCAATTTCACCAACAATCACTAATAAATACATATATATTGCCTATATGTACTCGCCATATTTAGATTGACTTAAAGGGGCTGTTCACCTTTAAATTAACTTTTAGTATGATGTAGGGAGGGAAATTCTGAGACAAATTGCAATTGGTTTTCATTTTTTATTATTTGTGGTTTTTGGGTTATTTAGCTTTTTATTTAGCATCTCTCCAGTTTGCAATTTCAGCAGTCTGGTTTCTGGGGTCTAAATTACCCTAGCAACCATGCATTAATTTGCATAAGAGAATGGAATATGAATAGGAGAGGTCCTAAATAGAAAGATCAGTAATAAAAGCAATAAGAATAAATGTTTAGCCTTATAAAGTAATTGTTTTTAGATGGGGTCAATGACCCCCATTTGAAAGCTGGAAATAGTTAGAAGAAGAAGATAAATAGTTCAAAAACTATAAAAAATTAAAGACCAATTTAAATGTTTCTTAGAATTGGCTATTCTAGAACATACTAACAGTTAACTTAAAGGACATGTAAAGGCAAAAAAAAAATCCCATTTTTACTTTCTTTAATGAAAAAGAAATCTATCTCCAGTATCCTTTAATTAAAAAATATGTACTGTTTTTATAAGAAACCTGACTGTATGTAGTGAAATTCCCCCCTTTTTATTTATTTCAGTGGGTAGGAATTGTCAATGGTTCCTTTCTTTTTTCAATTTCTTTTTATTGAATTTTATAATAATCCATCAAGACAGTACAATACAATACAATACAGTCAATTAGGCTGATATAATCTTAATAGATAAGTGAGAAAAACGGGAAAAAAAAAAAAAACATATAAATATAACTACCATAACTTCCAGGTGGCCTGAAGATAAGAAAAACAAAGAAAATAAATAACTAAGAAGTAAGAAAATGTCAATGGTTCCTAACTGCGCCTCAGTGAAACAATCATACTTATGAACAGCAGGGGGAGCCCCCACCTTACTTCCCAGCCATGCAGAACTCCCAGTTTATCTGTTTAAATCTGGCTCCATGATCTTTGTCCCTGCAGCTGGAGTTGGAAACAGTAACGGGGATGTAAAGGCAAAAATAAAATCCAAGTGGAAGCAGGAAGTGGAAGGGAGGGATTATTAGGGTTTTTGCAGAAATATTCAATAAATCAGCCTGAAACACTACATTTATAAGCACAATTCTTCTACTATATATCTAAATGAGTATAATGCGCTAGTACATTCTTTTACACAATATGTCTCCTTTAAGGCTACTAAGAAGGTAAATAAATGATGTGCCATCAATATGGATATATGCTAGTTAATTGGAAACACACGACCAATAAAAAAGATCACCAATGTGACCATCAAGCACAAGGTGCTTTCATACAAAAAAAACAAATCCATAAATAATAAAGGCTTATTTCTTTGAATAGGATCTCCTGCCAAAGTTCAATGTAGTATTTAAGTGCTTCATTCAGGCAAGTGCCATTCATTTTTTCCACTACATTTCACAATGTTTACTGGAAAATTATTATAAAATGTTATTATTTTGATTCTGATTGCAGTTTATATTTATCCTTCAACTCCCTATTGGCCCCTTAGAGAGATTGCAGGTGTTGGCAGATAAATAATTCATCAACTGTGTGCGCGATTTAATTTAAATAAATATAATAGATTAAAATATAAACCCACAGTTATGAACTCACTGTATAGTGCCCCTGTTAAGGATCTATACATTGGCCTTTTTACTGTGCTCCTATACAGCTCCTCATGCTCATTATGTTATTCTGTAATGGCAGAAAGGTTCTTAGATTTGAATTTTTGAACTAATATTGATTTAATTTTAGAATAAAAATAATCCATGCTGATTAATGCTGCTGGCTAATGGCCCCTGTGTCTGTGTTCCACAGATAAGGCTTTGGAGTTCTGCGCAGTAAGAGGATTATGGAAAGTATGTTTACGCAGTAAAAAAATTGTCAGATAATTGTATAGTCTGTTCAGTGGACAAGTGGAAATGAATGTGGCTTTAAAAAAAGAAAAAAAGTTTTTACATGAAATCCAAGGATTCACTAATATCCCCATTTAAACACAGCCCCACAAGCTTCACAGACTATCCTCCTGCACACTCTACTCTTGCTAACAAAACAGTCACAAAAAAGGGTGAATGTTGTATACTGGTAATCTATTTTGTTTCTCACATGGATCAAATATGGACCTTGTTAAGTCAAGAAATACCCATACAATGATAGATTTTCCCTTCTAAAAACAATAGCAAAAATATGTTAAAGGAAAACTATAGCGCCAAAATGAATACTTGAGCAACATATAGTTTATATCAAATTAAGTGGCAAATTAAAGAATCTTGCTAAACCGGTATATATATTTAAGTAAATATTGCCCTTTTACATCTCTTGCCTTGAGCCCTTATTTTATGATATTCCGTGTGTAGGGTTGCCACCTGTCCGGTTTTGACCCGGACAGCCCGGTATTTTGAAGGGCTGCCCGGGTCAATACTCTGAGATCGCATAGTCATAGCTCCGCCCCATGATCTCACGGGCCTGCCCACCAACGTCACGGGCCCGCCCACCGATGTCATGGGCCCACCCCCCTGTCCGGGTTCAGCCACAGCAAAAGGTGGCAACCCTATCCGTGTGCTGCCTCAGAGATCACCTGACCAGAAATACTGCAGCTCTTACTGTAACAGGAAGAAGCATGGAAGCAAAAGACACAGCTCTGTCAGTTAATTGGCTCATGTGACTTTACATGTATGGTTTGTTTGGTATGTTTGTGTGCACTGTGAATCATAGGATCCCAGGAGGCGGCCCTTATTTTTTAAAATGGTAATTTTCTATTTATGATTACCCAATGGCACATACTATTTAGAAAATATATTTTTATGAAAATGGTTTATTTAGATGAAGCAGGGTTTTACACACGCTGTTTTATGCTGTATATTTTTACAGAGAACTACATTGTTCAGGGGGCATAGTTTTCTCACATGGAACAAGCAATAAAGAATGTTGAAGATAGAAAAAAACTTGGTTTGATATAAATCCCCCACTTTGCCCTCAGAGAAAGAGAGTGCATTGGGCACTCTATTGTTTTCTTACTTGAAATGGTATATAATTTTGGAAAAGCTGAGTATCTAATAAAAAGCATGACTTATTCTTCAAAATACAGGCGTGGGACATGTTATCCATAGTTCTCGGGATCTAGGATCTTCTAGATAAGGGATCGTTCCTTCATTTGGATCTTGATACCTTAAGTCTACTAGAAAATCATGTAAACATTTAATAAACCCAATAGGCTGGTTCTCCTTCTAAGGATTCATTTTATCTTAGTTTAGATCAAATACAAGGTACTTTTTTTATTTTTACAGAGAAAAAGGAAATCATTTTTAAAAATTTGGAATATTTGGCTAAAATGGAGTCTATGGGAGATGACCATTCTGTAATTCGGAACTTTCTGGATAATGGATCCCATACCTATACGATCTTTATAGAGGGATGAATTTTAAATAGGAAATGGTAATTTATGTAATTGCAATAGCTTTCTGACGTAGCTGTATTTTAAAGGGAACCTGTCATGGGAAAAATTTTTTTTTTCAAAACACATCAGTTAATAGCAGTGCTTCAGAAGAATTCTGCACTGAAATTCATTTCTCAAAAGAGCAAACAGATTTTTTTATATTCAGTTTTGAAATCTGACATGGGGCTAGACATTTTGTCAATTTCCCAGCTGCCCCAAGTCATGTGACTTGTGCTCTGATAAACTTCAATCACTCTTTACTGCTGTACTGCAAGTTGGAGTGATATCACCCCCTCCCTTTCCCCCACCCTGCAGCCTACAACAGACCAATGGGAAGGTAACCAGAAAACAGCTCCCTAATACAAGATAACAACTGACTGGTAGATCTAAGAACAGCAATAGTAAAACCCATGTCCCACTGCGTACCATTCAGTTACATTGAGAAGGAAAAACAACAGCCTGCCAGAAAGTAGTTCCCTCCTAATGTGCTGGCACAAGTCACATGACCAGGGGCAGCTGGGAAATTGACAAAATGGCTAGCCCCATGTCAGATTTCAAAACTGAATATAAAAAAATCTGTTTGCTCTTTTGAAAAATGGATTTCAGTGTAGAAGTCTACTGGAGCAGCACTATTAACTGATGCGTTTTTAAAAAAACATGTTTTCCCATGACAGTTTCCCTTTAAGAATCTGATTTTGATCCATAAATTTCTATGGGAACAGATAACTAAGAGCTGAAGTCTCTCCAGGCTCCTTTGATGTCCTATGGTCTTATTTATTGACTTCTGCCCTTCCTCTTTGGAAAACCCCAGTGACATTTCCACAGTCCTTTACCCCTTGGTAAAAGACTTTTTCCTAGCAGCAGAGGCTCCATCTATGTAACTCAGCAAGTACAAAACCATTAATTCTAATGTTGCTTTTAGCACCGTGGTTTCTTCTAACTCAACAATCCAACCTTCTTGTTGGCTAGAAGGTCACCTACTTCAAGTACTGGCATCTTTCTGCTCTAATAAAATACTTAAACTTTCATCTTTCTGTAGATAAGACTGAGTGGCCTTTAATCTTCTCCTTTCTTGAGTCATAAAAGAGGGAATGGGCAATACTCAACCATAATCACACCCTGTTGTTTCTAGAGGATGCTGGAACTGAAACATGTGTTGGATTGAAATATAAAGAAGTGTCAAGCCACAGTTTTCATTGTTTCACGAAGGGCACATTAGTGATTAGTTACATATATGTTCAGGTTGTAAAAAAAAAAAGCACACACGCCCTTCAAGTTCAAGCATTAGTCCGAGTGACACCTACCTATCCAGAGGAAGGTGAATGCAACCCTCTGCAAAGTTGTGTGTATAAACCAATAGCACACAGTTTTCTGATGCTTTTCTGTGTCTCATTGCTACTTATTTTAGTTGTGTTTTACACTAATAATCAATATTCCTTTTTGTCAGTGCCAGCGTATTTATAGGCATTTACGTAGAAAGCCTGTTATGACTCATACGCCATGGATTAACTTGAATGAAAATGACCTTTGCATTTCCTATTGGCAATCATTTTCTGCTGTTCTTGCTTATTAAATCTCCTTCATTATATAATGCATAACGTTGTGCTTTCAGAACTAAGTCATCATCATAGCAAAAATTTCACTTAGAGGCACATTTACTAAGGGTAGAAATTAATTTCGACAGTAATTTTGGGTTTCTTTGACTATCGAATAGCCCAAAACTCAATTCCAATTGAAAAAAAATTAGAAAATTCTAATTTCGAAGTACTGGCCCTTTAAAAAATTCAAATTTGACTATTAAAACCTTAAAGCTGCTGAATTGCCATTGTAGCCTATGGGGGACCTCCTGGAAGCTTTCCTGTAAAGTCCTGGAAAATTGATTTTTTTTTTTTTTAATTGTTCGATTAGAACGATTTTTTTCGATCCAAAAAGCTGGCGCAAATCACATGACACATCCGATGGACGAATTTCTAATTTGTGATAATAATAATTTCTAATACTGTGATTCGAAATTTGACCAATAGTAAATCTGCCCCTTATTAAGTGATAAATATAAAGAATATATATTGCATATGGCTGTTTTGGTCTTCACAGGGGCTTCATTAAAGGGATACTGTCATGGGACAGTAATAGTGCTATTCCAGCAGAATTCGGTACTGAAATCAATTTCTCAAAAGAGCAAACAGATTTTTTTATATTCAGTTTTGAAATCTGACATGGGGCTAGACATTTTGTCAATTTCCCAGCTGCCCCAAGTCATGTGACTTGTGCTCTGATAACTTCAATCACTCTTTACTGCTGTAAGTTAATAGTGCTATTCCAGCAGAATTCGGTACTGAAATCAATTTCCCAAAAGAGCAGACAGATATTTTTATATTCAGTTTTTATATTCAAATCTGACATGGGGCTAGACATATTGTCAGTTTCCCATATGCCCTTGGTCATGTGATTTGTGCCAGCACTTTAGGAGGGAACTGCTTTCTGGCAGGATGTTATTTTTCCTTTTCAATGTATCTGAATGGAACGCAGTGGGACATGGGTTTTTACTATTGAGTGTTGTTCTTTGATCTACCAGGCAGCTGTTATCTTGTGTTAGGGAGTTGTTATCTGGTTACCTTCCCATTGTTCTGCAGTTAGGCTGCTGGGGGGAAAGGGAGGGGGATGATTTCACTCAAACTTGCAGTACAGCAGTAGAGAGTGACTGAAGTTTATCAGAGCACAAGTCACATGACTTGAGGCAGCTGGGAAACTGACAATATGTCTAGCCCCATGTCAGATTTCAAAATGAAAAAGTTTTCCCATTTCCCTTTAAAGCTATTTATTTCCTCCTCTTTGATGAAGAGACTGGTGGGACCCATGTAAACGCCACTTAAAGGAGAATTCGACCCCCCATTTATAATAAACCCACTACCCGATACCCTATATAGTCCCCCTCCCTGCTCCCCTCCTGCACAGGTGATAACTCAATTAATTGCCCCATATCCTGTAATTACCCCCACGTTACAGATGGTCCCAAACTGCTGAGAAACAATCATACTTATGAACAACAGGGGGGGGGCTGCCTTACTTCCCAGCCATGCAGAACTCCAGCAGCTTTGTTTGTTTCCCTGTAGAGCAGTTAGCGACTGTGTAGAGATTTGTATTGGATTTTATTTATGCCTTTACATACCCTTTAATGTTTCAACTCCAGCTGCAGGGACAAAGATCATGGAGCAAGATTTAAACAGATAAACTGGGATTCTATTTGGAGGATTATTTTGCTGCAGCCACTGGTTCTGCAGAGTTGGAGAAAGTTTGTATTAAACAATACAAAAACTATAAAATCCACATTAGATTACATGACAACACAGGACCCAGTGCAGTCTGTATATTCTGATTATTAATCAGTCTTGCTGTATCGGCTTCTGGCAGATATTATTTGCCTTTTGCTGTTTTGATCATTTTATGACGATCCCTAAGCAGCCCAGATCACACTGAGCATGTGCACAGTCTTGGTTTTGCAAAGATGTATAACAAAGTTACAAGATGACAGCCCCCTGTGGCCAACTTTGAAAGCATAAATCATTTGTTTGATTAGGCTTGTGGTGCAGTAAGTTCATGTTTATGTTTAGTATACAAAATACAGCATTTCTAGCCTTATTCTATTTTACACTTTCCTTGCCCTTTAAGACCAATATTGACTGCAAGCATCTTCAATCCCCATATGGGAGTCCCATGATCCTTCCTTAAAGGACAAGTATGGTAAACAACAATAAATAAAACAGTAGGACACAGAGTTCTTCTTTTCATATAAGGAATTGTTTTTATTGAATGTTCAGACTCACACAGTGAGTTTTTTTTATTTTTCACACCATGTTTTTATTGGAATGAATAAACTGTGATTGGAACTCCGATATCTTGGTGAGCCCAACAGGGGTCGCTATACACTTTATGTATATAATACAGTCCTCTAGCCATTATGGTATGCTTATGATTAAGGTAAAACTGTACAAATTTTGCAGTCTACTGCAATACATCTGCCTGCATTTTACCAGAGTGCCGTCTCATTTCATTGGTATCGTATATTCAAACTCAATACCAAAAGGTCTTTAATGTTCTCCTTTGTATGGACAAGTAGGAAAGTCCTTGGAGGAATACTGGAGAAATATTAGAATGCCCCATGGAATCTGCAATGGAGACGAGTAGACCAGGCTTCGATAAAAGGAGGGGAAAGGTTAAAAGATAGGTTAAATAAATCTTAAATATATCACTTCATCCTTAGAGAGAGATGAAAATACGAACACATTAAAATCACAATCTCTTAAGGGAAAAAAAGCAATATGCTGGTAATGATCTAAATCTATGTAGGCTTAACTCTCCTTAAATAGCACATATTGTGCCACATACATGTCAAGAATAATGAGCAAAAAAATGCCATACAATTCCAAATACACTATAATGCTGTTAAGTACCAAGTAACCCTTAGAGCTATAAAAAGTCTACACATAGATAGAAATTGCTGCTGAAAATCTTTCAGCCAGCATGATCGGAAGCACAAAGGATGCACTTAGTATTAATGATGCCTGTGCAGCAATGTAAATATATGGGCAATCCAAGGAAATTGCTAGAAAATTGTTATACTTCCTAAACAGGTTAGTGACCATGTTTAAAATGGCCATTAACACAGAAATTCAACAGTGTATCTATTATGCTTTTTAAAAGACAGAATTATAGGGCTTTATAACAATTTATATAGCATCAGGAAATAAGATACACTATATTCCTTGTGGATTGTGATTAAGGACATTCGGATATCTCAAGAACTCAAAGACAACTCTCTAGTGGACCCACCGAACCCGCTTCATCTACAAATCTTGTTATATTGTCCCAAGTTTATTTGAGTTTCTCAATGTAACTGGATATTCAAGACTCAATGTAACAGACTCAATGTAACAATGTAAAACTCAATGTTAATGGCATTGGACCTGTTATCCAGAATGCTTTGGACCTGGGGCTTTCTGGACAATGGATCTTTCTGTAATTTGGATCTTCATACCTTACTAGAAAATCATGTAAACATTGAATAAACCCAATAGGCTGGTTTTGCTTCCAATCTTCTCACCCTTACGCCAGGCAAAGTTTCGCACTGACGAAGGGACGTAACTACGCTAATTCCCTAAGATGACCATTTTACTGAACATTACCTCTTGCGTTAGGTTTGACTGGCGAAGTTCAATACAATAGATAGGAGTTTGAAAAAAATAAACTTGAAATTTTTTCTAAGCATCTTTTACTTTTTTTAGACTGATAGTCTGAAAAATAGCGTAATTTTTGGGGGGTTACCCTCCTTCCCCCCTACATTTCCTAACATATGGCAACTCAACTATACAGGGGGCACATGTAGGGCAATAGGACAACTTTATTTTATTTATTAAAGGTTTCCTGGGCTTGTGTAGTGGAATGTAGTGGCTGTAACATGTACATCTATCATACGTTTAACTTTGCGCCGTATTGCTAGAATAAATGTGCTTTGCCTGGCGAAGTAAGGGTAGCGCAACTTCGCTACTTTTCGTCTCCCTGAGCGCAAATTCGCATTTTAGGGAATTAAACTGTACGTGTGCCAGCCAGAAGCACCCAAAACAATTGCTCCCAATCTGTACCTGTGCCAGCCAGTAGCACCCAAAATATTGCTCCCAATCTGTACCTGAGTCAGCCTGCAGCCCAAATATTGTCCCCAATCTGTGACTGTGCCAGCAGTACTCAAAATATTGCTCCCAATCTGTACCTGTGCCACCAGCATTGCCCCACAAGTCTGTACCTGTGCCATCAGCCATGACCCCCCAAGTCTGTAACTCTTCCACCAGCCATTGCCCCCTAGGTCTGTACTTGTGCCACCAGCATTGCCCCCTAAGTATGTACCTGTGCCACAAGTCTGTACCAGCCATTGCCCCCAAGTCTGTACCTGTGTCATCAGCCATTGCCCCCCAAGTCTGTACCTGTGCCACCAGCCTGTGCCAGAGCAGCAGCAAAAATATTGCCCCAGATCTGTGCCAGGCAATGGGCAAGTAAGAGGGAGGTGGGGACTGAAGGACTGAAGAAGAGCAGAACACTGCTGCTGGAGACAGGGGCGAAGTTAAAACTTAAAGAAATTAAAAAAAATTATTTCCCTTCTAAAATGTGCCCCCCCCCTATGACTGCGCCCTAGGCGGCCGCCTACTCTGCCTACCCCTAGTTCCGGCCCTGGCTGCTAGGCTTATACACCTCAGCAACTGCTCCTCCTCTGCCATACCATTCTGCCAATCCCTGCACTGGCTTCCACTACCCTTCAGAATTAAATTAAAATTAATGAGCCTGACATTCAAAGCACTTAATTCTGCCCCAACCTACATCTCTGAACTCATTTCTATATACTCACCCAACCACTTACAACGCTTCTCTACTGACCTGCTACTCAACACTTCTCTCATTACCTCCTCACACGCTCGCATTCAAGACTTTGCAAGGGCTGCACCCCTCCTCTGGAATTCTCTCCCACAGTCTGTCCGACTTTCTCCCAACCTTTCTGCTTTCAAGAAATCTCTTAAAACCCACTTATTTAGAGAAGCCTGCCCTCACTCTTAACTTCCTAATACAACACCACATACAGTACCACACCTTATGTATAACTCCCTTACCTTTAGATTGTAAGCTCTTTCTGTATAGGGCCTTCCTCACCTCTTGTACCGGCATTGATTGTGATTGTATGTAACTCCGTATGCATGTAATTCATGTGATTTAGTTGTATAAACACATTTACTTTAAAGCGTTACGCAATAGGTTGGTGCTATAGAAATACATGTTAATAATAATAATATTGCCCCCAAAACCTTTGCTACTACTAATATTGATATAATAGACCTATACTTTTTAGTCTGAGGATGGGCATCTCAGTCCAGACTTGAGGTGCTGGGATCAAATATTGTTCAGAATCTGTAAGCTCACATGCTATGTTAAGATCCCTGTACAATTTTGAGTGATTGCAATATTATAATAAATTCTTAAAGCATTTTGCAGCATTTCACAGTAAAATGCTGTTAAGAATCAATATTTAATGGAAACACACAGGGGACATGTAATCTCCAGAAAATTAAGGTGAACTGGTGGAGAATTACTTACTAATGGCAACCAGAAGCAATGCAAGGCTACACTACTCAAATGGAAAAAAGAAATAGCTGTTACCTGTTCTATTTATTGTTATTGCTATTATTATTACTATTACTAACATGTAAAATAATGAAAAAAACGGAAGCAACGGGGCCAAGGGCAACTATAAGGGAGTACACACAAATACCTTTAAAGAATGAGATTCTTTGCACGACAACGGCCATTTGCGTTGCATTTAGCGGCACTGCAATTGTGCAATTCACAACAGGAAGACTAAGGAAGCAGAATTAGGTCATAAAAGACCCCTATAGTCTTGCTTGACACTTAGCTACCTTTACGGGTGAATTCATTCAACATAACAAAGGACTACACTGCCTAATACCTAATGAACCTGATTACATTTTAAGGGGAGAAGCTTCTTTATATTCTATTTGCAGTTCCCTTAACAACAATGGAGTTTTTATTACATAAAACAAGATCTAATCAGCCAGATGAAGCTGGACCATTGGGTACAATAGATATAGTCGAATCATTTCTGCTGATCACTTCATATTGCTCTGCCAGCAAGGAACCATTGAAATGAACTTAAATTCAGAACTTACCCCAATTCATTTCTTTTTCTCTCCTTTTTGCTGATTATGTGATGCTTATTTACTTCATGTCTGGAGACTTATAGGTCAGTTTTCTGGTTCGAATAAACCCACTCACAAATTGAAAGCCCTTACTGTCAGACATGCAGTCCAATTAGGAACTACTGATCAAACTGAATTTGGACTTCGCTTGGGAACCAGCATTTTGATATTGTGGAATTCGTATTTTTCTTCATCCTTTTCCTTCCTGAGAAAATACAATTACCTGCCAGGATGGAATAACCTTTGTGAACTGTTAACAAAATGCTCAGTGTTTGAATTGTCCTATGTAGGTAGAATACATGATATCTGTGTAACCTTCTGTTATTCTTCATTAACTTTTCCTGTCTGAGCAATAAGTTCTCATGGAATCGTCACTGCTAAAAAAAAAAATCAGGCTGATGATTTGTTTGAGCTAGAAATGATTATTTAGTGTACATTTTCAACTTAAAGGGGATGTAAAGTCAAAAATTTAATTCCTTTAACAGTTTCACTGTCTAAAAATCTTCAATAACTTCCATTAAAAATTCTGTACCTTTTTCATAAAAATCATGATTTTCTGCATTCCAGTATACCTTCTCTCTATGCGCACGGACTTCAGCCTGTATGAATTCCTCAGCCCGTGGCTGCTTTACTTTAAAACAATCTCCCCTTATCCAAGTTCTGTAGTGTCAGGGAAAGCTTGTGGAATTGTCATGGAAGTCAGCTTTATTAACGGGAAAGATAAATTAACCCAAAGTATATCTTATCTTGAAGCAAAGCAGTCACGGGGCCAGGCCCAACGAGTTGAGGAATTCATGCAGGCTGAAGTCTGTGCGCATAGAGAGAAAGGGGAGCTGGAACGCAGAAAATCATGATATTTATGAAAAAGGTACAGAATTTTTAATGGAAGTTATTGAAGATTTTTAGACAGTGAAACTGTTAAAGGAATTTAATTTTTGACTTTACATCCCCTTTAAGTTGAAAGGGGAAGATTGGTTTGTTTTTAGACAGTGGACCCGTTAAAGGAATTACATTTTTTGACATACCCCTTTAATAGCATATCGCAGTGGTGACAGGTGGATCTCAGTACTAAAAATGCAAGGAGTGTGTGTCCACAGGGCACTCACTATTAAATAACATTATGGGCAGTGAATGGCAGAAAGAGGTGTTTTTTCTGCCTCAGTTCTCTTCTGCCAGACAACGGGGGTGGTCAAAGAACCCTATTTGCATTTGGCTTTATGCTCAGGCACCGTTCCTGTGTATTTAGCAGCAGTTTTAGGGGGCAGTTTTTGGGTGCCTACATGGTAAACAAAATTCATTTAAAAAAAAAAAAATTGACACTGGATACTGTATAAATTCAGGCCCGGATTTAAAAATGGATCGCACCTAGGCGTCTCTGCTCATCAACCCCCTCCCCTCTCCATCCGTGTTCCCCTTCCTTTCCTCGTCCATTTCCCCCTCCCCTTCCACGTCCCTCTCCCTTTCCTCATCCATGTCCCCCTTTCGCTTCCCCCTTTGTGTCTCGCTCCCATCCTTTGTCCGTGTCTCCCTTCCGCTTCCCCCCTCCGGATCTCTCTCAGTGCCGACCCTTCCCCTCCCCATCTGTATTTCCCTCCCCATCCCCTTGTGAGTACGTATTTGCACATATTGTGAATATGCGTAAGTGCGCCTGTGCAACTCTAATGCGGCTGGGTGGCATGCCGCCTCTGAATTTCTGCTGCCCTAGGCCCAGGCCTATGTGGCCTTGTCACAGATCCAGGCCTGTATTAATTAGGGATACACTGGGGCAAATTCACTAAGATGTGCAAATTTGCTTGCGTTGGCTTCGCTAGTGTTTGGCGCACTTCGCCAGGCGAATTTTCGCCAGCGCTACGCAAATTGACTAAAGTGCAAAGTTATGCTCAGGTTGGTGAATGTTAGCGTAGTTGCGCTAGTGTTACTTCGCCATGCAAAGCGCAGTTACGCTAGCGAAGCCTAATTTGCATACGGCGGGAACTTTAACGTATAATAGAAGTATATGTTACAGTCACTACATTCCACTACACATCTCCCAGTCTTCTTATTTGTGCCCATCTCCCAGTCTTCATATTTGAGCCCATCTCCCAGTCTTCTTATTTTAGCCCATCTCCCAGTCTTCTTATTTGAGCCCATCTCCCAGTCTACTTATTTGAGCCCATCTCCCAGTCTTCTTATTTGAGCCCATCTCCCAGTCTTCTTATGTGAGCCCATCTCCCAGTCTTCATATTTGAGCCCATCTCCCAGTCTTCATATTTGAGCCCATCTCCCAGTCTTCTTATTTGAGCCCATCTACCAGTCTTCTTATTTGAGCCCATCTCCCAGTCTTCTTATTTGAGCCCATCTCCCAGTCTTCTTATTTGAGCCCATCTCCCAGTCTTCTTATTTGAGCCCATCTACCAGTCTTCTTATGTGAGCCCATCTCCCAGTCTTCCTCAGTCAGCCACTGGAGTTTTTCCTGGTGTCCCACCAGCCTAGTCTGACCCTTTGTCTGACCATGATCCATTGCACCATGACCAAGTCTCATGCCCCAAACACAGGTGCGTGAGCCAGGGAGATATCTCTGTTATTGAAACTTTCTGTTTTCAAGGTAGTGATTCTCCTTCTACAAGATGTTCTAGCAGCCTACAACCATATGTCATTCTTCCTTACAGGTCTAGATCATAATGAAGTAAGTGATTGACTGAATTCTGCAGTATAAATTCTTCTAATTAATCAAGTCAATGGCATTCTACATTCTCCATATGAATTATGTTATATATATCTATGGATTTTTAAAAAAAAATACATTTTCACAAATACCATTCACAAAATGTTGTAGCTGCATCTTTGCACATGTAACACATTTCCCCCCCAGTACATCTGACAATGTCTATATTTCAGTGCAAACACAGGGGGGAGGAAAGGAACCTTAGTAGACACAAGTAATGTATTTCTCTCATCTTTCTTAAAATTCCATCTCGAGACGGCCATCTTTCACAATTACATGAATGGCCCGAGAAATTGATTTGTTCACCACTGAAGGCAACTGTCAGGCCTTTGGATGATGGAATGTCACAGAGGTATCAGAGTAAATTACAGTAAGGGGTCATTTATGGAGAATTTTTAAAGTGATGTCACAGAGGTATCAGAGTAAATTACAGTAAGGGGTCATTTATGGAGAATTTTTAAAGTGATGTCACAGAGGTATCAGAGTAAATTACAGTAAGGGGTCATTTATAATATATATACATCAGGTTTATATATTACTTATAGCTTCCATTTATTTACTTATCTCACTTACTAAGCTTACATTTATTTAACAGATGGCAGGAGACTAGCTAATGAATGCCTCAAGGTGGGGCATCACCAGGGGGTAAAGGTGCAGTCCATAAATTTATTTTCTGAAAATCATTTAAAGGAGAAGGAAAGCTACTGAGGCAGTTTATTGACAATAGATTAGCCATAAAAGTGAAAGCTAGAACACTATATTTATTCTGTAGAATGCTTTACCATACCTGAGTAAACAGCTCTAGAAGCTCTTCCTGTTTGTTTAGGATAGCAGCTGCCATATTAGCTTGGTGTGACATCACTTCCTGACTCTCCCTGCTCACTCATAGCTCTAGGCTCAGATTACAGTTGGGAGGGAAGAGGGAGAGGGAAGCAAACTGAGCATGCTCACGCCCAGGGCAAGGAGGTTTAGGATGATTTCAGGAAGTCTGATAAAGAAACCCATGTGTACACCGTAGAAGGAAAGAAATGCAGTGTTTCTTTTGACAGAGGACTCTGTATTTATATAGACCTTTCTAATGAAGCTTACTTAGTTTAAACCTTTCCATCTCCTTTAAAGGGGTGGTTCACCATTAAGTTAACTTATAGTACGTTATAGAATGGCCAATTATACAAAACTTTTCAACTGGTTTTCATAATTTATTTTTTATAGTCTCTGATTTATTTGCCTTCTTTTTCTGACTTTTTCCAGCTTTCAAATGGGGGTCACTGAACCCATCTAAGAAAACAAATGCTCTGCAAGGCTACACGTTTATTGCTATTGCTGAAGTACATAAGACAATTGACATAAAACAAAATGATCCCCTCATTTGGCGAGGTAACCAAATGCGCTGATGTCTCCCTGATACAGCCACCTTGAGATGGGGGATATAGGACTGATATGATTGTAGGTTTAAGGGCCCAATGATGGGATTACAAGACTGAAAATACATGCGGTCGGATAGAGGGCCACATCAACGAACTGTCCTCAATCTAACAGGATTAAACCAGGCTCGTCAGAGGGCCCCACATACTGAATTATTGCCCATGAATGGCCACCTTTAGCGTTGTTGGAACTCTTGCCCTTCAAAGAGAAGAAGCAGAATAAACAGTTTAAAATTGCAAATATTCAAGGTTCTTTGGTGACAAGAACCATAATAACCAAATACAGGGGCGTAACTACAGAGGAAGCCGGGGGCCCAGAAGTGTAGGGGGCCCAGAAGTGTAGAGGGCCCAGTAGGGCCCTAATTAATGAGTCATTGAATATATCTTGGAAGAATAAGTCAATGTTTTGGGGCCCCAAAATTGTATTTGCTGTGGAGCCCAGTAACATCTAGTTATGCCACTGGCCAAATACATTCATTAGAACTCAACATTGCCAAGACAATTCATTAGGACTGTTGCTAACAGAGAAGTGGCTACTTATGTCGGCAGGTATTTATTCACTTGATTTTGTTTGCGAGCGTCATAGAAAATACAAGCCTTATATATAAGCAATGTCATCCAATCTAGCGCATTATAGGTTCATTGTAAATTATAAATTGGTTTCAGCTGTATCCGCTTCTTATCTTCTATGTCTGCTTATAAATGTTATTTATATACAGCAGCCTGTGTGCATTCGAAAACTCTAAGTGGCCTGTCTTTAGCCGGCTCAGTTGAGTATTAAAGATGGGAAATTGGTGTCTTTATAGCTAAATGTGTGTGATCCAGTTAATATTCAGTTCAATCTGGCTGTCAAGGATGTGCATACTTCACTGCATATTTAGCAGAATGGATTTATTTAAACGTGTGCTTCCCTGCCTATACCACTGTGCTGCTTTTCTGTGGTTTAATATGCCATTTTTACCTTTCTTTTGAAACAGACATGATGACTCCGATTAATAAGACGGATCCCCCAATTCTTGGCCATGTTGTTGTATTTGAATTATAATTATTTCAGCTTCAAAATATCTTTTATGTAAGGGATATTGTATTTATTTGATTAAGAAGTACACATGGGCTGTGCTTTTGTTTACTCTCAGTGAATGTGGGAGAAGATGGAAGTATTTAGTCAAGCTCACCCTTCCGGGTCTTCACTTATTTAATCAACATTGTATCTTTTACTGTATATACAGTAGGAGCTAGAGAGCAAAATGTTTCCCATTTTCTCTTGAAGCACGGCAAAGGGAAGTACAAGTATGGCACCTGTTATGCAGAATGCTTGGGACCTGGGGTTTTCTGGATAACAGATGTTTCTATTAGAAAATCCTGTAAACATTAAATGAACCCATTAGGCTGGTTCTGCTTCCGATAAGGATTAATGATATCTTAGTTTGGATCAAGTACAAGGTACTGTTTTATCAATACGAAGAAAAAGGAAATTAGATATCCTTTCCATCTCAGAGCTTTCTGGATTATGGGTTTCCAGATGACAGCAAACAGGGGCTTTTGTTTGAAACCTTTACCTCAGAGCACTTTAAGGGGTAGATTTATTAGAGATACTGACACCCGAAAATGACCTTATTTATATCCATCATAACATTATCTTTGAATGCTATTTTTAATTTTGCCATAAAAGTATTTACCTGCTGTGTTTCCATTACTTTTCTTACCCCCCTGTTCCCCTATGAGGGGCTGCCATATTTCAGCCAGGGTCAGACTGCTGTCCAGGGCCCCCTCGGGGCACCCTCCACCCCTTTCGCCGCCACCCGTGCCGCACTCTTCCTTGCTGCTGTTCCCAAGCCGGGCCACATGTGAAGAAAGGCGCCAGCAAACATGCGAAGATGGTGCCCACACTGGCGCAAAGCGTGACGGCTACATTTTTAAAATATCTTACGATTGGGGGTCTGGCCCAGCGGGGGCTCCATGAGGGTCGGGCAGGACTAGACTGGGATTCAAAATAGGCCCTACCATTACTGCTACAAAGAGGCCCAAACAGCCCCCACCAGCCACTTAATAGTCACTTTCTATGGCAGCTTACAGCAGCCCATCGGGCATTTGCCAGAACCCACAGATTGCCAGTCCAGGCCTGGGGTCGGGGACCACCGGGTTTTTTTTCCCCTGTGTCCCACCAGTCTGACCATATATGGAGCAGTAGTTGGTTAATATTAGAAACTCTAACTGACAGACTGATATGGGACAGTCAGGTCGAATATTTTTCCACAAACAATTTATCGGGAAAATGTAATAATAAATAAGCATTTAAAAATAGGGATGCACCGAATCCACTATTTTGGATTCTGCCGAAACCCCGAATCCTTCCCGAAAGATTTGGCTGAATACCGAACCGAATCCTAATCCTGATTTGCATATGCAAATTAGGGGTGGGAAGGGGAAAACATTTTTTACTTCCTTATTTTGAGACAAAAAGTCACATGATTTCCCTCCCTGGCCCTAATTTGCATATGAAAATTAGGATTCGGATTTGGAATCCTGCTGAAAAAGGCCAATTCCTGGCCAAATCCCGAACTGAATCCTGGATTCGGTGCATCCCTGTCAAGGTCCGTAGGCGATGATTGGAGTGTGGACCAAGGAGGAAGTGCAAGTTCGTGGTAACAAAGGGATGAGGCAGAAGAGAAGTCAAATCCAGGCAAGAGGTCGGTACAGGCGGCAAGGAAACGAGGTCAAAGTTCAGGCAGAAGGTCAGCAACAAGAAGTACAATCCAGAACACACCCAGGAACACGCAAAGTAGAACCTATAAACGGGCAATGATTCCGAGTACAGGGCTCCTTTAAATAGGCCTGGATTGGCGCCAAGACTAGCGTCAGCGTGATGGCGTTTGGATGCGCGCTTGTCTGCGCGTGCTGACGTCTTGACGCGCGCGCCCATGTGGATGTGCGCTGATGACTCGACGTGCGCCTGCACTCGATAGCGGCAGGAATCCTCACAATCCCTAGTTAAAAACCGGAGCAGATTTGATCAGAGTTTGTAGCAGAAAATATTGAGATAAATTTGGACTTTGATAAATAACCCCTATAACGTAGATTAGTATTTTGAAAATTTAGGGGCAGATTTATCAAGAGCTGAAATTGAAGTTTTTTCCGCACAGGTTGAATTATCCTTTAAGTCTACTAGAAAATCATGTAAACATTAAATAAACCCAATAAACTGGTTTTGCTTCCAGTAAGGATTAATTATATCCTAGTTAGGATGAAGTACAATATCTGGATTATTAAATTATAATGGAGTCTACGGGAGACAGCCTTTCCGTAATCCAAAGCTTTTTGGATAATGGATTTTCGGATAACAGATCCCATTTCTGTACAAGTGAACCCATTTAATGATTTTTTGATTTAACAAAATGAAGCATGTGTACTTATTAGCTCAGGTATTTGTTGGTCAGGGGCATGGCAGTAATAGTTACATTTAATTCAAGGGGACTATTAATTAACCCTCAAATGCTTATAGTCAAGTTTTTTTTTAAATTTTTCTGGTTTAGTTTTTAGTTTTTAGATTGAATTGCAAGGTGCAGCATCTTACAATTCAATCTAAAAGTAAGATATTATTAGAGGAAGGCTCTATAGACCAAAAGAGCAAGTACTGTACACAAAACATGTTAATTGGCACTTTTAGGGGCATATTTACTGAGACTCATATCTTTCTAATTTTTTACTGAAATAAACTTGGCCAAACTCCCATCCATGATCTGGCTTAATTTATTAACAATTTGGTTCGAAAATTGTCCATGCAGGGAACGAATAATTTCGTCAAAATTGTCAATTGTGCAAAATTGCCAGAATGATACTGTATAGTTTATGTCAATCTCTAGTAGATAAGGCTCTGTGCATATTTCTGTATGATTTGCGGGAATATATATTGTACTGTATGAAAGTTTCTTTTGCAGTGCATTGTGATGTGTCTAATCCATCTTTCTTCTGGGATCCTCATTTCTCCAAACAGAACATAATAAATTGTCTGTTATATTGTAGGTCGTCCCTTACCAGCACAGGGCATTATTAGTGTCACTCAAATATAGAAGCAGGTTTCTTGGAAGTGTTGCAGATATAATGTTAATGCTGCTGTCTTACTATGTAGAGCAGGGGTGTGAAATGTACGGCCTTTCTCTGAGATTGACATGCTTTCTACAGAATACTGTCAGTCTTCGAAACTGTCCTTTCTTCTATATTCACCGGAGGTAACTGTTCATGACTGTTTTTCATTTAGATGCAGTTTTGCAGAATTGGAATTTTGCAGGTTTTGTATCCCTGCAACGTTTGAATTTTTAGGCCTGAGCTTACATAGTTTGTTGATGATTTTATTTCTGCTTCAAAGAGAAAGAGTCCAAGTATAGGCGAAGGAAGAGGAACTTTTTATTCCAGGCAATGTAAATCACAACGTTTCGGGTTCAATACCCTTTATCAAGTGAATCGCTTGATAAAGGATATTGAACCTGTAACATGTTGTGATTTTCACTGCCTGGAATAAAAAGTTGTTTGCAGTAATACTGCTTGAGTTCCTCTTCCTTCTACTATACTTGGATTATTTGCAGCAGTTGCAGCACAGAGTAACTATTAAGGAATTGGGGAAATATCATTTGGAAAAGCTGTGTTGACCACATCCCTCTCTTCTATTTGGACTTCATAGTGTCTTGCCTTGAGAAGTACAAAACAAATGCATCTCATTCCTATGCAGCATCAACAGTTCTGCTGGATTCAGCCCAAAGGCCTCCCATTACTTCTTGTAGAGAAGATTATTTGTCTGAGGAGAACCCTGTTCAACCTCTCTTACCAGAGAAGAGTCTCAATCAGAAGCTATGAGTGCTCTGGGAAGCACAACATCTTTAAAAGTGACTGTTCCATGGGCCAGAGCTCCAATGAAACCTCTCCAGAGGTATCCTTCACTTGGTAGTTATACACTCTCAAGAACAGTGTACGTTATGTCCTATGTACAGTATGTCCCACTGGTGCTCCATCTCAACACCACAGGATTACTGCCACAGTGCAGTTTTATTGCGATCCACACTACGTGTTTCGGGCATCACAGGCCCTTTTTCAACCACTCCAGAGGGCCATCCTGAGGGTCTGGGACAGTTCACAGAGCACACATTACTCTCCTACAGTCACCAGGAGCTCCTGGCTGTTTGGAGAGCCCTCAAGGCAACAGCTCAACTGACGAGGGGAGCAGGGACAATCCTGGCCCTCTGCCGCCTGAGACAGCTTGCCACCCCCGCTCCATGCGCTCACTTTTTTGCACCATAGGGGGTCCAAAGGGTCCATGAGGGTGGCAGAGAGGACCAAGATGCTAGCATATATTACATAATTGCACTCTCTGCACTGGAAAAGGCAAATTTTTGCCACCCCTGGTACCTAGTGGGGCACTGCCGCCTGAGGCGAGTTTCTGCAGCACTAGGCAGTCTTGGATATGTATTTCCCTCTCTTCCAAAGGTGACCAGCATGTTGCGGAAGATCAGACTGGACAAAGCGAGAGTCATAATGATAGTGCCAATAGGGCCAATAGATTTGGGGTCTAGCAGGACTCTTCTTCATCAGGGGCCTATCTATAACCCAGATCCCAGCAGACTTGCCCTTTCAGTCTGAATCACAGTCTGATGTTTGATTTTTTTTTTAATTATTGTAAGAAAAATTGAGTTTCTTTAAATGATTTTCTAGTAGTACTTTTTCCTCATTATTATTAAAAACAAATTTGATCACCCACCCAAAGCCAAATTCCCTTAATTTACCAATATTTTTTCTCGAAGAAAACAGTGCAAGAAAAAGTTATGACAAAATTGTGATTGTCAATTCGATTCATGCAACTTTTTGGATATGATGCCCAAAAACATGACTTTATCGAATGAAAACCAGCCTGAAGCTCTTGACAATCATGAAGGCAAAACACATGCTCCAAAGGTTAAAGGGATACCTGCCATTTACTTTTACATGATTTCGACAGGTTTTAGCTGCTGTGGGGGTATAATACATTTTTATACATTTTTGTTTTTTCCCCTTTAAAATTCGACCATAAAGAAATTAAGGGTTTAATAAATAGGCATCTTAAGGTGTGGCAATCCAAATTATGGAAAGACCTGTTATCTGGAAAACCCCAAGTCTTGAGCAGATCCCATACCTGTAGTAAGTGTTTTACAGTAAATTTGTCTTTATCTGTTGCTTTCCCATTAACATATACGTACATATAAAGGCCGGTTTACTCATTTATTGGTCAAGAAAATAAAAATATTTTGATAATTTAAAAAAAATTGCAACAAAACTTGACTTTTAGGGGGTTATTCATTAAAGTCCGAAATTTTTGTTTTTTATACTATAAAATCTGAATTTTTAGTGGGAAAAAAACCTCACAAATTTTTCAACATTAATTATACCTTGAGGATGAAAAAAGTCTGAATCTGAAAATCAGGCATCTCAGACCTGCCGAGGTTGTAAATAAGCCAATGGGAGAGGTCCCTATCCTATTTGGAAGTTTCTGTGGTCTCTCATCAGTGTGAATAACATTGTTCCATTCATTTTCAATGAGGCTAAAAAAATTGAATGTTTTATTGAACTGGGAAAATAAATAAATGAAGTTGTTCAAGACTATTCCCATTGACTTCTATTGAACCAAGGCCAATCTATTGCCAAGAATTTTCTGGTCACTTTTTTCATGGGTTTTTAAATTTAAAAATATCAGCTATGCAAGGTTCTGAACAATATTCTTGAGTATATTAACATTTAACATCCATGTTTTTTCCCCAAATTTAACACAAACTCAAATTTTGATAGATAGACTCCCTATTTTACTTATCCTTGTAGGGCTTCCACAACCCCCTCTGTGTATGAAGGCCAGGTCAGCTTATGCTATGATAGTGCTTGGGTCCTAGGTTTGTTTCCAACCAGAGCACTGTCTACAAAGAATCTGTATATTCTCCCTGTGTTTGTGTGGCTTTCCTCCAGGTTTCCTCCCACTCTCACACAGGCAGATCCACTGATGCCTAATAAAACTGACCATAGTGTGTATGAATGTGATAGGGAACTGCTGGGAATTATGCATAATCTCTGTAAAGCAATGCAGTTGCCTGTATTAATGCTTCAAACAATGAAACACATTCAGTGACTGATGTTCTACAAGCCGTGTGTAGATAAGAAAATACCTAATTTAATAGCAGAGAATCAATAGTTTGCTGTTTTAGCAAACCAGTTGCTAGGGTCTAAATTACCACGGCCACCATGGATTGATTTGAATAAGGGATTGGCATATGGACAGCAGAGGGCCTGAACAGGAAGATGAGTATTAAAAAATAGCAGTAACTATAGATTTGTAGCCTTACACAGCAGTTCTTTTTTTAGATGGGGGTCAGTGGTCCCCATTTGAAAGCTGGAAAGAGAAAGAAGAAAGGAGAATATATTTTAAAAGCTATAAAAAAAAGAAATGAAGGCCAATTGAAAAGTTGCTTAGAATTATCCACTCTATTACATACTAAAAGTGAACTGGACCTTAAAGCAGATATATTGTATAAAAAAAAAAAGAACGCACCAGTACATTAAACTGATTTAGATATAGAAGAATTGTGCTAACAAAAGTAGTGTTTCAGGATGATTTATTGAATATTTCTGCAAAAACCTTAATAATCCCTCCCTTCCACTTCCTGCTCCCTGAATTCCCAGGCTGTGCAGGGGAGCCGGCAAATCTCAGCTCACTGCTCTGTAGGACAGGAACCAATCAGCAACTAGCAGGACCTGATAGGAAACTGAAGCCTGGCTGTGCTTGTGTGACTGCAGGGTTGTGATTGGCTGTCCCCCTTGTATTGTGCTCTGGCATGGGCCCTTAGGACACGCCCACCCCCCATTTGAAACACAGACAGGAACCAGTGAACATCGATTGGGAACTCCAATATATGGACTATTTTTAAAGATAATATTCATTTTTAGCACCATATATTACTTATAATTCCCTACAAAATTAGGGCTTTTTCATTTCTCCTGTATGTCTCCTTTAAGGGTCTATGGACCTGGAGGCTGTAAAATACAACTGACATTAAAATAGGAGTACTGACTTGAATTGCTTTTTTAAAATCCTTAAAAATGTCTGACGTGGATTGGGCAGCCAGCAGCCAAGCAGTGACATCAATAGGGTTCCTAACTGGCACAGAAGCTCCACCAGTAAAAAGCACAATGCATTGCACGATTGGCTCCTCATTAGAACTGGATATGTGAGAAATATGGCAGAAGCAACTATTGATTTATAATAATAATGGGACGAGAGCTATGAATGTACATTATAGGCAATAAATCATTTTTACCAGCCTGTCTCCTATGCCTGCTGTGACTGAATATACAGTACACAGCAAAGATTTAAAAAAGTATGTGTCCTTTTCACCTGTAATTAAAAAATATCCTGGAGATTAATAAAGCAAAAATGTGCTGTTAGTTAAAAAAGGCAACAAAATTAATTTGCAGAAGTTGCTCAGCAATGTGGGCTTTATTATCTTTACGTTTGTTATTATTGGTGAGGTGCAGCTTTTATACTGCTCTTTTATACTGCTGATACGTAAAGGGATGTAGAATGTAGTGATCGTGAGTACATGGGTGCAAACATGGGTGTCACTCCTGTTGCTAGTCTTAGGGGCAAATTTACTAAAATTCCCCAAAAATCCTACAAATCTATTCAAAATTCAATAAGCATTCGACTATATTCGATTTCTCGATGAATTCGTACGATCGGATACCGATCGTTCGATTTCACGAAAAAAAATCGTACTTTTTCCATCAAGCCTCCGAAAAATTTGTACGATTCGAACGATCGAGGCGTTCGATCGCACGAATGGTATTCGGGCAGGACTTAGCCAAAGAAGCCTCTGGGGGGGTTCCCATAGGCTTCTATTGGTATTCGGTAGGTTCAATCTGGCGAAGTAGGCATTCGAAGGTTTTTAAAATTTTAAATCTTTCGATCATCGAATGATCGAATTATTGAATATCCGATCATTCGATCTATTCGATAATTCAGTATTCGATGATCGAAGAGGCCAAATTTTGCATATTCGAATATCCGAAAAAATCGTTTGATCGGAATTCGATCATCGAACTTCGATCTCTTCACGTGAATGTCTTCCAGGATATGCAAGCTCAAATGGATGACCATAATATCAAAGATGATTGGGATACTAAAACCTATGGTGAATATAGAAATTGTTATATATGTATATAGTCAGTGCTGCAATATAAATACATGTTATTATTATTATTAATAATAATAATAATAATAAGTCTATATGTGACTGTATAGATGTATGTATGTCTGTGCATGATGGACTTCTTCAAGTTGGTTCTTTTTCCAGCCCAACTTAACTATAACTGGAAGCCAACCCATGGTTCTGTCACCAATCACTCTCTTTGTTCCCCTATTAAGTTAATGGGATTCTTCCTGTAATTCATTACCATTAAAAAATGAACCAATACATTTATTTTTAAGTTGCAATATTGGTGTGTGGACAGCCACCTCAGGTAATTTTGCTCGGTCATGTGCTTTCAAAAAGAGCCAGCACTTCACAATGGAACTGCTTTTAGAGAGGCCATTGTTTCTCCTACTAAATGTAACAGAAGGAGTCACAACTTGGGTTATCCAGACTTGTATTTTTCTATTGAGTGCTGTTCTATTATCTACCACTAGATGGGGCATAAGAGCATGCTGGTGGCAGGAAGCTGCTATCTGGTTACTTTCCCATTGTTCTTCTGATAGTCTGCTGGCGGGTAGAGGGGGACAATTTCACTCCAACTGAGAAGCAGAGAAGCAATAAAGAGTGACTGAAGTTTAACAGAGCACAAGTCTCATGACTGGGGGCACATGGGAAACTAAAATCATGTCTAGCTCTCATGTCTGATTTCAAAATTAAATATAAAAAAAAAAACTGTTAGCTCTTTTGAAAAACTGGAGGAGCGCCGAGCGCTGTTATTGGGTGCATTTTGCAAAAAACATGTTTTCCCATGCCAGATTACTTTTAAATTGAAGTGATTTAATGGGTCACCATACATTTGTATAAAAGTCATCATACCATGAGAATATGGCCACCATCAGGACACTGGGGGTACTGCAGTTAGAGGGCCCATGGCATAGGAGACCCAAGAGTGGGTTGGTTTGTGGGGAAAGGTGTTGGATTTGGAAGGATCATGGGTGGGGTTCTGGAATAATGGGATATGAGTGGGGAGGATCATGGCATAGTAAAGCATACATAGGCCATTATTTTCCATTAGGGTCCAGGGGCACAGGTGATCAATCAGTTAATAATTGAGGGAAGGACCTTATTAATAATATGGGGCCCCATGATTCATGCATGCAGGTATCTGTGAGAGGTGACTTATACAACGTGGCTGATTTTGGAAGTTTGGTTGGGTGTTTTCAACTACTGCACACCCATATCACCCTCTGGTGATCAAAATGGCAATAGAGAGTGAAAGAGCAAGATTCGGCAAAAATTCCTCTGTCTTGTGCATGTGTGTTCATTGGTTGAGAATCTAAATTGGTCACCATAATAGCCCTTTAACACGGGGACAATGGTTTCTCATGACCATATTTTACAGTTCAAATAATTTTTGACTGAACTTTTTCTTTTACACTTATAGACCTTGGCACTTTTTTTTTTCATTATTCCGGCAGTAGAGGATTTAGCAGATCAAGATAACCCAGCATTCCACTTGCCTGTAATCAGCTTTAATGATCTGCAATTGGAACAATCTCTGCTAATTATTTCCCTGTCTCAGTAGGGAAGGGAAATATGCAAGAACTGTCAGTAATGTTCAATGATATTTCCAACTCCAATGAAGTGGCTAAATGTTGTGCAAGGCTCTGAACATTATCTCTGGGTAAGACTGGCTGAGTAAGTGCTGCCTGAAGGACCGGAAGGCTATTATGTCTGTGGGGAGATATTACCTCTTCTACTGTTCTTTTATTATGGTTTGAAATGTTTCTGCAGATCCCATAATTTGGACTCCACAGTGACATTTTCTATCATCTCTGCTGGTGAGGTATCCGGGAGTCCTTTTATCTTCTTCTTCTTCCCCATTGGAACTGGAGTGCACAACTTTTCCAAAATTATTTACCTGAAACATTTGATATTAAAAATGACATTTAGGAAGTTCTCAAAAACTAGAATCCACCATTTACCCTTATTTTCATAAAAAAAATTATATTGGGGAAAAACCATAACTTTTTTGGATTGTTGCATGAAAAATTTTAATTTTTTGGATTTCACACACAAAAAAAACCTTAATTTTTTGTGAAATTGGAGAAATAGATGAAAACCTCCGAAACGTTCGCAATATCTTACGAAACCTAGTGCATACCATAATATCTTCACATTGCAAATAGGACCTCTGCCATTAATTTCTACAGGACCTTCAACAGGTTAAAGATGGAGTATTTTCGGATTCAGACTTTTTGTATCCTCAGGATATAATCTCGAAAGCTTTCAGAGGGGGCAGAAGCACCATTTGCACCTTGCTATTTCATGTTACACAACTACACTGGGAATGGTGGGGGGTCTAGTGCATTACTAATATTGTCCAAATATATTATTGTTTCTCTTTATGGAGTCAGCCTTCAGGGGTGGGCTCATATTTGGGAACCCAATAAACCATATTTGGTGTTATGCAGTAAGTACCATGGGGACCCAAGTGCGTCTAAATTACCATGTTGGCACCACTGTTCTTCCCTCTGCTTCCAGGGACACTATACTGCAAATCCAATCACATTATTCAATAGCAAGTTGATATATTGCTGTGTCTCTTAATGCAAAATTTTCCAACACTCTGCGACCTCAAAGACATTGTTGTAGTGCAGGGGTCCCCAACCTTTTTTGCTCGTGAGCCACATTTAAATTTAAAAAAGAGTTGCAGAGCAACACAAGCATGAAAAAGTCCATGTGGATGTCAAATAAGAGGTCTCATTGGCTTTTTGGTAACCCCTATATGGACTGGCAGCCTACAGGAGAGAATGTTTGGCAGAACATCTGGTTTTTATACAACCAAAACTTGCCTCTAAGCCAGTAATTAAAAAATAAGCTCCTGCTTTAAGGCCACTGGATGCAACATCCAAGGGGTTGGAGAGCTAGATGTTGCTTCTGAGCTACTGGTTGGGGATCACTGTTGTAGTGCATTCAAATACAATCAATTTGTAATCATCCCAGTCCTGCCAATTCAATTTTCAGACGTGTCCCTCATTTTTCAACCTTAATTTATACACAGCATTCCCCGTTGAGTCACAATGCAAATATGGTTGCTGATGCCCAGGGAGATTTGGCCATTGTCACAAGATGTTGCCACAGAAAGGTCAAATTCGGGCATTCCTCAGTAGACCATCATCCTTGTATTCATATGACAGTGATTTAAAAGGTGATCTGGTTCTATATAAAGCACTTGGGAGGGGTTAAGTATAAATTTAAAAACATTTTATTGGTTGCTATGGGTTACTATAGCTAGGGAAATGCTGTTCCTGCTGCTATTTGGGGGATGATTTACTAACACAGGCACTGAGTTGCTAATTGGCTATTATAACAACCAACTTAGGGGTTAAATTCCATGTTCGCGCTACAGGCAGGCAGAATAATATCAAAGTCGACGTTCAGGCAGGGTTAATGAATAATCACCTGCGCCTATTCACACGCTGCGCTGTGTTTACTGAAGTTGCTCGAAGTTGCCTCCTTAGGCAATTCCGAGTGATTTCGGGAAAGCTCAGCGCCCGGTGTGAATAGGCGCAGGTGATTATTCATTAAGCAGCTGGAAGGCAGGGGGAAGCGGTTTCGGGGAGATTAGTCACCAGGCAATTAGTCGCCAGGTGACGAATTTCCCCGAATCTTCCCGTCTGGCCTTACCCTAAATTGTTGTTGCCTGATATCTGCATCAAGCTATAAGTACATTCTAGGCTGAAGTTCCCAATGAACTATAATTCCCTAGCTCTCAATATCAATTTATCCTTCACTGCTTACCTGCCATTGCCCAACGGCACATTAATTATACGCTGAAAGCAAAGATGTGATGCCAAATGGACATGCTGAGCTCTTTCCATGCCTGATTACATCATTGTATTTTGATGTCCCTTGGAGAAAATTAGTGCTGATGCCTTCATTATGTCCAAGCAATGCATTAAGCTTCCTTTGACAAAATAATCATAGCATGGTAGTGAGAGTGGCAGGGGCACATTCTATTGTTGTTTTGAATGATTTTGGGAAAAAGTACGAAAATACTTACAGTAAGAAAGTTGTTGCTACAGGAAATCCGTCCAGACCCTCAGTCTCAGCAGAAAGGAGAGCAGTCGAAACTGATAAAGCTATACAGGGTCTTTAGATTTGAGCTAAAGCTATAAAGAGTCGCCTTATTAAAATGTCCCAGACATATCACTGCAGAAAATGGATTCAGGACATTGCTTTGACCCCAGACATGCCAGTAACATCAATGCAGAAAAAGAAAAATGAGCACTGCATTAACCACAGACCAGTGCTGGACTGAGAATCAAAATAGGCCCTGGCATTTCAGGTACACAGAGGCCAAATCATCCCACTTAGAGGCCCAAACAGCCTCCACCAGCCCACTAAATTGTGACTTTCTATGGAAACTTATAGCAGCCCATCTGGCATTTGCCCTAACCTACAGATTGCCAGTCCGGGCCTGCCCCAGACATGCCTGTAGGATCACAGGGCAAGGAAAGGCAAAGAAATAAAATCCCATTTTTACTTTCTTTAATGAAAAAGAAATCTATCTCCAATATACTTTAATTTTAAAATGTGTACCGTTTTTATAAGAAACCTGACTTTATGCAGTGAAATTCTCCCTTCATTTAGTGCTTCTGGCAGGGAATCACTTATGAACAGCAGGGGGAGCCCCCGCCTTACTTACCAGCCATGCAGAACTCAAGCAGACCACACTGAGCATGTGCAGTGCCAGTGTCAGACAAAGATGTATAACAAAGTTACAAGATGACAGCCCCCTGTGGCCAACTTTGAAAGCAAAAATCATTTGTTTCATTAGGCTTGTGGTGCAGTAAGTCCATGTTTATGTTTAGTATACAAAATACAGCATTTCTAGCCTTCTATTTTACACTTTCCTTGCCCTTTAAAATCATAGAGAAAATTAATTCATTCACAATATTTCATAAAATGAATATTTTGCAAGTATCTCCTTTTAAATAAGGGCACACTGGGTGCAGGGTCAGGTGATCTTGTTGTAACCAGGAGGATTGTGGGTGTAGAATATGTACAACACATGCCAATTTGTTATTTTTTTTTGGGAGCAGGCCCTGATTTGTAGGCCAGATAGACCCGGACCTAGGGCGGAAAAATGTTTGGAGCAGCATGCTGCCCAGCCACATCTTTAAAGCACTGGGGACTTAACTCTCCCCAGTGCTTTTGCCTCAGCAAGTGTCGCATCCGGCACTAGGACTCTGCGGCCACAGGGGCGGCGCTACCAGAAGTGGATGGAGCAGGGACCATGCAGTCTCGGGGTGCCATTTAGGTAAATCCAGCCCTGTTTGCAAGTGGAATAATTAAAGCACATAATATGAGATTTAGGGCAATGGACGAATCCCCAATTCTTCTTAAAGGAATATTAACACAAAAAAATGAAAGTGATGTAAAGTCATAAAAATATCATGTAATGTAGGCCTGCACTGGTAAAATTGATGTGGTTGCTTCAGAAACACTACTATAGTTGATATAAACAAGCTGCTATAAGCTATATGGCACAGGATAAATAGTAGATAACAGATAACACCATTATGTTCTACAGAGCTTATCTGCTGTGTAACCTGAGCCTTTTCTCCTTTGAATGGCTACCCCCCATTGCTACACAGCAACTTATTTATACAAACAATAGTGTTTCTGAAGCAAACACAGCAGTTTTACTAGTGCAGGGCAACACTACATTATAATTTTATTACTTTAAATCACTTTCATTTCTTGATGTTACTGGTCCTTTAATAACCTTATGCGTGAGTTTGTGCTTCATCTCTTCGGATCAGAGTTTCCCAAACTGTGTGGCTGATTCTCCTAGGGAGCTGGAGCAGTTATGCATGTGGGGCTCAGCCTGGACAATTTTAGTCTCCTAATAAGGGTACAATTTAGGGTGAAACCATTTTCTATCATAGATAGTCTTTGATCTAAAGCTGAACCTGATTGACTAATACACTTATTATTTTCCTATGTCTGAAACCAGATCATATCAACATAGAAAACTTCTAGGATTCTTCTCATTCATATTTTTTGCAGAACAATCTTCTCTGCCTTTTACAAAACAGATTTCCCCAGCACAGTAGCCCCGTACAATATATAAAGGCTCAGTCAGTCAATAAAAAGCCCAGATCAATGGATGCTCCGGAGAATTCCATCTGGCACAGGAGCTAATGAAACCGTATACACTTCATTTTTTCTCGGCCACTGTGCAGTTACGTGAACACATTTCTGTCACCTTTAATAAACAGATTCAACTCTGAGTGCTCTTTTATGGAGATTTAATCCCGATATGAGAAGCTGCAACTCGTAACCAGGAGACTGGAGTGAAAAGGGGAGCTATAACATAACAACTGAGACAATTTGTAGTCATTACATCTGACTTCTATTTTTGTGAAAGTAAATTGCATCAGCGCAAATCCTTCAGCATTTTAAATGTAAAGCTGCTCTAAAGCATTTATCTGGTTATAACCCTGCTCTGTGTATCAGCATAGCCCAGCAACATGTATAGTCTGGCTTATTACATATCCAACACAAAGCACTTCACAGACATTTGCTTCCAGTATGACAGAATTAATAACCTGGCATAAAAGATGAGGGACACAGAATCTTTTGTCCCTACTCCTGCAATAGACACCATCTCTCCCTACTATACCTTCTATCCCAAGTCACACTCCCTTCCCAGAGACTATTATCCACTGTTACTATAGGCACAATCTCTCCCTACTATACCTGCTATCCCACAGTCACACTCCCTTCCCAGAGACTATTATCCCACTGTTACTATAGACACCATCTCTCCCTACTATCCCACAGTCACACTCCCTTCCCAGAGACTATTATCCCACTGTTACTATAGACACCATCTCTCCCTACTGTACCTGCTATCCCACAGTCACACTCCCTTCCCAGAGACTATTATCCACTGTTACTAATATAGACACCATCTCTCCCTACTATACCTGCTATCCCACAGTCACAGTCCCTTCCCAGAGACTATTATCCACTGTTACTATAGGCACCATCTCTCCCTACTATACCTGCTATCCCACAGTCACACTCCCTTCCCAGAGACTATTATCCCACTGTTACTATAGGCACCATCTCTCCCTACTATACCTGCTATCCCACAGTCACACTCCCTTCCCAGAGACTATTATCCACTGTTACTATAGGCACCATCTCTCCCTACTATACCTGCTATCCTACAGTTACAGACCCTTTCCTATAGGCACCATCTCACCCAACTTTTCAGCTATTGGTTCATACTCTTTTGCAATAATCTCTAAACACAGCAAGTCGTTTTAGTTGATCTGTGTGAAGCTATTACCTGACACAATCAATTGATTTTTTTTTGCAATCAGTAGTTTAATAGTATTTTGTAGTGGACCACCCCAGCTTGTACAGAGAGCTTTAAACAAGCGCAAAAAATCTTGTAGATATTATTGCTAAGTACCCTTGTGAACATCGATCAGGCTGCACGTAGTGTGCATGCCAGTGCAGTGGGAGGACAGAAGGACTAATATTCACAGACAAAGTGAAGACCACATTAGAATTTGCAAAGAGTGGATTTGACAGCAGTTTAATCAGCCAGAATGAACCCATACCTTATTAGAATTCTGGAAGTGCATTGCTCCTGGAACTAGCAGCACATTCATGTGAAAGAGTTTCCTTCATAAAATAAAATCACAGGCAACAATTCAATTGTATATTATTAAAGGTATGGGGTCCTATATCCAGAAAGCTCCAAATTACAGGAAAACATATTGCATACGCTCCATTTTAAGCAAATATTTTTTTTTTCAATTATTGCTTTTTACTCTATAATAATAAAACAATACCTTGTACTTGACCCAAACTAATTTGCATGAATCCATAGTGGCAAAAAATACTACTGGGGTTATGTAATCTTTAAATGATTTGTAGCAGTATTAATGGAAAGAACCCTTATCCAGAAAACTCCAGGTCCCAAGTATTATAGATAATATATCTTGTACCTGTATTACTAGTAACTTTGCTAGTATTGTGTGTGTGTTTATATATGCGTTATACCCCCTATCTACTCTCTAGATGAATCCGCAGCATTTCTAGCACCAAGCATGATATGAGGCCACTGGAAAACTGCATTTATTTATATAGATATACTCATAATTCCCTGCTGAATTAATATATAGAAAATGTGTTACTTATCCACAGGAACTACAATAATACTCCAGTACTGTCAACAAGAAGAACGCAGGAGACTTTCCACGAATAGATTCCTATGAACTTCCAAAAAGACCTGCGAGGGTTTTGAAAGGCTATTTCTTTAGGAAATACTTTATGAATATTGGAAACCTATGATCAGTAACGGTACTGAAGCCATTTACTGTAAGCGAATGAATAGACATAGGAATTCACATATAGTACTGAAACCATCTGAATGGCAGACGGGATTAAATAAAGAAATTCCTTTTCAGAGTAATGATTTCAGTGTCTGGGGCCAATTTATCTCCCGTACTAGACTCATAAAAGAAAACCAAAATGTTTTTCACATTTGCTTATCAAAAGACATTAATTTAATTCTAGGAATCCTTAGGGTGTCCTGCAGTCACATTATCACAGAATATATAGGCATTGATCCAACTGGTCAGTGTAATCCTGGGCCCTTTTCCTTCTGCTTTGCATAAACACGAGGATGGCGTCTTCTCCACCAAAATGCTTTTCATTTCAATAAATAATATCAGTATTCATATTTAGCCTTCAGGGTGTATTATCTTGAACCATTTAAAAGAACAGAGGTCTGGGGATGTTGAATCCCATAGATAAGTTTGGACAAATTTCTACATTCATTGAATTATTGCATTCCTGGGAAACAGATCTCAGATGGATTCAGAATGTTTGTTCTAAATTAATCTAATTTGATGGAAACTGTTGCTTTATTAGCTAATCAAAAAGTTGGCATGGATGATTCAAAATGGAGTAACCCCTTAATGGGGTGGTTCACCTTTATCGTTTAGTATGTTATACAATTCAATTGATCATCAGTGTTTTTTCTTTCATACTTTTCCTTCTTTTTGTTCTTCTGTGTCTTTACAGCTTCTAAATGTGGGGTTCACTGACTCCAGTAGCCAAAAACGACTGCTCTGTAAGGCTACAATTTTATTGTTAATTATCTTCTAGTCTATCACACCAACCATGGCAAATAAGACCCTAGCAACCAGATAGCTGCTGAAATACCAAACTGAAGAGCTACTGAACAATTGTAAATTGTTTCGGAATGCTAATGTCTACATCATACTAAGTGAACTAGCTCTATAATGATTTTTTAATTCAGTGGTACTGAGGGCCGGAATTTTTCTGGCCTATAAGGTGGAGGGCCGATAATGGAAGCCAGTGTTAGCCACTCCCAATTATAACCCGCACCCTCTTTAAACCACACCCATGTTACCACAAGACAATGTCCACACTAAAAAACAAAATGGTTGGTGTTTACTGCAGGGCTATCACTCATCACTCATATGTGAAAAAAGTTGTCATATGAAATCACACCCTTAAATCCATATGCCTCATCCTCACCTGTGGATAGCACAGCGCCCCCCCCCCCCCCCCCCCCCCCCAGCACCTTTAAACACCTTAGGGGACTCTCACAACAATTTTCAAATGCTAACAAACCCCTACAAGACTTATGTTCTACAGTCACAGGAGGGGACACACAGGCAGAGTATGGCACAGGAAATATAGGGAAGGCTGAGTATGGCACACACAGGCAGAGTATGGCACACACAGGGAGCATAGAGAAAGTAGAGTATGGCACACGCAGGCAGAGTATGGCACACACAAAAGGAGCATAGGGCAGGCAGAGTATGGTGCACACACAGGGAGCATAGGCTAGGCATAGTATAGCACACACAGGCAGCATAGGGCAGGCAGAGTTTGATGCACCCAAGGAGAATAGGGCAGGCATAGCATGACACACCCAGGGAGCATAGGTCAGGCAAAGTATGGTGCACACACAGGGAGCTTAGAACAGGCAGAGTATGGCACTCACAAAGAGCATAGGGTCTGCAGAGTATGGTACACAAAGGGAGCATAGGGCAGGTAGAGTATGGCACACACATAGAGCATATGGCAGGCAGAGTATGGCACACTAAGGGAGGATATGGCAGACAGAGTATGGTACACACAGGGAGCATAGGACAGGCAAAGTAGTAACAGAGCAGGAGACCGTGAAGCCTATCAGGGCCACTCTAAGATGTGCTACATACAGTGACACAGTGCTGGTGCACCATCAGCATTTTGCAAAAGATGAAGGGGAACTATGTGGGCAGTTTCAGTCTGGGCCTGAATTGTGAACAGTACAGGGCTTTAGGGTGTGAACAATAGGTTACAAGTGTGAACTATGAACGGGTATTACATGTGTGAACAATGCAGTCTGAATTTGAGAGGTAAACAATACAGGACCGGTTAGTAGACCTGTGTGCCATTGGTTTCTTCTTGAAGATTCGTATTGAGAGGTGGCTGTGCCTCTACCTGTGTGCACCAGGCTTATCTACATCATCTAACCTGTTGCGTGTGCTAGTCCATATACATACTTCTGCTGTGCGCCAATCAATGGACCCCTCACCCCAGGCACAATTCTATACTAGAAGCTGCCACTCCCCTCCTCGTCCCGCTTACCTTTCCTGGGCTGGAGGGGGTCTGGGAGGGCCCATTGTTAGTGTAAAGAACACAATAGTGCTCTCTGTACTAGAAGAGCCAAAGTTCTGGTTTAAAAAACACCAAAATTCAGCTCTTAACATTACAAGGAGCTGCATTTTGGCAACCCTGGTAACTGGTTTGGCACTGCCACCTGAGGTGAGTTGGAGTAGCCCTATGTCTACCTCTCACCTTTGCTGCTGCTGCATTTAGTTGGGAAGCACCGGCAGCATGGGAAATAGTATTGAGTGCGTCTTTGGTAAATTACACCCCTATGGGGACAATACTGAATGGCTGAAGGAAGGTCTGCAGCATTTCAATAAGAGCTCTAGAGTCTACAATAAGGTTTCAGAATGTACATTAAAGAGGCCTTAGTGGTGGCACATACTGGTGTACATAGGATCATTTTCCAAATCCTTTAAGCTTACCAGCCAAAGCACATCTGTTCTTTGTAAGAACCCAATCATTTACCCAGTATCCTAAATCCTAGGAAAAAAATATACATAATACAAAATAGCGAATCTAGGGGTAATTTTCTCTTGCTTCCAAAAAAAGCACTGTTTATAGATTATTCAGTATTAATGAGTCCCTGACCATCTCCCTGAGAATACAGTATTTCCATCAGCAATAGTTTGTCAGCACTGATAAGCATTTGTCCAGGCAGCACACATGAGTAATATATTCATAGCATGTTTAACTGTGAGCTTGCCTAGTACTGATCTGCAAATTTAGGACTGTTCCAAGAACATTAAACAATGAAGAACATAAACGTTTGCCAAATAAAGTACAGGACATAGGTAGTGATGGGCGAATTTATTCTCCAGGGGCGAATTTGCGGCGAATTCCCGCGATTCGCCGCTGGCGAATAAATTTGCGAAACGCCAGCAAAAATTCGCCGCAGAAAAATTCACCAATTTCGCTAATTTTTTCGCCAATTCGCGAATTTCTCTGGAAATTCGCTAATTTTTCGGCGAAGCGAAACGCGGGAGATTCGCCCATCACTAGACATAGGATCTACCTGTGTATAAACTGATAGGTAAGTTGTTTAACCGGACAGTGTATACTTGTGAGTCCAATACATACTTTATTGGTGGATTTGTCACTTATAGAGTCTCTATTGACATGATTCTTCCTCTGCCTTCTTTTTCTTTTCTTCTTCCCTGGTCCCTACAATGTCCTTATATCTTATAATGCAGGAGATACACAGACAGACTGATATTCAGTGTGTATTTTTTGTGATGCTTTGCTTATTGGGGAGCTGCTTGTCTTATACCTGAAAATAAACTGCAGTTCATTTTACACATACTCCAATCTTCTGGGTTGTAGAGGATATTTAATTAGATTCCCACACCAAGGTAAAACTACCCTGCATAACAGTTTCTCCCTGTGTTTAATGCTTGAGCCACTGTAACATTGAAGTGTAATTATATTGAGATTATTATGCCTCCTTGCGCTAAGGGCTGTAGTACAAAAATATAAATCAGAAGGCAGGATTTTTTGGGTTACTTTCAGTTAACTAATCTGATATGGTTTGGGGCAAGGCCAGAAGAATGGGTTGCCACCTTTTCTGGAAACAAATATCAGCCTTCCTATATATTTATCTTTTTTCCCTTTTTATAACATTGGGATCAACCATTATTTTTACCGACCAGGCTGGTAAAATACCGGCCAGGTGGCGACCCTAGTGGCAGGTAACTTATGTGCCGTGGGTGCAACTGAGGAGAGCAAAGTTGGAGGGGTGCACAGGGAAGCAAGTGTTGAGCTCCAGGGACAAAGCAACTGTAGGGGGGGATGTGGGGGTGGTGCATTTGGTGCTAATTCTATTTGCCCATATCTGGTTTGGGGCAATTGTCATTTAGGTGATTTTTTTTTAGGTCTTGGGGAAAAAATGTTGCTTGGGGCCCAGGCTCCCATAGTTATTCCACTGTCAGTGCGTGTTTCTTAAAAGGTACTCTTGTTTGCTCCAATCCTCCAATACAGGCAGTGTAAGTGACACTTGATTAAACTGACTGTACTGTGAGTGTAATAGGGATAGACTGCAGGATCCACATCCTAAATAGAAAAACACAGTAAAAATATGCTGCAACGGTTCATTAGACTTTATGCTGACATGCATTTCTTACCTTTAAGTAAATGTGTCAGAATCACTTTAATTGGAAAAACACAAATACATATTTTCAAAACAAGCTTGGTTCATCTGTCTTCTGTTGAACGTAAGTGTAAATTGCCCAATTTGCAGCATTATTACTTGTTATAAATGTTGAAACTTTGTGGTTATCTGCGTGGATCCCTGTAGAGCTGCTGTGATACCCGACTGGAGAAAGTACATGATGCTTCTGGAATTAGCAACCTCTGTTTTAATGTGGGGAAAACTGTTTTTCCTGCAAACTTGCGCCTCCTACAGAGAAATGCTAACCCTGGTATATTTTTATGGGACAATGGTTTCTTTGGCAAGACTAAAAGCTGAACCAGCACTACTATCTTCATAAACATCAGGGGAAATAAAGCAAAGGCAAGAAAAATACAGATTCATTGTGAAACTTGAGTTTTCAAGATGTCAATTTTTGCAAATCTGTGCTAAAATTAAGACTACCTCTCAGGCAACTTCGGGCGATTTCAGAAAAGAGCTCAGCCGCGTGTGAATTACCGCAGGCGTAAATGAAAAGCCGACACAGGGGTAAGCGATTCAGGGAGATTAGTCGCCCAAAACAAGAGGCGATTAGTCTGCAGGCAACTAAACTCCCAGAACTGCCTAGTGTTGACTAAGCCTTAGAGGTGCATTTGTGATACTGGATGCTGGCAAACAAAATTTGGGGTTTTTGTGTGAAGGAAAAAAAACACCCCTTGGCTCAAATGCATTTGTTAGGGCTCCTACACACGGGCGTTTTTGACCTGCGCTTTGCGTTTGGCTGCGTTCAGCCGCAGGGGAGCGCAGGTCTAGACGCACCTCATTTTGTTCAATGAGGTTGTACCCACGAGACGCGTGTAAGCGCCGAACGCAGATTCAGACGCAACATGCTGCATTTTTCCTGCGTTCGGCGCTCACATGCGTTCGTGTGAGTACAGCCCCATTGAAAATAATTGAGTGCGTCTATACCTGCGATCCCCTGCGTTTGAACGCAGCAAAACGCAACGCAGAGGAGCGCAGGTAAAAACGCCCGTGTGTAGGAGCCCTTAAAAAACAAAACACCAATTAGCTCTTAATGCATTTAGCATGAGAAAAAACACAAAAACACCCTCTGACTCCCAAAGCATTTGGCATGAGAAAGAAAAAATGATATTTCAAATGAATTTTTGTAAATTTTCTGGCCATGTGAAAAGGGGCAGTTTCTCTAATGACTGCAGTATGGGGTTTGTTATCCCTTACATACTTTATACTGTATATACTGTTAATCATGTGTGCAAAACAGGCATGGCCACTAAATGCATATAGACAAATCCATAATCTGAATGGATAAGATTCCAAGTTGGTGACCCCCTGTGACAAGCTTGAAGTCCTGGATCATTGCTGCTATTGACAAGCTGAAACTTTAGGCTGATGCAATAGCTTCAGTAAATAAAATATGAAATTTTTAGTCATATTCATAATTAGGGTTTAGTTCTCCTTTAAATGTGAATGAACATCCACCTTAGGACTTTTTAGACTTTTTTAGAATACGGCTTCTTAAAATGACTTCCCCAAACAAAACAGGGATTGTTTATCCATAAGTATATTGCAATATATTTAAACTGGCCAACTACGTCAAAGTCATCCCTGGTCTGGCCCAGGTCTCATTTTTTACAGCCTGAATGGTCTCCATGGTATATCCCTTATATACTTTATACTGAATATACTGATAATCACATGTGCAAATATACTGTTAATCATGTGTTAAACTCCAGTAGTCTTTCTGAAGCAAGGACAAAGCTTTAACCAGTGCATGGGAACAGTACATTAGATTAATTATTTTAAAACACTTTTATTTTTGGTATTGTTGTTCCTCCCATTTCATGCTGCATACAGTACATTTTTGATGGTAGCAAAACAATCCTGTAAAGTTTCATTATTTTGTTTTAGCAAAATATCCAAACTGCAGAAAGATCCCTTAACTGGAAACCCAGAGGCCCCAAACATTCAGGATAACAGATTCTATACATGTCTATACATGTAGCCATTTATGTTGCTATAATGATATAATCCTTATAATACCCAGGAGCTGCGAAGAACCTATAAAATCTGTTGGTACTAATAAATCTTTGTATATGTGTATTGATCTCAGAGCTAGGGCTAAAACCTCTGTAGGATACATGAGTGTGGGCATTACATGCACTGCTGGACATTTGCAGGCAGACCATCCACCAATCAGCATTTTGGAGAGCTCCACAGAGAATCTGTCTCATGCTTGTAAAACAGATTTGCTTCAGCAGCACAAGTGAATGCAGCTTGTCGGAGCGGTGCTGCTGCCACTATATATAGCATTGCATATAGTTTTGCACACAGAGGGATTTGGGTTATTTTGGCACTTTGCAGCTTCGGTGATAACAATCCAGTACTGAGAAGAAGAGCATTCTGCATGGAGTTTAACAAGCTCATACCTACAAGGATTTGGGTGTCAGTGTTTGCTAGAAGAGTAGCCAAAGACTCACACGTATAAGGTCCAGCTGCCTAATAAAGAATTGCTTTGGTTCAGCACCGACGGGAGATGCAGGACTTTCAGCAATGTGAGTAGAACTCAACAGGTGCCTTTGGGCTGGGGATTAGGTTCTATAGGCAGGTAAGGGGACATGGCACACGTTTGAATGCTTTATCTGAAGTTAGTATAATTAGGTGCTGAACACTATTTTAATGGTTATACACATCCACACAAACATTTAATCAGGGATATCATGAAAATGTAAGGGTTTGTGCACAGAGAATGAAAAAATTCAACTGCACGATTCATCTTCTGCATTTTACACGTTATCCAGAAAGCTCCGAATAACGGAAAGTCTGTCTCCCATAGACGCTATTTCATCCAAATAATCCAAGTTTTATAACATCTTTATCTCTCATTAGAGAAAACAAGCAAATCTACTGTACAAACCCTTACTCACACACTTGTGAAAGAATGCACAATATTTTACACACTCATGAGAGAGGGGAGAGGTGCATACTGACTTACTAACTTACTGGAGAAGGCAAACCATCTGCTAAGCTCATGTGAGAAGGTAAGACATACAGTAAACGTATCTGTTACACTCTATAGTATGAAGGCATGACAGAAAATGTTAAATGGAAATATATGTATATATATATCAGTGATTGTGCATTTATGCATGTTTGTTTTATTGTGCCTGTATGTATGGGTGCATTATAGTTTATGTACATTACTGGCTGTTTGTAAGTAGGGTCAGACTGGGCCAGCGGGACACCGGGAAAAAACCTGGTGGGCCCCAGCCAGGACCTCCATCAGGGGGTACAGTTGTACCAGGCCTGAAGGGAGGCCCGTCTGTGTTGCGCTTTTCAAATTAGCGGGACTATTAACATCCCCAAAGTACATGGTCTGCTGAAGTGCAGAAAATCCAAAGCCGCGATGAAGACCCAAAGCTGCGCCGAAGACCTGAAGCCATGAAAAGACCTGAAGTTGAAGTCTTGGAGCTGTGAAAAGACCCAAAGCTATGAAGAGACCAGAACTTGAAGTCCTGAAGCCACAAAAAGACCCACAAAAAGCTATGAAAGGAGCTGAAGGAAACTAAAGACCCACAAAAAGCTATGAAAGGAGCTGAAGGAAACTGAAGAAGATGGAGAAGAACCTAAGGTAAGTTCCACCAATGTTTTTCTTTTTGTTTTTTTATTGAACCCCTGGCCACCAGGTTTGGGACCTGGTGTGATTTTTGTTAATGTATAGGGGGGGGGGGGGGGGGGGGCTGAACACCAATGATTATTTTTAAACTTGTAGGGGGCATTCTCTCATCTGCGTGCTGGGAATTAGAGGTCGGGAGGGGGCCCTGCAGATTGCCAGGAGGGCACTTCCTTTTGCAGCCCCAGTGGGCACAGGGTCCAGACCCACTCCCCGATTGCACCTCATGGGCTCATCTAAAGATAAAGATGCGTCTTGCATGTGCGTGGCCAGTGTTCGCGCTAGGCCAACATTCATGCATGTGTACGCTAGGGTGTTTGCACAAATGTGCTGGGGGGACACGGGAGTTGGGGTGTTTTTTGAGTGGGCCCCCAGTGACTGCTAGAAGGGCCCTTGTTGTCTCAGTCCTGGTGGGCCTTGATGCTCCAGCCTGACCCTAGGTGGGCATTTCACAGTGCTGTGCCTAAAGGTGGCCATACATACATACACAGATATTCAGATTACGATTTTGAGTACATGTATGGAGGGAGATGAGGTGATCGACATCGGAAAAAAACTTGGATATCGCTCGGCTTGTTGACAGGGCAACTTCAAAGGTGGCAAGGGACCAATGATCACAGGAAAGATTGTAATTGTTATTGTAGGAGAGAGTGATGTGTGTAGAAATGTATGTAAGAGCATTACTATATATACTCGAGTATAAGCCGACCCGAGTATAAGCCGTGCTACCTAATTTTACCTACAAAAACTGGGAAAACTTGACTCGAGTATAAGCCTAGGATGAGAAATGCAGCAGCTACTGGTAAGATTCAATAATCAAAAATTGTGTGGGTTAAATTTTTTTGAATAGGGTATTTATTTCAAATAATAGCCCCCTACCTGGCCCACACCTGCTCTGATGCGCAGGCAGAGGTCAGAAGCGCAGCCATCTTCAGGGAACAGCGTTGGACTGGAGACCTGAGGCTACCGCCACAGGGCCCCTGCACCCTCATTTCTAGCCCCCTACCTGGCCCAGACAGGTGCAGGTCAGAAGTGCAGGTGCTCACTTCTAGCTCCCTACCTGACCCAAACCTGCTCTGGTGCAGGTGCAGGTCAGAAGTGCAGGTACATTTGCATTGCATCTTCTGAGCGAGCATGGCTCGTTCGTGGAGCCTGGCAGGGAGCCCCGGGGAGTGCTGGGAGGAGGGCCCTGTGAAAGTCCGACCCTGCACCACCCCCTAGAGGCCCCCCAGCCACAGCCCACTGACTCGAGTATGAGCCAAGGTAGACTTTTACAGCATATATTGGGTGCTGAAAAAATTGGCTTCTACTCGAGTATATACGGTATGTTCTTGACAGGGCTGTGCGTGAATGTTGTGCATTTGGTAAACAATGGTGTGTGTTTGAGACACAAGAGGAGTGTGTTGCGCATGCTACAATGTCCTGCTTCTGGAGTGCCTAACATACTCCGGTTATTTAATCACAACATAAAAAGCAAAGATAACTGCCATCAAATAGATGCTGTTTGCTGGCTATTGAAAAGCTTTTTATCAGTCATTGGTTCCATTTAGTACCTGCGGCTTTGACATTATATCAGTTTTATCAAGCATTACACAGCATGATCCCTGGTCACGTTGGGCCATAGGCGACTGTTGTAGACACATTTGCCACTAGAATGTTAATACATTGACGGGATTGCTAGCAATTTTCTTTTGGCGCTGATTGAAGCACCTACAGTTGAAGTCATGAATATTCAACTCCCCGCAAAAAGGTCATCTAATGATTTATCAGGTGCCTTGCGATGTAACAATGGATGACACCATTCTAAATTAAATTGATTGTAACTATAAAGAAAGATGCTGCGTGTTTAGTGCTTGTTAATAGCAGGGTCATTGGTGGGATAAAACAAAAAAAGCTGCAATTGCTCAGTGGTGCTCAATGAACTGATACAGCTGGGGGGGGGGGCACTCTAAATCCCATCAATCTCCTCAATGACTTTGTTAGAAGCCACGCAAGCCCTTATTATTCACACCACTCTCCACTCTGCAAATACACATGAAAATTATTGAAAAAGAATTGTATCCCTTGGAGAAGCTGCACTTATAGATAATCAAATAGGCAAATGACTGATCTTAAAGGAACAGTTCATGGTAAAAATAAAAACTGGGTACATAAAAAATGTTTCTAATATAGTTAGTTTGCCAAAAATATAATGCATAAAGGCTGGAGTGACTGGATGTCTAGCATAACAGAATACAACACAACTTCCTGCTTTTCAGCTCCTTAAGTCTGAGTTAGTCAGCGACTTGAAGGGGGGCCACATGGGACATAACTGTTCAGTGAGTTTGAAATTGATTCTCAGCATTCAGCTCAGATTCAAAAGCAACAGTTATGTCCAAAGTGGCCCTCCCTCAAGTCACTGATTGGTTACTGCCTGGTAAACAGGTTAACCAGTTGGTGTAAACCAAGAGATCTGAAAAGCAAGAAGTGTTCTGTTCTGTTATGTTACACATCCAGTCACTCCAGCCTTTATACATTACATTTTTGCCTAACTAACTATATTGAAAACATTTTTTATTTTGCACAGCCTATCTATTTACCCAGTTTTTACTTTTATACCAAGCAAGCTGTGAATGGGCAAGAGTCACCCAGTAAAACACCAACACCCCTGTGACGCCATAAAACAGAATGGGGTTGGTCTAGCCAAAGCAGTCCAAAATATTATGCCCTATTCCTGTGGTTTCTTAAAGGATAGCTGTTAACCTACCCTAAAAACTACAGTGGATTCTAAGAATTATTTTTAACAAATAGGTTATTGGTTTTATGTTATCGAGTTTATTAGTGTGCTTCCTCAACTGAACATTTTCCTCCTACTGCAAAGCACATAACTATGGTAACAGTGCTGGATTTGGCCAATTAGAGCATGTGAAAATTGACGGTGACTCACATCATGAGTTTGTTATCTGCAGGGATAAAAAAGTTAGGTTGAGGAACTGACAGATATATTGTTAAATATATACAACAAAGACAACAGTATGCAGTTACATAGTAACATAGTAGTTAAGAAGTAGTAAAATATAAAGTACAGTGAAACCTGAAATCCCCTGATTTTAGGTTTCCCCTCATTTTACATTGTTGTTTTTTGGTTCCGCCTATATATTATGGATAATACATTTCCCTGATTTTACATTTTCCTGGATTTTACATCATTTTTTTCTGGTCCCCTAAAAAACTTTAAAGCTCCTCTACTGTAATTCAAGTTGAAAAAAAGACGTTCATAAAGATCAAACTTTTTTGTCTAAATTAAACCTTGTGCCACACATAATTGAGCAGCTAAGTGTTTTATGTTAGGGATTTCTTTGGAGAATATCTGTGTACAGTCCCCCAATCAATATCAATAATCAGTATCAATAAGCAGGCGATTGGGGAATTGTCAAGTGCCAGGAGGGAAAGGGATTTTGATGCTGAGGTTAAACATGGGGGGGGGGGGGGTTGATAAGCGGGGGTCAATTGGGAGTGAGAGAGATTACTTTTTCCTATAAATACCATGGAAATCATTAAAAATGAAAAACCTGGCACATCTCTTGGTATTTGCTACAAAAATACCTCCTATTGCATTTTTCTATTCTTATTTCTATATGGGAATAACTAACAATATCCTGTTTCCCAGCAATTTTGTCTCAGTCTGAATCACTAGCACACATTTGTGCAAATCCAATCTCCAGTAGCCTCTGGTTGTTGGAGGATGCTGGGAGAAGCCACAGCAGGTAGACCATAAGTTTAATGGACCCTACTGCTACTCCATGGTGGTACTTCAGGAACTAATGTATCCTGTTTGGCGGGTTTGAACTAGTGACTATTGTTTTCCTGCATTAAATGAGAAAACATTTTCATTTATCCTGGAGCTTGTACCCAGTGAATCCAAGCAAAGTGCATCTATTCTACTGTATTTTACGCTGCAAAGTTGGGGAAACTTGTAAAGGGAAGAGAGACTTTCTGGTGCCACAATACTAAACTTGCCAGCCTGTACCCAGCTCATGATTCCCAACAGTTACATGGAGAACCACATAGCCATTTCATGTTACTTAGTAGTGAAGTCTGTCACATTGGGACCATGGAGTTCTTCATATTCTGATGTCTGATAGCTCCATTTATAACTTAAAGATAGGGTGCATCCCTACATACTATGGCAGTCCCCTCTGCTGCCACAATTTCTCATCTATCCCTTATAGGGGAACTCTGACCACCAATGGGGTTTTTAACTTTTAGGGGGGCAGCCCTGGCCACCAATTCAGTTTTTTAAACTTTCATAGGGAAGGCTTTCACACCAATGGGTTTTTAACTTGTGGAGGGGCAGCCCTAGCCACCAATGCAGTCAGGGGATCACTGACCACCAATGGGTTTTTAGTATCCGTGTTTTAGCGCCCATGTTTGTGTGGCTTTTTAACTGGGGTATGGTGGTGTGGCCCGAATGTGGCTTATGAGTAAAAAAAGGTTGGGGAACCCTAGAGCTAGTTACAATTATATTTTATTTACAAGAAACATTTTATTGGTGGGGTGACCTTTAAATAAAATTAGGACTTGTTTACATAAACACGCCTGTGGCATAATGTATTCTAAATCTCCTTTGCCTGACAATGAAATTGAAAAATCTGCTTAGCAATTATATTGCTCAACCTTCTAAAATTGATCTCCACTTTGGTGAGATGGTTTAACTTTAATTACAAAGTAAGGCTCCCTTGTGCCACATCAAATGCTTGAATCCACTCTCTTGTGTACCTGCTAGCAGAATTTCTCATTTCATTTGTACTCCTGCCAGATTTTTTTGAACATTTTATGAGAATTTCATGGGGAGGCTTTTTAGTTTAACTAGAAAATTTTACTCCAAAAAAAATTCAAAATTCCAATTTTTCCTGATATAAGAATTTATACCAGAAAATAGTTTTCTTTCTGAACAAAATTAAACTGATTTGGAAAGCCTCAAATGTGCCAGTACAGATATGTATTGTTTTATGGAGATTTGTGACTTCTATAGATCAAATACTCTGAGCAGTAAATTACCACATTTTAAAAGCACTACAGCAGAATATGGCATACTTTAGATTCCAAAGCCAAAAAATCCTGAAACAGTAGGTTTTACCCTGGGAAACCATATACTGTATTTGAAAAGTACACATTCTGACAAATCCAAAATGGGTAACCATGTCTTTGTACTCCTAATAACCAAACATCATAGCTAGTCTAAACTTAGTGGTGCCCATTCTACATATATTTACCAAACTATGTGACATACCGAGGCCCACAAATGGATATATAGAGGTCAAACTGTATATTGTATTGTAACTAGTCACAAACATTACGGAATGCAATAAAATCACAAAAATCCAGTATGATTACTAAAATCAGTGCTTTTTCCCCACCTAGTGTAATCAGCAGTCAGAATCTGATTATTTTGGGTTGGCCTACTAAGTTTTATTAACAGAAAAAAGGGAACAACACCTATGCAGAACTGAAAATGCTGTAAAATAGCTAAAAATGCAATAAAATGCATGTTAATATAATAACAGAAGTAAGATGCAAAAGGTATTGCTCAATATGGTAAGCAAATATGCCATTCACAATGGCAAAACATTTTTTTCAGTTAAATGAAGAGACGATGCAATAAAAAAAATAGGCAGGAAATTGTGTAAGTGTGCATATGTGTTTGCTTACTTGGCAAAGTTATTGTGAATATAAGTGTGTGTTGGTGTAAAAAGTGAGTTTGTGAGTGTATTATGTTACTTGTGCAAGGAGGCAGGCAGACCGGAGACATTGGAGCAGCTGGAGGAAGTGCGCAATCACGGAAGATCCGGAATATGCTCTGAATTTAAATTACTATGGTATTGTGTGAAAGCAATTAATTCTTTAATTAAAATGTCCATCAGAGATTGAACACAATGTTCAAAAGTTGAATGTAACTGATACTTTTCTAATATTTCCTTTCTTGTGCATCTTTTCTATTTTAGGAACGTGGATCCTCTTGAATGGAGACCATGATGTGGGACCAAAAACTGAATGAGTCTGTAGAGAATTCAACACATGTGTTTTCAGGTCTCGACCTACTCTTTGATCTTAAGCCTCTGTTTATTCCAATATATGCCTTGTTGGTGACTGTGGCATGTCTAGGCAACTGCGCTCTAATCTTATTAATTGCTTTCACTAAGAAACTTCACAATACCACCAATTTCCTCATTGGCAATCTAGCAGCAGCAGACTTGGTTATGTGCATTTTCTGTGTCCCTCTTACAGCCTCTTATGCCTTTGAGATCCGTGGCTGGCTATTTGGGGAATTCATGTGTCACTTTGTCACTCTAATGCAGGCTGCCACAGTCTGTGTGTCTGTCCTCTCTCTGACTGCCATTGCTGTGGACAGATATGTTGTTGTGGTTTACCCAATAAGAAGAAGAATAGGTTGCAAGTCATGTTTGTATATTGTTTCTCTCGTCTGGCTCATCTCCATTGGGGTTTCCATGCCAACCTTCATTCATACCCAGTATTTGGATCTCAAATCTGCTGGGCATGATATGATTATTTGTGAGGAGTTCTGGAGGAATCAGGAGAAGCAGCGTCTACTCTACTCTTGTTCATTGCTTTTCTTGTATTACATGCTCCCTCTCTCTGCAATTACCATCTCCTATTGTGCCATTGCCTACCACCTAAGAAAGAGGAATGTGCCCGGCGCAACATCCCACAACCAAGATAAATGGTCCAAAAAGAAACAGAAGACATTCCGAATGCTCACCATCTCCGTCATGGCCTTTGCAATCTGCTGGCTGCCTCTTCAAATACTCAACCTCATCCGAGATATTGATGAAGAGTTTACAATTCTAGATAAGAATTACATTAATGTCATCCAGGTGACCTGCCACCTCATTGCTATGAGCTCCGCATGCTATAACCCATTTATCTATGCCTCCCTCCACGACAAATTCCGTTTCCACCTCAGGAACTACTTCTTTCATCATAAGAGAAGAGCGAACACCATGTCCACCAAGAATTCGAGACACAACACTTGCTCAACGTTGGCTGACATTCCAGTGGTTCTCTCGGAGAAGATGGCTTTGCACGGGCGATTGTAATGTGATTATAGAAATAAATGGAGTTGTGCTGTGGGACACCTGCAACCAATTTTACAGAAATGTACTTGTTTCTTAAAGGTGTTGTAACTGATGGTGATAAAAGTAGGATCTCATGACATAGGACATTCTGCGTACCCATAGCTCTGCCGGACAATTTATGAACTACTACTCAGAGAAAGAGAATGGGCAAAATATTTTGTAAAACACGAACAGCAAATGGTGTTACAAGATGTCAAGAGAACTCAGAAATGATTATGCATTATGCAAATGTAATGAGGCAACATTTGTTTCATGAGTAAAGCTTGTGCTATACATACTTTTTGCCTATGGTTGTAATACTGAAATACAGTTTTTTGTTATTTCTACTTCTATGTTCTACTTGGGGTTCTTACAAGCACAATCAAAACAAAATACCACTTCACTGAGAATATTCTGTATAAATAGATAGCTCATTATACAGAGGCTTCTGACTAACAATTTATTTTGTGCTCAGAAAAGCAGAAGGTAGAGTGTGACTTCTGATAAATCCATAGTTATTTAATTGTTAAAACCATAGCCAAAAAGTATGTTCATGCCCTATTCACTGAACTTGTGTTGAAAAGGTGGGAGTGCTGCCCCTTTAACTCAGGTATTTGTGTAACAGGGAATTTCCATCATCAGGAATTACAAATCTGTGAATACCTTCTATTTTCTCTGCTATGTGTTTTGTGTTGAATATAGTTAACATGCTGTGTTGAACCAGTGAAGTATTTTATATAGCACAGTATCAAGTAGGATTTTCAGTGTAACATAGTGTATTGATCCTTTTAGTAATGTAGTAAAGGTGAATGTGCTATGTACTACCTTTGAGGCGACTTCGAGGGATTCTTGGAGACTGACGCAACACATGGGTTTTACCACCACTGATTCATTTTTTTCTTGGTGGGAAAGCTTTTACAGGAGATTAGTTGCCCAGAGAAGTAGAGCTTTATTGCTGGCAATTAATCTCCTGGTGTGCCATTGCCCTTAAGGGCGGGACAGTATTAAAAATAAACCAGCAATGTTTTGGCAGTTATTTGTGACCCCTTTCCCTCCAACTCCTGGCATAGTTAAGCAACTGTCCTGTCCTTTGAAGGTTGAAGGTTGCCACACACAATAAGATCACTTCGTTTCACGAGGTCGCCAAAGGAGAGGATCTTTCCCTGATATTCCCACCAATGGCAGGGTGATAGGCTAATCCAAACTTTCGGCCCTAGGGCCAAATGATTGGATTACAACAAACAGAATGGCCGCTGTCCTCTATCTCCAGAAAAATCAAACCTCCCCTAATGATGTCTGGCCACTGTCTAAAGGGCCGATATTGGCAGCTTCAATCTGTCCATGTATGGCCACCTTGACATCCATACTTCCCTCTGATCTGCCCAGTCTCTGCCTTGTGACATAATTGCCCCACCCCTCCACATCAATGTACTGCCCCCTTTACAACCTTGCCCCCATAAAGTAATTGCCCAGCCCCCTAGACAGCGAGTAATAAGAAACTTTGCTCTTGTAGTCTAGCCTTGCTTGGGTGGAACATTTTGGAACAACTTCAAAGACAACAGCAGGAAAGCTTCACTATCCCTATTTATTAAATGAGTCTTTATTTGTGAAATTGATTTATACATCATCTAATAGAGCTCATCTGTTCCCACTATAAAATAACCAAGCAGCCTCTTTCTTCATTTGTAAATATGTTTTGTGATATTAATATGTGTTTAATGATCTAATTTTTTTACACTGAAGATTGCAAACCTTATTGTACATCTGTTGCTGATGGAAAATCTGCACTGGTGTACACCTGAAAATATTTTCACACCCAGAACAATTACATTTGTTGATGATAGGGTGGTTGTGGAAAGTTTTCTCTCACTGCAACTACCTGAATGAATCACATTGCTTGCCATGAATATACCAGTAGAATATCCCACTGTGCACATGGCTAGATGTTAAGCACAATTATGGCTCCTTAAAAATGGAAGTTTGACCAAATCAACATGTTGTTGTTGGTTTTTTTTTTTTACAATTACAGACAAAGAATCTATCATAGATTAGACCAACTAAAATCTCTAACCAAAAATTAGGAGGCACCTCAATTCTGGTAAAACTGACAAAATTGTGCGTGCAAATGTGATAGGGACTTTTGTATGAAAGCTCCACTGGGGCTGGGACTGATGAGAATCATGTATAATCTCTGTTTAGTGCAGAAAATATCAGGGCTCTATAAATAAAGGGTAACAATAATATCAAATACAAAGGCTTGTGCAGGAAATTCTGAACATAAATATAACCCAAAAATGTGAATTGTAAATGTTTATTAATCTGCAGTGCAAGAAAGATCCAACAGTATAACAATTGCTTGCGTGCATAATGCACTGCTCTTAGCTGAGCCACCCAATTCACTACTGAGCTAATTGCTGGGTGCCTAGATCAGTGATTTTCAACCTTGTGCCTCCAGCTGTTAAGGAACTACAAGTCCCACAATGCAATGAAGGAGTCTGACAGCCACAGTCAGGCAAATGCATTGTGGGACTTGTAGTTTCTTAACAGCGGGAGGCACAAGGTTGAAAATCACTGGCCTAGATGATATACACAACACACACATACCAATCAGAGGTGATGGGTTTGCCAGTGCACACCTAGTAGAAAAGAAGGATGTCATGAAGGTGGCTATTAGGCAATATTTATATGAAATTTGTCTCTGTATGAGATACTGATGGCAGCATTCTGATTCTCAGGCTGGTCCTGACCATACACAGTTCAACTGCACTCGCATACAAAATAATTTTGCAATCCTGGCCTAGATCTGTCTTTGATATCCCATGTGAATGCTCAGGAAAGATGTGCCAACCCCTCCAAAAATGTATGGATTTATGAATCCAGATGTCTCCATATGGCATTTTATCTAACCTAAAACAAACCCTCCCGTGCACACACATATATTGTATATACTGTATATATAGATGGGACACAATGTGAATGAAAAGAGAAAAAGTGAATGAGATGATTTATAACTCATTAAAACCCTATATTTAATTGCAAATAGTTCAAAGATAGTTAAAAAATAGTTCAAAGACAAAATATTGAGGGTTCGAATGGTATATTCAAATTCAAAAAAAATTTTTGGTCAAAATTCACAATTTCGAATTTATAACCACCAACTCGAATTTGAATGTGAGATTTATCAAACCTTGACCCTGGAAACAGTTCTAATTCGATACTTCACCACTTAAGACAGTGGAGCGGCCAGCAACACCCCCCCCCCCACAATTTGGAGGGGTAATAAAGTGCTTTTAACAGTGTTTTAACAGGGTTGTTCCTATTTGATTGAACGTTAGACATTTGTGTTTATTTCATTCGAGTTGTGAGTATATTCGCAGGGGCACTCCGCCAATGAGGCGAGTTGAGGCTCAGGCGGCAGTGCCCCCCTGGGGCAGCAAAAAAGCCACTCCTGGTAACTAAGAGACGAATTTCCGGTTTTGAATCCAGAAATTCAGCTCTTCTAGTGCAGAGCACTCACTAGTGAGTGTTGTGGGGGGGCGGCATATTGAAGGCTGCCTCAGGCAATATCGTCTGGATCGCCCCTGTATATTCGAATATATTATAGTTGATAACTTTGACATTCCACCTTTGATGAATAAACTCCTTAATGTTGAAACTGAGAAAATGTATAGCGAGAAGCAAATTTTTTGGCCCGGCATGGATTAGCAGTGAATGTTTTTACAATATATGGAAAACAATCCCTGTTTTGCTTAAAGGGTAAGGCATTTTTGGAAGCTGAAGGCTTAAACAGTCTCAGTGTCTTAAATATATTGTTAATGGTTTGAATGCAGAATCTCTGTCTGTACATATATATATAAATGTGTAGAACCACCATTTTATGTTTTTCAGAGGACCAGGAAAAAATGATGTAACATCTGGTAAAAAATGTAAAATCTAGGAAATGTGTTACTGGAACTTTTTCTTCAGTTACTGAAAGGATATAAGCACAGGAGTCCATTTTACAATACTTAATGTGTTAGTAACACGAGTTAAGTATTGCAGTGTTAATGTTACACTATGGGGGGCATGTGCAAGACTCTCTGTCAGTCACATAC
>CM044446.1:90758173-90773439 GCA_024363595.1 Xenopus borealis | reverse complement strand
TAGTTGTGGATGAGGCTCTTTATCTTCTCAGACAAAGGTAAAGCTGCCCATTCTTCCTGTAAAAAAGCCTCCAGTTCCTGTAAATTCTTGGTCTGTCTTGTATGAACTGCACGTTTGGGGTCTCCCCAGAGTGGCTCAATGATATTGAGACTGTCAGGAGACTGAGATGGCCACTCCAGAACCTTCACTTTATTTTGCTGTAGCCAATGACAGGTCGACTTGGCCTTGTGTTTGTGATCATTGTCATGTTGGAATGTCAAAATACGTCCCATGCGCAGCTTCCAGGCTGATGATGCAAATTTTCCTCCGGTATTTTTTGATAACTTACTGCCTTCATTTTACCATCAATTCTGACCACATTTCCTGTGCCTTTGTAGCTCACACATTCCCAAAACATCAGTGATCCACCACCATGTTTCACAGTAGGAATGATGTATCTTTCATCATAGGCCTTGCTGACTCCTCTTCAAATGTAGAGTTTATGGTTGTTGCCAAAAAGTTACATTTTAGTCTCATCACTCCAAATGACTTTGTGCCAGAAGGTTTGAGGCTTGTCTCTTTGCTGCTTGGCATATTGTAAGCGAGATACTTTGTGGCATTTGCGTAGTAATGGCAACTCGACCATGCAGCCCATCTTTCTTCACGTGTCTCTTTATTGTGCATCTTGAAACAGCCACACCACATTTTGTAGAGAGTTCTGTATTTCACCTGAAATTATTTGTGGGTTTTTCCTTGCGTCCCGAACAATTTTTCTGGCAGTTGTGGCTGAAATTATAGTTTTATTTGTTTTGGTTTCAACAGGTAGAGTTTGAACACTGCTAATTGGCATTCTCAATTCCTTTGATATTTTCTGATATCCCTTTCCTGTTTTATAGAGTTCAACTACCTTTTCCCACAGATCCTTTGACAATTGTTTTGCTTCCCCCATGACATAGAATCCAAAAAAACATCAGTGCAGCACTGGATGAAAGATGCAAGGGTCACAAGACCAGAAAGTGATTATATATTTTATATAAAAAACACACACAAATTACAAGAAAACAGATCAGGTGAAGATGGTTACCTTTAATAGCCATTCTAACCCTTTTGTGTCAAGTTGTGTGCATGTTATCAGGCCAAATCACCAGGTTATATAAACTTTTTGTGGTGTTTATACAAATGGCCTGTGGGTGTCACTGTGCACATTACTTGTTCTAGGCAGATACACAGTACTATCTGTACAGCATGAGAGTGATAGAGTTCAAGTTACTGCTGTTGTATAATGGCTGCATGAACCTGCTAATAAAGCACTGTTATACCCTGCTCATCCTCGGCTACCAAAACACAACAGATTAGTGACAGGATGTCTCTTCTACCTCTGCAGCAGCCTGCACCTTTTCTTCCCAAAACCTGGTGAGCCTACCATACCTTTTACTGCTTGGATCCGTATGTTTCATAATTACATTATTGCTGCTGACCAAGTGGAGATTTCTGCAACTAGAAAGCATGCTTTACTTATTCACTACCTGGGAGCAGAGGGACAGCGTATATTCCATACATTACCATTACCTGATGAGACTTATGAAACTGCTCTTACTGCGCCTATAAAGAACTTTTTCGTGCCAAGAGGAAATGTGTTTGCTGAAAGATATAATTTCAGCCAAAGTGGACAACTTAATGGTGAAGCCACAGAACAATTTATAGCAGCTTTGAGAGAGCTGGTTGTTACCTGTGAGTTTGGGAATCTAACAGATGAAATGCTAAGAGATGAAATACTGGAAAAAACAAACTCACAATGCATTAGAGAGAGACTGCTCCTAGAGCAAGATTTAACCCTTGCAAAGGCTATTATAGTTGTTTGCCAAATTGAAACAGCTGTGGCAGAGGCTAAAACTCTCAGTCAGGGAACTGCTGGGAATGTACAGACTGTGACTTCAGCACTGTGGCCTAATAATGCACAGTCACAAGTAAAATACAGTGCTAAGGAAAGGGATTCACTGCAAAACCGTGCAGCAAATACTGTACAAATAAAAAATACTGCTTTCGCTTTGGTTCAAAACAACAAATTGCAAATTATGCTAAATGTCCTGCAAAAGCGGTACAGTGTCGCAGATACTCAAAGGTAAGTCATTTGGCTTGCCATATTTCTGCTAAACTTGTTCATGAAGTCACTACTACAGTTACAGTATTAAGATAAAGATAAAGCTGGTACATTTATTCCAGACAATAAATGGAAACACTCCATTAACCTGATGCTTGATACAGGTTCAGCTGTTTCTATACTACCACAGGATATTTTCTTGAAATACTTTGCAAAAGATACGCTTGTTGCACCTGCCCTGAGACTGGTCAGTTGCTTAAAGGGTCCAATCCCTGTGCTTGGTTGCTTGCCAGTGACTATACAATTTGAATCAAATATGTGACTTTTATATTGTGAATAAAGGTACTGCTATACTTGGAAGGGATCTCTTTGCTGCATTAAACCTACAATTAGTTGATGGTCTCATTACTACAGCACCAGTGCCTGCCACACAACCTGTGTCTCAAATTTCACCACAAAGCAACACTTCACTGGGCTGTGCAAAGAACTTTGTGCACAAAGTTAAGTTGAGACCAAATGCAAAACCAGTACGCCAGAAATTGAGGCGATTGCCCTACTCTATAAGGGAGACTGTCTCACAGGAACTAAAGAAACTGGTAGAGCAAGATGTGATTGAAAAATCTGAATCCTCTGAATGGGTTTCACCAATTGTTGTAACAAAGAAGAAAACTGGAGGTATTCGATTGTGTGTTGACCTCCGTGAACCTAATAAAGCAGTTGTTATGGATAATAATTCCTTGCCAAACATAAAGGTAATATTTTCAGAACTACGAGAAGCAAAATTCTTTTCAACCCTGGATCTTCATAGTGCTTATCATCAAGTATTGCTGCATGAGGAAAGCCGAGACCTCACTGCATTTATCACGCATGATGGTTTGTTTCGGTTCAAGCATGTACCTTATGGACTGGCTTCAGCACTGAGTTGTTTTCAAAGACTGATGTCTTCTATACTCCATGACATACCTGGTGTACAATGCTACCTGAATGATATCATTGTCTACGCTCCAACTATGGATCTCCATGACAAGTACCTAGAAAAGTTTCTGAAATGTATTGATTCTGCAGGACTGAAACTGAACCTTTCCAAGTGCCACTTCAGACAAACCCAGCTGTCATTTCTGGGTCATATAATTTCACAAGAGGGATTACTGCCTGACCCTGACCATGTCAACGCTGTAAAACAAGCACCTGCTCCATCAGATATTCAGACCTTACAAGCTTTCTTAGGTCTTACTTTGTGGTATTCTAAGTTTATTCCCAACTATGCTTCAGTTGTGGAGCCACTAATACATGGAACTTCTGGTTTGGTCAGAGGGGGCCCAGATTCATTGGTCCTTACCCTGTAGTTGAGATCGTTAACCCACCCTCAGTCTGTCTTAAGTTATCCAATATGTTTTTGTTGTCTGATTTGTTTCATGTTTATGTTTTGAAACCAGCTCTCCAGCATTCCTGTTACCGGTGTTCAAGTGTCTGGTCAAATCTGATCCCAGGGTTGACTGCCTTAGGAGACAATTCCATCCTAGGTCTCCTGGTAAGGTTGAGGGTCCAGCGGCCCCTCCTAGGGGGGTAATGTAAGAAACTTACCCTGGTGGTCTAGTGGGGGGGGACAGCAGTGACACCTGCGCCCCCTCAGCGGGGATGCCCTCCGTGTCAGCCTCTTGTCCCGCTTGCGCTGCTTCCCTAGGGAGCACGCGGCATGCTTCTGGTCCATTTAAAGGCGCTCTGATGTCATCATTGGCACAAAATTCTAATATTTAAAGAGCTATTGTGCTAGTTTACTTTGCCCGTTTTTTTCTGGTGCCTTGTATCCTGTGCTTGAAAGCTTATTGTCTAGTTCTGATCTCCTGTGCTTGCCTGGCTTATCGTTCACTCTGACCTCTGAATCCTGACCCTTGCCTGCAATTCGACTTGAATCTGCTAAATCTACCTGATTTTTTACCTGGTTTGATCCTTGCCTGTACCCAACTCCGATTCCACAGAACCCTCCTGATTGACTTCCCTGTTTGACCCCTGCCCACCTGACTACACTTGTACTCCGCCTGCCTCGACCCGGCCTGATCTGACTAGTCTTTAGCCTGAAGCCTTGTACCACGACCTTCTGCCCAAAATACTTTGTTTAACAGTCTTCGCCTTGCACTTCTCGTTAAGTCCAGGTGGCATCTGAGTAAGCTGAGGGTTCCTCCCGAAGCCAAAGGCCATCACACTACTGGTGAAGCTGAGCCCAGAGCAGGGTGCATGGCAACTGCGGGTGTCACTGTGCACATTACTTTTATTATGCAAGAGTAAACACAGTTGTCTGACAATAAATGGCTTCAGCCAACCACTAACCATGAGTGAAAGAAAAGTTTTTGTGTTATCATTCATATTCTCTGAAAAATGGTTAAGAAATCATAAATTCTGCTAGGGTATGTAAACTTATAAGCACAACTTTATATACACACACAGGTATGGTATCCTTTTTCCAGAAACCTGTTATCCAAAAAGTTCCAAACTACAGAAGGGTCATCTCCCATAGACTCAAATTATTCCTACTGTTAAAGATTATTTCCTTTTACTCTGAATTAACAAAAGTCACTGTATTTGATCCAAACTAAGATGTAATTAAACCTTATTGGAGGAAAAGTAATCCTATTGGGTTTATTTAATGTTTACATGATATTCTTTAGTAGACTTAAGGTATGGAGAGCCAAATTACAGAAAAAACCCAGGTCCAGAGCATTCTAGATAGCAGGTCCCACATCTATCTACAGGTATTATATCTATATATTGAATGCCCTAATGTGGGTAGAAACAGCACCTTTATTCACTTGAAAATGGAGTGCAAGTACTTCAATCAGAAAATATATATACACACACATATATATATATATATATATATATATATATATATATATATATATATACATGGCAAGATTTGAAATGCATATTATCATCTCATTTAAAGTGTCTTATTTGCTAATTAATAAATTAAGCATTACTTTATCCAGCAGCTGAAGTTGGAAAACCGCATGTATAAATCCTGCCCATTAAGACACAAGAACTTGTGATTTCACATTCTCTGAATTATTGGTGGAACAGAGTGTTCCGAAAGCCTTGTTTGTGAATGAAGTATTTGCTCATGCTGATGTTTTCCTCGCAGGAAGCCTCATATAAACAGACATTGAGATTTTTAAAGTGCTGTTTAATTTTAATACCAGAGAAAGAAAAGGAGACTAGTTCTAGTGGAGATGGTGTGGAGTGGTTATCCGAAAACCATTGATGTTTTAGGTGCCTTTTAGAATTAGAACAATGAGTTTTTGAGGGGGCGGCCCCTCCTAAGACCAAGCTCTATTAATGGCAATGACATTTGCTGAACTTTTATTTTAGCAAATAATTTGCTCCTATCATACCGGACACGCTCCACAATAAATGCATGTGCGCTTCAGAAGCGGGTTTAGACTATTCATTTCATTATAGATGAAAAAAGAACAGATCGGCAGGCAGAGAATGCTAAATGCTCCAAAACAGTGTTTAAAATAAAAAGTAATTCTTAATGCACCGCATTGAGCACTGGATCTGTGTTGCTGCTTTAATTATGAGGGAAGAGGATTTTAGAACAGAAGAAAATTTTTATTTTTACTTTTGCTTTTAGGAGGTAAAGCAATTCAAATCTCATGTCTCATAGCATATGGAGGGGTCTTCCTCAGGGGCATTCCTACCACGAGGTAAGTTGAGAATCTTGTGATTATTGAACCGCACTATAACGAAAGACAAATTGATTGCGGCTCAAGTCTAAAACAAATGACTGCAATGGCGGAATTTCTTTGAAACACCATCTACATTCCAAAAGATGGTTACACAAGATCTGCAACTACTACTAGAGCTACTGCTTTTGAGTGCTCTCCCTGGGAAAATTTTGAAATTCTGAAATAAAAAAGTTTTTTTAACTAGTGGTTCCAGGAGTGCTTGCTGACTGATCCTCCTTAGATTGTTCAAACGCACGCCTGTAGTTCACTTCCACTGCCCTGGTGGTGCTGGTACTGGTTGACCCGGCCAGGGGAGCAATACAAGCATGACAAAAATTCCTGGGGGTGCCATTTGGCAGCCCTTATGTGGACTGACAGCCTACAGGAGGCTCTGACTGAGAGTACATCTGGGTTTTTTTCAACCAAAACTTACCTCCAAAGCAGGAATTACAAAATAAACACCTGCTTTAAGGTCAGTAACATGTTGCTCACAAACTAATAGTTGGAGTTCACTGCTCTAGAGGATACAAAGAGAGGAGCCAAAATTATATATACATTTGTCTGGCAATTTACACTAGTCCCTAATTTTTTAAAAAGAAATTGCAAAAAGAAGCATGCATAATAATGTAAACTTCAGATGTGTCCCACCTGCAGCCCTCCATCTGATGCCTCTAGCTATTAGTGTTGTAGTTGAGCAACAATCACAGGCCAACGACTAGTCACTGCACTTTAAACCACTTTAATCCCTTGCAATGAGAAAAAATCCCTGAAGAGCATGCAATTAGAGGTTTAGTTGCTTTAGATTTCCCTAGATACTGTTTGTTATCCTTCCTTTAGAATAAGAAATGATTCTAAGACTAGAGTACATTGCTGTTAAAAGGAAGACTCATTGATACCTTGTGCCAAAGAATGTAATATTCAGTAACAGAACTCTGGGAGTTTACATTTCATAATGTGTAATATACTTCATATTGGTGAATCTTCTTGAGAAACGTATTCTAACTTTTCCAGGTGATGATTTATCTAGGGCTTAGGGTTCCCGGTAGAGTGCTTGAGGGGCATAGTTTATACTCAACAGTCTGCTTTTCCTATCATTGTCCTTTTGTATGCTAGTGCCCAATGGTTGTGCCATACAGACTTGAGGATCCTAGCATCCATGAATGGCATCAGGGAGTAGATACCATAGTGGAAGATGGAGAGCTTTCCCAGTGCATGTCTTCACCAGTGATCATATGGGACAAAGAGCAAAGAGAGGGTAGACAATGGAGAAAGAAATGTAAAGAAGAGGATAGTACGATTAAAAAAAACAGTGATAAATCAAAGGTGTACTGTGAAAGAACAGTAGTAAAGTAGTAAAGAGACAGAAGTTGAAAAATAAAAGTACCTGACATATGCACATACAGACAGAAAGCGAGAAGAAGTAATAAAAGAATCATAACTAAACACAAATCTGTTTGGGATTATTTTAGAATTAAAGAATCAAGAGAAAATGTACAGCAGACAAGCCAGGTGTCCACAATGCATCGTTAACTGATTTATTCCCTTCCTTTTTCCACTAGTTACAAAGTAATGCTGCTCTTTTTGATTCGATCTGTCAAAAGAAACACTGCATATTTCTCCTTCTATTGTGTACACATGGGCTTCTGTATCAGACTTCCTCTTTTCAGCTTAAACCTCCAGGGCTAGGGCTTGAGCATGCTCAGTTTGCTCCTCTCTCTCAGTTTGTTGCTAGATCTTATTTTATAGTATGACATGGAAAGCGTTTTCCACTGGTCACCTATAACTTAATAATAAACCGGATCAACCACTATTTACTCAGTTTGAATGTGTACTTTGGTTACATTTCCTTTGCTTCTTCCCTTGCTCCACCGTCTTATGATTCACAAGTTCTGGCCCAAATCACCCTTTGCTCATTTCTATTGGTGCCTCTGAGAACAGGCCACACTTACAGCCAGAAATTACCAAATAACTCTACCAAAAGCTGAATGAATCCTTAATTCAGCCAGAATAGTGCAGACCTACTACTTGCTCCTGGCAGTGTCCCCTGCACCTCAAAGTATCCAAGTCCCTCCTGCATCTAAAAAGGGTTGAGTCCTTCCTGCATCCAAAAATAGTAAGGGCACTTTTGAACCTTGAGTATATTAATGTTCCTTTATCCTCCTACTGCGCATCCAAAAAAAAAAAAACTATTGACACCAGCACTCGTGGGGGGTGGCTTCTGGCAAAGACAAAAATGGCACAAATTGCAAAGACAATATGGACAAGAAACTGCTTTTTAGTGCCATGATTTTCTTTTCTGATTTTTCTATGTGTTTATATGTCAACAGTTGAAGAACATATGTCAATAAAGTGGAAAATCTAAAAGTCACGCATCCACAAATTGAGTTGTCTGATTATTTAACCTGATGCTGGAAAATTTCTGTTTCTTCAAAAGAGGAATATAAAGTAGTACACGTACAGGGGAGCAGAGATTGGTTCTGTATCTCAACATCACTACAACTTCCAGTTCCATAAATGTCAGCTAGTTAAAGGGAAACTATTATTTTTCTCCCTACAAGGTCAAGGTCAGATTCCAAGTAGCTCTTCCTCTTCTGGCGCTCACACCCCCCAGCCGCCGCATGGTTCTAGCCAAATGGTAAGCAAACACACTTTCAAGCACCAGAGCACTGGGGAGCTTTGAGTCCCCACTGCTCCTGAGAGATGCGGCTGGGCGGCATGTGGCCCCTAAATTTTTGCCGCCCTAGGCCTGGGTCTTTGTGGCCTTGCCACAAATCTGGGCCTGCCTACATTTTATCCATCTCCTATAGTTACTCAGAGCATGTGCTGTGAATCTACAGAAGAGAAGATGGGGAGCTCCTGATGGGATTAATGGCATTAATCTGTTAAAGAGCTGTAGGGGTATAGGCAGTGGTGTATAGAAGAAGCAGACCCCATGGTCACCTGGGGGAGTGGGGAACAGGGGAGCCCAGACAACTGAATCTGCTTCCTCAATAGCAGTTAAAGGAACAGTTCAGTGTAAACATAAAAACTGGATAAAAAGATAGGCTGTGCAAAATAAAAAATGTTTCTAATATAGTACGTCATAAATGTAATATATAAAGGTTGGAGTGACTGGATGTCACTGAACAATTCCAATAAAAACTTCCCACTCCACACCCACTTTCATAACTGTGAGCGAGCAAGGAGGACATAGCATGCTGGTGGGAGGTCAGAGACAGGAAGTTGGTGGGCTGGAGGCAGGAAGTGGATGGGAGGCAGGCCCGGACTGGCTAACTGTGGGTTTGGGCAAATTCCCGATGGGCTGCTTGCTTTAAAATGTAAATGGGCTGCTCACCTCAAATTAGATCTGTCTTTAATATGTAAATGAGCCAATCACTTTAGAAATGTAAATGAGCTGTCTGTAATAGCCAGTCACAGCTAAGCTGATGCCTGCATTTGTTAGTGCTCATGCCTGTACTGACATATGGGAGGAACCAGGAATTCTGAGCAACTTCAGTTAGTAATATTAGAGTTGCTATATACCCAATCCCTTATGCTTATAATAGGTATGTAGGCAACAGGACAATCCATTTTCAGAACAATCACTTCAGCCTGTATATGGAAAACTGTAATTTGTAGCATTAATTGCATGTGACAGCCAAGCCCAGATTTGTGGAGAGGCCACTTAGGCCCGGGCCTAGGGCAGCAGGATTTTAGGGGTCGGCATAATGACCAGCCACACCCACATTGGTTCAGAAATTTTAATTTCCTGTGTGCCAATTCCCATTGCTCTGTCCTGATGATGAAAATTTGAGCAAATAAAAAGGAGTATGCCACACTTTGGCCCTGTGACACACATGATAATTATAGTACTCTTCTCTGCAAGGGTGCATAGTCTAAAGACCAGGTCGGCAGCTTATTGGCCCATGTATGGGGCCCTCCGACGTGCTTCACTGATCGAAAGTCAGCCAGATGATCGTTGATGCAGTCCCGCTATCCAACCACCCATTTGGCCTCCATTATGTCCGATCATTGGGAACTAGGACCTGCGATTGGATCAGCCCGATATCGCCCACCTTAAGGTGGGCATATCGGGGAGAGATCCACTCATTTGACGACATCGCCAAACAAGCGGATATCTGTGTATGGCCACCTTAAACTGGGGCACACAAAGGAAAATCTAGAATATAATGTAAGTATAGGGCCACTAACCCAACTGATAGAATAGTTGTGATAGAAACTAGAGTGAGATGTTTGTTGCAAGGGCCAGCACATAGGGTGTATAATATTGCTGGGGATTATATGGTAATGGACTCTTAAACTATCTATTAATAAACACTAGTTCTAGTTAACCTTGGGGTTGGAAATATATATCATGCTTTGCATGCACAGGAATACATAGGCTGCTTTGACACTTTTGCCAGGGTTGCTATTTCCTCCCAGGCCGGCCCTGTTGGGAGGCAGGAGTGGGTGGGTTGGAGCCGTGGGAGTGCTCAGACAGGGGATATCTGTGAAATGGGACTCTCCAGAAAATTTTTTGCAGGGAGGCCCAGCCCACACTAGTTACACTGCTGGGCATTGGACTGCAACATAATCCCAAGACCAAAGGTAACAATTAAAAGAAACAAACAAATACAAAAGTATTGTAGAAGTGATACCTATATTGGCTAACAATAAGAATACATTGCAAGCTTTCGGAGCAACAAGGCCCCTTTGTCAGGCAAAATACAAATGAGGGCTAGAAGGGCACAGCATGTATTTATTATTTATGTATACTATTAGATCAGTGAAAGGTATTCATGGGCAATAAATTAGGAAGTTACAGATATATAGAGATCAATTATAGAGATAACACAATGAATTAGGGTGGGTTGTAAAGAGTCCATGGGTCTGGATTCATTAAGTTGAATACTTTTTGTGAATTCGGTATAGCCACTTGATCTTTGCACAGGATTTATTTGCAGGTTTCACACCTGTTGCAGGGAAATGTACCTGCTTTAGTTGTTTTAGGAAAAGCACTTCCTCAGATTAGGTGGTTGTCTATAAGACTAGAGAGGTAATTCCAGGAATATTTGTTTTAGTCGGGTATCAGTATGGAGCATGGGTTGCAGGTCTCTGGCTATTTTTCTAATAATGTTTAGTTGTGGGTTGTAGATAACTACAATACGTACCCTGTTGTTTTCTGTCTTCCAAGAGTATGTCTCTGGGTATAAGAGATGCTCTGTGGATTTGAGCGACAATAACTTGCGGATGGTATCCCCGATTAACAAAAGTTTTACATAAAGAATGGAGATGTTTATTGCTGTCATCAAGAGTTGAGCAAATCCGATTGCATCTCAGAAACTGGCTAAACACAATTGATTTTTTTATGTGATAAGGATGAAAACTGTCCCACATAAAATACGCAGGACGGCTTGTTAGTTTTTGGTATAGGGATGCTTGTTTGGTTCCATTTTTGATGTAGATGGTTGTATCCAAGAAGTTGATGTGTCAGCGCTACGAAATAAGTTGGCACTATAGAAATACATGTTAATAACGTTAATAATGTGTGAGTAAGACTGGTTAAGGGTAACCCAATTGTTCTTTAATACCAGCATCACTAGGTTATTTGTGCATCTTATACATTTTAGATTTCAGGTTTGCATCTAGTAAGTGAAAAGTAGAACCAAATATATTTAATTTAATGTGAGTCTCATTCTGAATGGTCCCCAATTTATCCATTTTACCTACCAACCAGTAAGTGACTCTACCTTTCATTCCCCATTGGTTTCTCACAACAGCTATTCATCTTCGCAATTCTATTGCCATATTCCCATATTTTAATTTAGCTGCTACTCCATTCAATAGAAAAAAAAATCTCACTTTAATTGACATTCATTTCAGCCTTGCTGCATATTATGTTAGTTTCAGAGGATGTTGCTTACGTAGTTCCATATACTTCTCAAATGGAATATTGAAAGGCTTTCCATTGTTTCCCAATATTGTCCAGTGCTTAATGCTACTTTAATAAGTGCCTTTCTCCATTGTTAAAAATTTTACTAAAATACTTGGTAGAAAGTTTCACATGGTTTTCTAAATTCATCTAGTGCTTGTTGTTATCATTACAGTATGCCAGATTCTTACTAAATCAATGTGGGTATTTGGGAGACCCAGAGGCATTTAGGATTTTGCATTGTAGAAACTAGCCGATCCCTATATATGAGTTGGCAGCCAGCTCCCCAGCAGAACAGATAGGGAACTGGTAGACAGAGCTGTGATTGGCTGCCCACACATTCTACTGTAATTCTGGGGCAGGACAGCTTTCATCAGATTCTAATAGCCTGCTCCTAGTCCAATGAAAATTTTGCATTTTATAATTTGTAAATGAAATACTGCAATTTGCTTTAATCACTTCTATTGATAGTAATTGTGAATAATATTCTCATATCCTCATACCCAGTTCTTTCAACTGATTGCATTTGCATAGACTCTTAATTTAATGTAATGGGAGACTTACAGTAAATCTAAAGTTTAGTGGGGCTGAAGAGTTCTCACTTGGCTATAGGTTGGATATTTGGATATTTTGCTATATTTCCATGGCTATAACACATGGTTCGGCATCATTTATTGTGGTTTGACCCACTGATTAAATACCAGTATACTGGCCAATTAATAAGAGTTACGAAGATACAGTGGAGAAAAATCAGTTGTGCCTGTGCTAATATGTGTCCATGGGTTTAATAACAGAAAGAGTAGAGGGGGTGTTCTTCCTCATTCTCAAGTTTAATAAATGTGTCCAAATCAGAACATCTTCCCCAGGATTTTGAGACTGGGGGCCCTAAACATTTTGCTGTGGGTTCCAGTAAATTCTAATTATGTCCTGTAACTGAGTAGATGGGATAAACTGTACTCAAAATAAGAAACTATGAAAATATTAAAGGGTCACTGTAACATATAAATAAACATACCAATACATTCATACTGTGCATTGCATTGAATTCAGTGTTTCCTTTCACCTACATTCTTTTTTTCATGCACAAAATACACTGAAGTCAACAAATATTTGTGAGAGCAGGGCAGAGAGATACAGGAGCAGGAGCATTGGAGCACTTAGACAATTTTATGAAAATTCAGATTTGTGAATACAGTTCTAAAGGTTTTACAATTATGGTAGCTTTTCATTCTACCATATAAACTTTTATTCTTGAACCAATAAAAGTGTTTTTCTTAGTTATAGGCAGCCATATCAGCTCAGTGTGCCTGGTCACTTGCTTTCAGAAAAAGCCAGCACTTCACAACTTGGGTTAGCCAGATTTGGATGTTTACTAATGAGTGCTGTTCTGTTATCTACCACTAGGCAGGACATGGGATCATTTCTAGCAGTGGAGGTTTTTGGGAGCTGTTATCTGAATACTCTCCCATTGTTCTGCATGTGTAGCCCCATGTCAGATTTCAATATTAAATAAACTGGATGCTGCTGGAGGAGAGCTATTAACTGATGCACTTAAAAAAAACACATTCCCCATGGCAACATCCCTTTAAAGCACCATCTGACTGGCTACATGCACTCTCTCCTCCTCTCTGTCACTCTACCCTACCTTTTGTGAAAACTCAAGCCGCACCCAACGAACTTCCGTCCTCCATATTTATAGACCCGATGACATCACAAAAGGGTCAGGACAGACATGCGCCTATAAAACCGGAAGCCAGAAGTTGCAAACTGGAAGTTTAAGGTCAGGAAGGGAGAGCAGGCAGAAGAGCTCAACCCACACCCACCTGCAACCCGCAAACAGCACAGTGAGGTCAACCCAAACCAAACCTGCCTGACCCACAGGTGCTGGTATCAGGTCGGCCCACACATCACTACCTCCCCTTCACTCTCCCTTCCCTCTCCTACCCTCTTGTATAGAAATAACAGAGGCGCCAAAAGGATAAAAGGATATAAACAAGTTTAAAAGCTTGGTAATCAGAGGAGGCAGTGGTGGACTTACCTCCTCCAAGCAGACACAAAATGACTGTAATTAAACAGTCAAAATTTATTAACGAACTCCAATCAGTACAACATGTTTCACGGGCTCAGACCCGCTTCTTCAGGCAATAAACATAGGAGTTACAGCATCTGGCAGTAGTATACACACTCAGCGCCTCTGTCTCCTACCCTCTGTCACTCTCTCCTCCCTTCCCTCTGTCACTCTCTTCTCCCTTCCCTCTGGCACTCTCTTTTCCCTGTGCTAAGACGCAAGTGCATGCACGTTCATGGTCAGGCACAAGCAAGAATAGGGGGGGGGTGAGTGGGGTGCCGGTCACTTTGCCTAGGCACTACCCTCAAAATGGAATGTAGATGAGGCCTTTGCTTTCTGCCCAAGGTATGAGACATCTATATACCCATTGAGAAGAATACACTGGAGACTTAAAGCAAGTGCCGTGAGATTGAGTTGCTTGCTGTAAGCAAACTGTTCATTTGTTTTCACGTAAATTAGGCCAATTAGTGGCAGGAACGTCAAAGGAGCATTAAAAATCCATTTGCGCCGAACTGAAGATGCTTAGAAATGATGCAAGCTGAAATAGTTCCGTGGCAGTATTTACAAGTAATTGGTGTAATGATTCCTGCTCAATACATTAAATTGAACAGATATTCTGGAAAGTGAGAGTACAAAACCCACTTAAACAAATCTCTACTTTTATCCTAAAAAGGATTCTGCTTCACTTCTGAACTTTTGAGTGATTCACCCTAAAAGGTACTGTTCTTCCTAAAATCAACATTGGTAGTTTGTTATAAACCATGATATTGGGAGACACTTTTTCACTTGACTTCTTTACTTTTTAAATATTTTTTTGAACTATTTGTCTTTCAATTCTCCATGTCTCCTATCTGAAACTGAATCTGCAATTTTGCTGTGACAATGCACCAATGTACACTGCTTCTCACTGATAACCATTAGAGCATTTTTATTTATGTTAAATGCATTTCAATGAGATCCATAACCATGGTGACACCTAGAACCAGGCAGCCAGTACATGTAACCAAGAACCAAGTAGAGAGAACCATGTAACCAAGAACCAAGAATAGAGGTTAGTTAGAGAGAGATAAAGTGCAATAATGTATCCATACTGTATCTCCCACTGTAATCCGTGTTGCAGCCATAAGCTTTGTTCTTGGTACAGGTCAACACTATTCCAAACTGCCACTACACATACATTTATGCAGAAGAAACGTTAGCATCACCAGCAAGAAAGAACATTCATTAAAATAAATGTTGAGTTCTAACAGTCTCACCAGAAAACAGGCCCGGACTGGCAATCTGTGGTTTCGGGCAAATGCCCAATGGGCTGCTTGTTTTGAAATTTTAATGGGCTGCTCACCTAAAAAATTCAAATTAGGTATGTCTTTAATATGTAAATTAACCAATAACATTAGAAATGTAAATGAGCTGTCCACAATAGCCAGCCACAGCTAAACTGATGCCTGCATTTATTAGTTCTCATGTCACTACTGGCATATG
>CM044446.1:90718612-90742897 GCA_024363595.1 Xenopus borealis | reverse complement strand
GGTTCGGGATTCGGCCAGGATTCAGCCTTTTTCAGCAGGATTCGGCCGAATCCTTCTGCCCACCCGAACTGAATCCAAACCCTAATTTGCATATGCAAATTAGGGGTGGGGAGGGAAGTTACATGACTTTTTGCCACAAAACAAGGAAGTAAAAAATGTTTCCCCTTTCCACCCCTAATTTGCATATGCAAATTAGGGGTTGGGTTCGGTATTTGGCCGAATCTTTCTCGAAGAATTCAGGGGTTCGGCCAAATCCAAAATAGTGGATTTGGTGCATCCCTAGTTTTTGTTGTGGGAAATTCCATTTGTTCTGATGGATATCAGGCTTTTCCCATCAAATCTTTAATCTAGGGAGAACTACAACCTGAATGTGATAATTATATTATTTATTATTAACATGCATTTCTATAGCGCCAACTTATTTCGTAGCGCTGATAAACCTCTCTTCGTCATATTCCAGTTTCTCATTCAAACCACTGCCTGGTTGCTCGGGCAAATTGCAACCTTGCAGCCAGATATCTGCAGAACTTCCAAGCTGGAGAACTATCTACCCAGGGCAGCTCCGGCAATGAGGCAAGGGTGATATACTGCAAATTAATAAAAAGGGTGATAAACTGAGGGTTGGATTATATTAAAATGATGATGCCATGCAATCAAGTCTGTAAAAGCACCATATCTGGGCAACCCTGGTTCATATTATACATTATATCTGATTTGTATCGTTTTAGCCACACCAATAACTTGTTTGCATTGCATTCTGCAATGTGAAAGTCCGAGGAAAATGGCATTGCTGCCAAGGCTGTAGTCTAAACAACAATAAAACTGAAGGCCTACTAACAGGGGTCTTCAACGGCCTTTCGGATGCCACATTCTGGTTTAAAAATCTGAATTTTGTCTCTTTATCACGAATAGCTTTCTTCCACCCCGGTAATCTATGGCCCGCTGCCCCTGATACTGATACCTTGTCTCTGGTTGCCTCCATAGCTTTAGTGCAGTGGTTCTCAACCTTCCTAATGCTGCGACCCTTTAATACAGTTCCTCATGTTGTGGTGACCCCCAACCATAAAATATAAAAATATTTTCATTGCCAGCCCAGAGCGGATTGTTAGGAAAGTACAGGAGACAGCGTGGCTGTATTAAGGTTTGTTTTCCGTGCGTAGAACGGCAAAAAAATTTTTCCACACCCCAATTACAATGTTAATTTTACAAATTTTAAATGGACAGGGAGAGCTGTATGGCAGTCCCTACTAAGGGGATATAGAAAGTTGTAGTGCAACTGGCTTCCCCACACAGGTTACAGAACTACAACTCCCAGCACCAACACCCAGAGAGCTACAACCTTGGCCCAGGGTTAGTGGGGAGAGAGCTGAACCTGCTCCTGGAACCCCTTAAGTGATCCCTGTGAAAGGGTCGTTCGACCCCCAGGTTGAGAACCACTGCTTTAGTGTGACAGGACCTCAAAGTTCACAGGCCCACTTATAAAAAAACCCATATTACACAGCAGCACTTAATTCTTATTATTCATCCCATGCGAAAGAGATAATCTGCTCAGTTTGAATTTATTTACAATTCATATTAGTAATTTATCTGCTGAAACTCGGTGCTCTGTCATTAACGTATTTGGAAAAAACTGAATTTAATTACCAGGGGCAAGCTTGCCCTTCCTGTTTATGTCTCTCGGCATTCACTGGGTACATTTATGCAAAAATGTTTTATGTATGTTCAAGCTGAAACCTCTGCATTTGCACATTTTACAGTTGTGTGAATGGATTGATGCTGGAACAAAATGTTGTTGAAAGCAGAGTATTTCACTCCCTGAAGTCATTAAAAATAATTAGCTGTTTTTTTTTTTGTTTTAACCTTCAATATCCGTAGCCACATCCCACTTTTCTTTCTCGTGTTGCTCCTTAGCTCTGGAGTTTTACCTTTCACTTCTCCATAAGAAGCTCTCCCATACCTACTTCATATCCTACCTATTAGACTTAGGTTATTCATACACGGGCCAATATAAGATGCCGACAGATAAAGTGGGCAGTGTATGGGGCCCTCCAATGGGCTTCCCTCATTCAATACCTGGCTGAAAGACGGCCAGATCCATTAGTTGGTTGATCCGATCTTTGATCCGACTGCCCGTATTATCCCTGTTGTGATCCGATCAGCCTGATATCGCCCATTTCAATGTGGGCAAATCAGGGAGAGAAAAAAAGAATACCCTGGAGTTAATATTGATACGCTGTTTTGAAATCAGGAATCTTGTAAATTGCCAATCCCACCAGAGAGTGGAGAAGCCACTGATTGAAGAAAACACAATTGCACCTTATTTTAATTCATTTTACCTTTTGAAGCAAGCACTACAAGCACTTTGTTTGACATAATTATAATGTACCAAATTACCTGTTACCTTCTGGGTAGCCTGGCAAGGTATGGGTTCCTTTGACAGCCTGGTACAAAGTAAACATGACACACTTACTGAGTTTATAATAAAAGTGAATATGGAACTCTCTGTTTTACTATAAGATGTAAATCAGAAGCATGAACAACAAATACAAACATTATCAGAAAGAACAAAGTAATACAGTCATTAACTGTTTATTAACCCCTGTGGTGCACCACATATATCTGACAGTTCAGGCCTGCTTGTTGTGTAACTTTACGTTGGTGCGCACTTATCTGTAATCCCTGGTGTTGCATCCATGAATTCCAGTATATTTGTAATCCATATGGTTTTCCCAGAGAGTGCAGTGTCCAATAGTTAGTCCTGGCTCTCCTTTGGATAGAACTGGGCCAGTAACTAAGCCGGGGTGACTGATCCTAACGGGCGCTGGAACCTGGGGTCTAACCTACTCTGCTCAGAGAAGGGACCTGACTAATGAACCTTCTGGTTCTTATGGAACAATTCCCTGAGTCCCTAACTGGGCCCTAGATCTGCAATAGTTACAGTGAGGCCTATTGGAACAGGAACCTAAGGGGCCTAAATGAAGAGTGAGGTCCTTCCCTGACTGACACTCACTGACACACTAAGTGGAATCTGCAGTTGGTGCAGCTTTCCCTGCACTTTACCAACTTTACCTCACAGGGGATCTCTCTCCCCCTGCTGCTGCCAGATCTGTGCCAGCTTTCTCCTTGCCTTCCTGTCTTGTCTTTTTCTTTCCCAGCATTCCTCACACAGTCACATGGTAACAGCCTTACTGTTTCCAGATTACCTAACACTGCCATCTGCAGGCTGGAGGTGACCTTTGCATCATCCTCATTTGCCTGTCTATTACAATAATTTTATCCTGCAGATAGCACCTTGTAGAAATCACTATAGCACTTTAAAACACATACAAAAAATCTGTACATAGACTTTGTATGGTTCAAGACACACACACACAGATTAGTGTTGTAACATTTTGGTTATTGCACTTGATTCTGTTATTTGTTTTTTCCATAGCCTGTGGCACTGATCTTTAATTGTATCTTGAAATCAGGGTGAGATCTGCTGGTCTGGGAAAGCTGTACCTGTCTATTTGTGCCTGTAAATTATTCACCCAGTTCAAATCCCTTGGCCTGTGCTACAGGTATGAGATCTCCAGCCCCAGATTTGTTGGGCAGGTGCCCCAAGGCTGCGTTGGTGCCCCAAGACAGCGCAGCACTGCGCCGGGCTGCACGATCCTAGCATCTGCCCACATACCCTCTCTGGTGCGAGCGCGCATGCGCTTCCTAGTACTTTCGGGAAAGCAGCTGGGCAGCATACCACCCCCAATATTTTGCCGCTCTAGGCCCGGGCCTATGTGGCCTTTCACATAATACTTTATACACTTTATGCACCTTTTAAACGTAATACACTGTTGGGGGAATGTAATTAAAGTAACAGAAAAAGCAATGTGAAAAGTTATGCCTTTGTGTGAACATAATCCTTATTGTTAGAAACCCCTACCTTACATAGACCCCCCTGCTCCCCCCCAGCCTAGGTGTAAACTTCGGTAATTTGCCCTAAGTCTTCAGCAAAGCGGAGCTCACGGGCGTCTGGCTCTTTGGTAATCTCCAGGTCTTCTTCCGGCGCTTCACCAATTTCCATCACTTTCTGGCGAATGCGCAGTTGTCAAAAGACGGAAGACTGCTCCAACTATGCATGCACCAATACGGTGAGATACCGAAGAGAAGAAGATGGCGCCCGTGAGCTCCGCTGCGCTGAATCTGCAAAGAGAGGTAAGTAAAGACTTAGAGGCAATTACCGAAGTTTACACCTAGGCTGGGGGGGGGCAGAGGTGTCTATGTAGGGTAGGGGTTTTTATAAATAAGGGTTTGGTTCTCCTTTAATGTAGCTCTTGTAAACTGGGAAACTGTTTAGTAACCACCATGTACCCCTATGTTCCTCTGTGAGGGGGCTGCATTCGCCGGAAAGTGATGGAAATTGGTGAAGCGCCAGAAGAAGACCTGAAGATTACCAAAGAGCCAGACACCCGTGAGCTCCGCTTCGCTGAATCTGCAAAGAGAGGTAAACTTGCAGTAGTCCATTCATTCTTGATCTAAATGCAACTTTTAATGTAAATCAATATTTTGAAGAGTAGTTTTTACCCTCATTATCACTTTAAAGACTGCTTGATTTATTTCAGTCATTGTGAATGAAAACAAACCATCATATACCTTTTATTTGAAAAACACTAGCAGAATGACTCAAACAGTTCATCTTACCTACAAACTCAAGAAATAAAAATGTTTCTGTTGTTTTGGTTCACCTTATTTTTATGTAATGGGGGTAATTACTACAGGACAGTGCAGTAAGTACAAATGGTTGTGTTTTTCCATGCACATTTTCCAATAATACACAAATACAGGGAAAAAAAATATTAATACATGACAAAAGTTTACATCTTCTAGTTCTCTGTTGCTAAGGGTAAAACCCCATGCACCCAATTTTTAGTATGTAAAACATTGTGCTTGTATACTAATTTACATTATATATTATATACTATACATTATATAATTATATACTAATCTACATCCATAGAGAAAAAGAAGAGAGATTGATCAATGCACATTCCCTGGTCCCGTCACATAAGACATCTATGAAGATGCAATCATTTACAAAGACAAAGTTTTTTTTTAGTTACAAAGTTATGATCATAAAATTGATAAGCCACCACACCATGTCAAGGGAAACCCCATATGGCGGTCCCTAACTATTTACCTCTGGTCATAAAACTCAAATGCTAAAGCCTCCTGACATAAATGCATTATCTGAAATAAAGGTCTCTCTGGGCATTGGTTTCCTTTTTTACAATTTTTGGTGCAGCAGTAATGTACACTGAAATGGGTACAAGACTGGGCATGGTAACATGACATACGCATAGCCAGCGGCGTAACTAGAGAGCGCCAGGCCTTCAGAGGGGCCCTACAAACTCCAATCCCCATTCTCCCACCCACTTCCCGCCCTGCCTCCACCCTGCCCACATTCCACCTCTGCCCTACCCACCTCCTGCCTCCTCCCCACCTGTGTCCCACCCTAACTCCGCCCACTCCCAGCAGAATTGCTTGCCCCTTCCTTGCCGGTATGAGAGAATGCTGGGGAGGAGGGCTTTTCTTATTACCTATAGATGAAGCAGAACCTACAGTCCATGCCCACCTGCAACTGCAGGGTCTGCTTCCTCTATAGCCACTGCATAGAGCTCTTGTGTTCTATTACCACTGACTATATTGCTTCTTTATAACAATTACAAAACTAAGCTGTGGCAAAAGGGTTGGGAAAACATGACATCTTAGGAGACCTCCTGTGTAGCTCTTTAACATACCCTGCCCACTCTAGTGAAACCCTGGCTAGGGCCTAAGAGCAAATTCTTTTCATTCCCTATGGCCAAACACCTCACTTCATGTTGTTGGCCATCCTTCTCCTCATTGAAGGGAAAATGTCATGGAAAAACATGTTTAAAAAAAAAAAAAAAAAACACATCAGTTAATAGTGCTGCTCCAGTAGACTTCTGCACTGAAATTTATTACCCAAAAGATCAAACAGATTTTTTTATTATTCAGTTTTGAAATCTGGGGCTAGACATTTTGTCAATTTCCTAGCTGCCCTGGTCATGTGACTTGTGCCAGCACTTTAGGAGGGAACTGCTTTCTGGCAGGCTGTTGTTTTTCCTTCTCAATGTAACTGAAAAGTACGCAGTGGGACATGGGTTTTACTATTGAGTGCTGTTCTTAGATCTACCAGGCAGCTGTTATCTTGTTTTAGGGAGCTGCTATCTGGTTACCTTCCCATTGTTCTGTTGTTAGGCTGCTGGGTGGGGGAAAGGGAGGGGGTGATATCACTCCAACTTGCAGTACAGCAGTAAAGAGTGATTTAAGTTTATCAGAGCACAAGTCACATGACTTGGGGCAGCTGGGAAATTGACAATATGTCTTGCCCCATGTCAGATTTCAAAATGAAATATAAAAAAATCTGTTTGCTATTTTGAGAAATGGATTTCAATGCAGAACAAAGAAAAAAACATTTTCCCCATGACAGGATCCCTTTAAGGTGTCATATATAGGAATTCACAAAATTCATAGAATTGTGTCTCCCCATCCCTAAAGTTGGACATAAGCATTTGGCGACATTTCCAAATGAACGGATCTTTCCTCCAATATGCCACTAACGGCAGTGTTATATCGGGGGTGATCCAAACGTTGGGCCCTATGACCTAACAATCGGATTATAACGAGGGCAATGGGCTCCGACGGGTCAGACGGGGGGGAAAAAAATCAAACTTCTTGATCAATTTGTCTAAAACAACCAGCTTTATCTGCCCTTGTATGGCCACCATTAGAGATCTCTATACAGCACAGATCCATAGCCCCTAATTACCTTTACTAAACTTGCCTTGGTCTAATTCTAGATGGGAAAGGCCTAAGGAGAACCTATTTCTCTACCCCAACATTCCTGTGTGACAACCATCTTATCCACAGTATTACAGGTGCTTGTATATCCCCAACACCAGAACAACTGAGCCCTTAGTCTAATCACTATACATTCTAAATAAAGACACTTTCACATGTGAATATTCTGCTACTGTTAAGTAGTCTTTATAGTTTTTCTAAAAACACCCATTGTTTTGTACTTTTCTAGTTCTGCACAAAGAGAAGTAGACGTGCTCCTGTAGTAGTGTTTTTAATTAAGGTTTGTTTGACAAGCTGTCAGCTTCTTGATGCTTCCCGGTGTGTTTATTTTGAGTCGACTACTATCGTTCTCCTACAGACTACAACACACACATTATTTCCCCTTGGATCACTGTCCTACATGTGATTTTATATATGGGACCTTGCCAAGACTCCCTGTTGTCGGCTGACACAATGACAATAAAGCAGATAAGTCTACGGAGTGTCACACCTCCATCTCTGTAGGAAATTCACAACTGTACGTTCTCCGCTATTGCTGAACCTTTATATTGCACCTTGGGGTGCTTCTTTTCTCTTTGTTTACTGAGACCCTATGGAGCAGAATGACAGATGGATAAAAAAAAAAAGAATTATTAATGCTCTGTATGTGAGTTAGCGTTATAGAGATTACTTAATCAAATTTCATAATCTGTTACATTTCACTGCAAGCTGTGAGGAATTCATCTCATTAATTTAGCTTCCATAGGACAGAAATGGTGACAATAGAACAGTGGGGAAGAGGAAATTTCAATATCAGCATAGGAGGGGTTTTGTCAGGGATGCCAACTCCACTGATGATCACCAGGGTCCCCTGGTCCCATTTAAAGTCTTAGCGAGGACCAAGGAGGAACCTGACGGCAAAACAGGCAGGACAGTTAAAATGGCTAAGCAGGCAAGACAGAAAGTAGGCAAGTAGTGGCCGTCCTTGACTTGATGGTGTAGCTGCAAAGGCTCAGTGACATCATCACATTGCGCCGGATTGAAGCGCACCTTACAGCTAGGACATGAAACTAACCATCAAGAGATGTTCCATTTAATGCCTCCTGCCGATTGGTTTCTCTAGGTGGTTAGACTGGTAGAAAACAATGCACCTTTTATTACATTGGCCCCAACGTAATAAAATAACTGACTATAATCATTGAGCAGCTGAAAACAATTTAAAGAAACCTCACATTAAAAAAGAGCCGATAGGGCACAGAGGATGATTGGTTTTAAGGAACTGCCTCTTTGTTTTAAGCTGCTTGTTCTTTATTTATTTAATAGCTTCATATGATTATATATTACGGGTGCCACACAAGAATCAGAGCACTATGTGAATGTGAAAGATGGGTCAATAACTACTGGGGTAAAAGCTACTTAAAGGGGAACTATAGTGAAAATGTAATATAAGTGAAGGGGACAAGAGGAATCCTTCCAATGTTTTTCTGCCTGTGCCATCATCACCATCCTTGGGATTTCTGGAATCGCCTGAAGTTTCCTCACGAAGTAACTTCGGGCGATTCCGGGAATCGCCGCGTCGTGTGTGCACAGCGCTGGCGCTTTGTCATTTAAACTATCGACGGACAGGGAGAAGGAAGTTCGGGGAGATTGTCGCCTGCTATTAAACGCCAGGCGACAGACTCTCCCCGAATCTCCCTGTCTGTCCCCAGCCTTACTGCTGCACTGTCTGTCCCCCCTCCAGCAGCCCAACAATGGAAAAGTAACGAGATAACAGCACCTTACACCTGCATTGATAAAAATGCTCCCATATGAGAAAAGCATTCAACAGTAAAAATACAAGATCGGCTAACCCATGTCACGACTCTTTATTTACACTAAGAAGGAGAAATAACAGATTATATGAAGTCAGTTACATTGTGAAGTGCTGGCTCTTTCTAAAAGTACATGCCCAGACACCATAACCTTAGATGGCTGCCTACACACCAACATTATAACTAAAAATACATTTATTGGTTCAGGAATAAAATTTTTGGTAGAATGAATTACTTTCAATGTACACAATGTAATTTAGTGATTTCACTATACTATAACATTCATATCACTACCATATCAGTGACTCCCTGTGTTTTTTCATCGCCTGTACTGAGAGGTACCACACATCTATAATCTCTAATATTCACAAGAATTTCCTCTGGAAATTGGGAATATTAGCGATGAACAACATTTTACCAGGCATGGATTTGTGTGCAAATCATAGCAAGTGTTTAGGCTTAGATTTACGACAACAATTTGTGACTCATGGGGGAACATTTTTATTTCAAAACACATGAACGAATAATGCTGCTCCAGCAGAATTCTGCTCCTCCAGCCAGCGGCAGGCCAGACCACGGACGAGCGTTGGAAAGAGTGGTGAGAAGGGACCAGACTTGTGGCCCCCCAGCTTTGCGCCCTAGGCAGACGCCTACTTTACATACCACTAGTTCCACTACCACTGCCTCCAGCAGAGTTGTACATTGAAATCCATTTTTCAAAAGGGCAAACAGGTTTTTTTTTATATTTCATTTTGAAATCTGATATGGGGCTAGACATTTTGCTAGTTTCCCAGGTGCCCTTAGCCATGTGACTTGTGCTCTGATAAACCTCAGTCACTCTTTACTGCTGCAGTGCATGTTGCAGTGATATCACCCCCTCCCTCAAAAGAACAATTGGCAGGTAACCAGATAAAAGCTCACTGACACAATATAAAAGCTCCCTGGTAGATAGGAAAATAGCTCTCAATAGTAAAAATCCAAGTCCTACTGCACCAATAGCTTATCTGAAAGCAGTTCCATTTTGTGCAGCACTGGCTCTTTCTAAAAGCACAGAATCAGGCACAATGACCTGAGATGGCTGCCTACACACCAATATTACAGTTAAAGAAAAATAAACTTGTTGGTTCAGGAATTAAAGTTTATATGATAAAGTGATTTTTTTTTATAATGTCAGTGTAATTTACAACACTGTAAAAATCATAACAGAATCCCTTTAAATATAAGCAATCGCCCTGTTTATTATTATTGATAAAGTGCACACTTTCCAGATATAGGGTGTAAAAACTCATAATGCTTTGCATATACATATGCTGTACAGATTTCCTTGCTGCTAGTGTTTCACACATTTATTATTATTGCTGAATGCATAGGTTGCTTCTCAGCCCACCTAAGCTTTGTCTCCTGAGAACATGGTTTTAGCAACATCAGGCAATGAGTCCTTACACAAACAAGCATCACTTTGTTGCTAATAAAAATCCAGCTATTCCCATTGCAATAATCCACTATATAATATCACTTACGCAGCTCCATTGCTGCTTCCCGTCCTATATGGGGCGGCTCTGCAATTGCTTAGAACAACATGCCATTTTCTTTAGCTTGAATCTCATCAGTCTACAAAAAAATAAAAAGAATGCAGATGATTTAATAATACTCGGAAAAAAGTACAATTAATAAGTGATATGAAATATATGGTTAGATTGAAGCCGGACTGTGTGCTAATGAAAAAAATATCAATTTCAATTTCAAATAGGGTTGCCACCTTTTCTGGAAAAAAATACCGGCCTTCCTATATAATTAGCTTTTTTCCCTATTAATAAAATTGGGATCAATTGGGCTATATCGGGGTGATCAGGATGTTTGGCCCTATGACCGAACAATCGGATTATGACGAGCGCAATGGACTTCCGACGGGTCGGTCGGAAGATAATCCAACCTTCCCAATCGATATCGTGTCCGGATATCTGTCGTAAAGACCCATCGGAATCCCCCCATACACGGGCAGATAAGCTGTCAAATTGGTCTAAATGACAGATATTGGCAGCTTTATCTGCCTGTGTATGGCCAGGATTAGGGTAAGGCCACACATGGAGATTTCGGGGAGATCTGTCGCCTGGCGACTAATCACCGCAACGATTCTTCCCAAATAGCTTGGTAGCGGTGCGCACCCGCTACACGTAAAGTCGCCTGCGCTTATTCACACGCAGCAACACGATTTTAAAAGTCGCTCAAAATTGCCTGGCGAGGAGAGGGGAGATTCATTGCGGCGATTAGTCGCCAGGCGACAGATCTCCCCGAAATCTCCATGTGTGGCCTTACCCTTAGACGCATATTTAAGATCTGATTTAGCACAGAGTTACAAGAGCAGGTTGCCTTTCAGGGCCGGTCTTACGAAGTGTGGGGCCCACTTGGAACCATTTTGGTGGGGCCCGCTTGAAGGAACTTTGCTGTCTGTCATAGGGCCTCCTCTGTCCAAGTGATGCCAGTTGGGGATGGGGGCAGTCTGGGAAACTGGGAGAAAATGTTCCCTCACTTTGTTTGATCTATGTGCGCAAAAAAAAAAGTGCAAATTTTGGTTACCACTGTAAACTGTGCAGCACCTTGGATTATATATACAACATTAATATATTTCACTTGTTATTAGGGCCAATTGGGTTTGGGGTGGGCTGGGCCAATCAGGTTCAGATGTGGCCTGGGCCAATCGAGTTTGAGCGGGCTGGGCCAATCTGGTTTAGGGGCAGGCTGGGCTACTGGGGGATTAAGGGAATATGAATCAGAGCCCGCACTGGAGCGGGGCCCCCATAAGTGCGGGGCCCAATTGGGCCAAATTGGTCCAATGTGCTTAAGACCGGCACTGTTGCCTTTATACACACAACACTCCTCACGAATGTATTTGTTTTTCGAAAAGTATAACTAGTGTCAACTCCATTGGATAGAGCCATAAAATATTCAGTTGTCATGAAATAAAGGGGCATATTAAGTACATATCCAAACAAGGCATGAAGAAGTAATCTATGCAATTCCATATTTTTTCATAGTTTTTAATACTGGAAAAAAAAGCAAACTAAGTGTTTCCATTTATTAGTTTGTCAAACTGTGTTCAGCTGCATTCTATTCTGTGCTATGGGGTGTTCGAGTTCAGTGGAAGTGCTGAGCTATAACACCCCAGTGAAATTTACCCAGCATTGCATTAAAAATTAAAAGGCAAGGAATGGCTTAATCAGTGATTATTACTGACCCTGAACATGTTTTTTTTAGAAAAGAAGTTCTGGAGCAGCAGCGCTGGTGGGGGAAAGGTTGAGTCTAATTGTAGTATCTGTATCAGTTTAATTTCAATCATACCAATCTCTGACTTGGAACGTACAGATGAATACAAATGGCGTTGTGTAGATGTAAAGGTTACCTGATTTCCACTCCAAAATTGTCTGACATTTACAGTATATAAATGGAGTATAATGAAAGAGGTACAATGGCAGCCATTGGGAATACTCCACAATCAAGTGAACACAATTGCACTGCTTAATGGCTAATCCTGTAAAATACAATTATGTGAAATACTGCTTCCCTCTAAGCTCTCAAAGTGCTTGTGTCAGAACAATACCCTCTTTACTTGCACCAGACAACACTGGTCAGGTTTGCTAAATAACATGCAAAATTTAATTGAGCAGAATTCTGGGAAAATCAGATTGAGCTGTGAAAAAAATCATGGTATAGAGTACAATGAACGCACAGGTATTCGTTATATACAGTTAACAGGTTATAACTGTAACAGGTGGATGGGTCAGTGGATTCCTAAACCTTCCCGTGGGTTACTATCCACTGGTTTCGGTGCCTGTGCAAGGGGTCCAACTCCCGGTAGGCACAATATAGTTAGACTCTTAGGCCCAAATTCATTAAAGCACGAATCGTCTAACGCTAGCGCTAATTCGCCTGCATGACGTCATTTTGTAACTTCGGAAATTCACTAACACCGGCTCTGGCGAATTTACACTAGTGAAGTAGATAGATTTGCGCAACTTCCCACCCTTACACCAGGCAAAGTTGCGCACTGACAAAGGATTGTAAATTTACGAATTTACGATCCTTTGTCAGTGCGCAACTTTGCCTGGCGTAAGGGTGAAAAGTTGTGCACTGATAAAGGATCGTAAATTCGCAAATTCACGATTCAAGATGAACATTTTCCTGAACGTTAGCACTTACTTTAGATGTTAATTTGCCTGGTCAGACCAGACGAAGTTCAATACAATAGATAGGAGGTTGGGAAAAAAATGTAAAAAAATTTCTGTCCCAAAAAAAACGCTGGCGTGTTTAACCATTGGTTAAGTCTGAAAAAGATTGATATTTATTTGTGGGGGTTACCCTCCTTCCCCCCTACATTTCCTAACATATGGCAACACAACTATACAGGGGGCACATGTTTAGGGCAATAGGACAACTTTATTTTATTTATTAAAGGTTTCCTGGGCTTGTGTAGTGGAATGTAGTGACTGTAACATATACTTCTATTCTAAGTTAAAGTTCCCACCGTATGCAAATTAGCCTGGCGAAGTGCGGCGAACGCTAGCGAAGCTAACGCTAGTGAATTTTCGGATCTTAGTGAATTTGCCCCTTAGTGGCAAATTCACTAAGCAACGAAAATGCGCTAGCGATGGCTTTGCCACAATTCGCCGCACTTGGCCAGGCGAATTTTCGCCAGCACGCCGCTAATTCACTGAATTGCGAAGTTGCGCTACTATTACTTCGCCAGGCAAAGCACATTTACACTAGTGATGCCTAGTTTGAATACGTGCAAAGTTAAGCGTATAATAGAAGTATATGTTACAGTCACTACATTCCACTACACAAGCCCAGGAAATTATATAAAGTTGTCCTATTGCCCTACATGTGCCCCCTGTATAGTTGAGTTGCCATATGTTAGGAAATGTAGGGGGGAAGGAGGGTAACCCCCAAAAAAATTATGCTATTTCTCAGACTATCACCCTAAAAAAGTAAGACACCAGCGTTTTTTTTTCAAACTCCTATCTATTGTATTGAACTTCACTAGTTCTGACCTGGCAAAGTAAAGAGGCAATGTTCAGTAAAATGGGCATCTTAGTGGATTAGTGTAGTTACGTCCCTTCATCAGTGCGCAACTTTGCCTGGCGTAAGGGTGCGAAGTTGCGTTAGTCTATTTCGCTAGTGAGTTTTCGCCAGGGACACTGGTAGTGAATTGGCAAAGTTGTGAAATGATGTCACGCTAGCGGATAAGCACTAGCGTTAGGCGCTTTGCGCTTTAGTGAATTTGCCCATTAATCCCCAGGTGGGGTCCCCGCTTATGGTATGGAGGAAGGGTATAAGCACACACAGTATTCACTCTTGATCAAATAAACTTTGGGCACCAGTGGCTCTTTAAACCAGCAGAACATTTATTGAACTGATAGTACACATTATTAAGCAAGTAATGCAGCAGGTCATTCATAAACAATTGTATTGAATACTTTCTGATGCTTTTGTTAGTCAGCTTTGTGAATTGAGCCGCCTTTCCTGCCTCTGGTGTACAATCCCCATTGAAGGCGACCCCATAGCTGGTTGGACACTCCAAGGATCTCTCTATCCCTGAGCTTAACCAGTCCCTAACCTGGTGGATGTCACGTCGCAGGGTGCTAACCCTTCACTAAACTCCTCATTGGAGCCTTGGTGACCTAGGACAGTTTCTGACTAAGGTATGAGGTGTACTTCCACCTCAGACATTAGCAGCACACCCCACTTCCAGTGAGGCACACATGGAACATCCCTTTTTATAACCTCTGGGGAACTACTCCCCCTCCCCTATGGGAAAAAGGGCCCAGCCCAGTAGGAACATCTACTGGCCAGTAAGAGCTTTTTGTTATACCATGTAATCTTCTTTTCACGTGTAAGTAGGGTTGCCACCATTTACAAAATGTAATACCGGCAGGCGGGGGCGGGGCCAAAAAGGGGCGGGATGTGCTGCAAAAGGGGCGGAGCCACGGCGAGCGATAGTCTGAAGACGCGAGAAAGGTAAGTTTCAATAGGATTTCAGGCAAGGCAAGGGCCGTTTTTAAGGGGTATTACAAATTTACCGGCAGCTACATTGCCGGTAAATTTGTAATACCGGCCACGGCCTTGGCTGGTGTTTTACCGGCTAGGCCGGTAAAATACCGGCTGGGTGGCAACCCTACGTGTAAGTAGTGATAGTGCAAGAAAAAGTGATTTGTGACATTCAAGTTAAAGGGATACTGTCATGGGAAAACATGTTTTATTCACAACGCATCAGTTAATAGTGCTGTTCTTAGATCTACCAGGTGGCTGTTATCTTGTGTTAGGGAGCTGTTATCTGGTTACCTTCCCACTGTTCTGTTGTTAGGCTGCTGGGTGGGGGAAAGGGAGGGGGTGATATCACTTTAAATTTCAGTACAGCAGTAAAGAGTGATTGAAGTTTATCAGAGCACAAGTCACATGACCAGGGGCAGCTGGGAAATTGACAATATGTCTAGCCCCATGTCAGATTTCAAAATGAAATATAAAAGAATCTGTTTGCTCTTTTGAGAAATGAATTTCAATGCAGAATTCTGCCGGAGCAGCATTATTAACTGATGCGTTTTGATAAAAACATTTTTTTGTCATGACAGTATCAATTTAACTGTTCATTGCAACCACATATTCCTGTTCACAGTCTACGGCTGCTTCGGTTTCTGCCATTTATCAGGTAGATTTGGAAGTGCAATGAATTTTCGACAGCTCACCTAACTGTAGTGATTAAAATAAATGTCTCATTTGCTATGCACGTCACACATATTCATTGTGGCCAGACTAGAGAGAGTGCTCCCATATCCTTGTATTTTTAGCATGAAAAGGAAACCCTAGGGAACACATATTCAGTGCTGCAGGGGGCGATTTGAACTGTAAGAGAGATTTGTACAATAACAGGGCACATGTAGGAAGAGTTAAGGGTGACCCTTACTAGGCCTATATTTGTAAAAGGCTCATTTCTACCGCCCCCCATAGTGTTGCAGCTATGATACAGCAAATTGCAGTGCCTCTAATATTTTTTAAACCAAGATTTTAAACCAAAGATCAAAGCTATACAATGAGGTACACCTATACAATGCACAAACAGGAAAATAAAATCTAGTTTTTAATTGGGGATGCCACCTACAAACGAGTAAATTAAACCAAAAGCATCAACCTAACTACCCAAGCACGCTCAGTGAGTTTTTAGCAAGATTCCCAACAGTTCGGTGGGGTTATCTGAATAATTAGAAGTGTTAAGTCAAACCTGCAATTTTGAAGCTGGTATGAAGTTTTTCAATGGAACATAATTGCGGGCAAACTGACCTTGTGAAAATGTTTTCTCCAGCTTTAGATGAATATCAAGAGAGATTATAATGCAGCCCAGGTTCTTTGTTTAGTCAGAACAAAACAAGCAGCAGGTTCAATTTGAGCTGCTACACTGAACATACCCTTGTTCTTCAATACGAATATATCCTAATTGTAAGCAGAACTTATCCTCCATTTTGCTATCATAACCCCCCTTAGCAGTGAGTAGGTTGTTTTTGGATCCTCAAGTTCAAGCCAATTCTCATTTTCTACCCCTTCCCCACTCACATAGGTGTAGTTAAACCCAAACAAAGGCAGGCCAGATTTGCACTAATGGATAGCTGAATAGGCATTGGCATTCTTGGGTCCCTAGTTTTTATTGATCCTTATTGTGGCTGAACACAACCAGATTTTGGACCCCAAAAAGGGGAGGATTAGGGGAAAGTAGGTCTAGTTTTGGAAGAATCAAGGGTCTGTCTTGGGGTACGTTGGCCTACCAGAGGCCACTTTCTAACAGTCATTATGTTACAGAACATCCCCATAATCCAGAGTAATTTAAGGTCTTGGCCCTGGGCAAAGTCTCTCACCTGCACAGACAACTGATCCCTCTAATCTAACTCCCATCCATATAGTTCTAAACTGTGCAAACAATCATGCATTCACCGCCAACCACTCCTCAAACCATCCTGTTGCATTTCTTGAATACAGGACCGCCATTAGAAATCATGGGGTCCCGTTCAACAAAACTCCCACCCACCCCAGATCCCACATACCTCACACCACAGTTAAAAGACCACTCAGAAATCAGTGCTAAACACCCCACCACACACAAGCTATAAAAAAGTAATTGATGGTTAGGGCCCCCTATAAGTAAAATTAAAAAAAAAACTGTGGTGCCAGGGCCCCCATAAAACATTTTTAAGGGGGGCCCAGCTTTTAAAAAACTGCAGCACAGCCAGGCCCCCTTCAGGCCTAGCTCCCCATGTGCATGCTTGCTTGAACCTCCCTGGTTGATGACAAAGCAAGTTGGGGAGCAGTTTGAGAAGGCTGCTGATCTAAATAAAAGGATAAATCATATGGCACAAGTCAGTGGTGATGAAGCATGATGGACAAGAGTGAGGGACATGACCCTTCATGTGCTTAAGGTTACTGCCTGGCCAGCCAATAAAAATGATACTTCACACCAAATTATTGGGTACTCCAAGGCTGCAGGATCCTGGCACAAGCCCCGCAGCACCCGTAAAAACACACTCATTTGCTGGACCACTAAGGATTACGAGTACAGGAGTACAGATCCCCAATGCTTCTTAGAATGCTGCTGGAGGCCATGCTGCCCCTAAAATCTTGTCTGAGCCTTTGTGGCCTCACCACAAACCTGGAAGGTTTGAAGGCTTTATAAAAATGGGATAATAACATAACCCGAAAAGGTGACTGAGCAAAAGCAATATGACTACTAATAGTAAAAGTTCACTTATGAATTTGGGGTCCACAGATTTTCCGGGGGATAATCCCTATGCATACATAAACTGCAGATATGACACTCTTAATTTCAAGGAATGGCTTTTTCCCTTGTCAACGGTCAATTTTTCATGTTGACAAGGGGGATGGCCAGGAAAAGAAAATCTCGGTAAGTATGATTTAATTCAATCTTATCTAGATGGTGACTGGGCCACTTCTGGAGCACGGCATTACAATGACATTGGCATGAGATTTTTTTGGAGCAAGTCTGCTGCTTCTATTGATGTAACACCAGAGGTAATTTGAAAATTACAACTTTGTCCAAAGCATGTTTGGCAACAATAGCAAAGCAATAGGCACAACATTGGTGTTCATATTAGTGTCAGATTGGGGCATCTGGGGTCCACAGGGGGCTGTCACCTCAGGGCCCCCCTACACCAGTTGCAAATTTTGCGGCCAGCTTACACCTCCCTTTCACCCACCAACTGAGTGCACTGAGTACCTTACTAACAGCTGTTGGGGTAGAGCACCCAATGTCCTGGCTCAGATTGGGGAGCAAAACTGGGTGCCCACAAAGGCCGAGCCTACTGGGTGTTTTTCCCGGTGCCCTGCCAGCACAGTCCAAGCCAGGCAACTGCACTTGTGGCTGTGATTATAAATAACCATTACTGAATAAAATGTAGATGGGGCCTTGCTTTTAGCTAATAAGTAACTTTGTAGCAGTTTCATTTGTCTACCTCATGAAAATAACTTCTTATGAAGCCAGGAAACACAAATTTTAGTTGTGTTAATAGAAGATATTATGTGCAGGACCGTAATGCAAAGAAGGCTGAGCTGCAGTGCAACTAAGCTTTTAAGAGGTTAATTTAACACTCTGGAAGATGAAAATAACAGAGTGCAGGATGAATATCACAGCAAGATACTCCTCTTGACCCTAATCAAATGCTCGCTCTTGCCCATAAACCAAATTGTTGCATTTACCATGAGTGATGTTTGGGGGGGTGGGGGGACGGGGGGCAGAAGAAGAAAAAATAATCAAATAATTATCTTCTTAGAATGTTCAGCAATGGAGCAAAGTGTCCCAGTCTTCCCTAAGTTTTCTGTTCCCTTGGAGTGAATTTATTCTTATTTTGTTCCTACTGTGACATTAATGCTGATGTACTTTAATCAGAAATGCTAAAATTGTCCTTGTGCTGCATGAATAGGTGGAACCTTAATTTGCCTCCATAAATTGCTGAAATGTCACCTTGCTAATTTGCACAATGCCCAGAAATAGCAATGGACAAGCATTACATTTTTTTTTATTTTAGAACTAGGTGCTTGACTTAAAGGGGTGGTTCACCTTCAGGTTAACTTTTAGTATGTTATAGAATGACCAATTCTAAGCAACCTTTCAATTGGTCTTCATTATTTATTTTTTATAGTTTATAAATTATTTTTCTTCTTCTCCTGAATCTTTCTAGCTTTCAAAAGGGGGTCACTGACACCCTCAAAAAAGAAATCCTCTCTGAAGCTGCACATTTATTGTAATTGCTACTTTTTATTATTCGTCTTTATTTCCTGACCCTATCCTATTAATATTCCATATTCTCATTCAAATCAATGTATGGTTGCTCGGGTAAATTGGACCCTAGCAACCAGATTGCTGACACTGCAAACTGGAGAGCTGCTAAATAAAAAGCTAAATAACTCAAAAACCACAAATAATAAAAAATTAAAACCAATTACAAATTGTGCCAGAATACCACTCTCTACATCATACTAAAAGTCAACTCAAAGGTGAACAACCCCTTTAATCTATTATACTAAATGGCTTGAAGAGCCTATTATTACCATAAAAAAGTCCCAGCCAATGCAGCACGGATTTGCTTACAGCTAGCTTTATATTTTTCCTAAATATCTTTATATATGTGCAATGTATCCTTCTGCAAATGACTCTCTTATGTTCAAACTCCCACAGTGTCATTTGTGACATTATAGACAATGCACTATATTCAGAGGTGATTGGATGCTACTTCAGTTTATAGTCAAGATTCCTGAATTGTTGTATATTACAGGATATGGGGCAATTAATGGAGTTTTCACCTATGTGGCGGGAGCAGGGAGTTTGGACTATGTAGGGTGGTGGGTAGTGGGCTTAAGTATATCAGGGGTTGAATTCTCCTTTAAAGTTACCAGAAGTATATTTTGCTGCACCAACTTAATTTAATTTGGAGGGGTTGAACTTGATGGACTTTGTCTTTTTTTAAACCAATTTAACTATGTAACTATGTAACTATGTAACTAACCTACGGGTGGTGCTGCCTGAAACATGTTTGTCAACTTGCGTCATGGCTTGAGCAGCTTGAGCAGCTTGACAGGCAGGGCAGATGCTGGGAAAACATGAACACTTTTTTAAGTATTAAGACAAACAGGCTTACTGGCAAGGCAGGCAAAATCAAGGTCCAGCATCAACACATGGGGTTAAACAAAGAGACAGAAACAGAATCCAAAGGTTCAGGGTTGCCATTGTTCAAGGATTTGTGGCAAGGCACAGAGGCCCGGGCCTATGGCAGTGCATTTTTAGGGGCTGCATGCCATCCAGCCGCAACTATACAGTATTTCTGGGTTCCTACAGGACATCTGGAGCAGAGTTACAGGGGGAGCAGTGGATCAAATGGAATCAGTGAAATATTAAAGTGCATTGGGGGGGCATGCGCGCAGGACCGGATTTACATAGCGGGCACCCCTAGGCCCAATGCCGTTTGTCGCCCCCATACTCTGCACTTTATTCACAAATTTTCATCATCAGGATTGGGATGGGGATTGGCACATGGGAAATTTAAAAACTATCATATCTCCTGTGTATCCCCAGTGTTTCTGAAGCAATGTGGTTGTGGCTGGGCAGCATGCCGCCCCCTAAAATCCTGCCACCCTAGGCCTGCATGCGCATCGGGGTAGAGGGTGCTGGAACAGGCATAGGAGCACCTCACTTGCAAATCCAGAGCTGAGAAGAGTTAGACAGGCACAGATCAATGCCAGGATCAGATGTATGCCAATGGTAACATCCCCTCTATCCATGCAGGATGGTAGATAAACAAACTGACAAAAGCTCAGTGTAATATTAGGGTATACAGTATACAAGTAGACTCTGCTGGGATGCATATGGCAATGAGCTGCACCTGTAAGTAATATAGAATAGCTGGGAGCACTTGGCAGAACCTGGCTGGAATGAGTAGGCTTCCATACAAACAAAGCCATTGCCTATCTTTGCCTTTTCAGGATAGTAGTAAGGGCAGAAGGCTGCAAAGTACCAGGTCTCAGCTTCAACACCAACTGAGAACAACAAAACAGGGGGCAATATCTTGCAGCAAGGTAACACACCTAGTCATATAATCCATTGGGCTGGAATCCTGAGTTTGTTACTTTCACTTCACCAGCGGTTGTGATATACTTTTATGTTCACGTACACAAGTTATAAACATGTTACAATGCACATATTGCATGCTCATCTAATCAGAAGAAAGAGTCAGAAGAAGAAGAAGGCAAATAATAAAAAAAACTATACAAAAACAATAGTAAAGTTGCTTAGAGTTGGCCCTTCTATCAGGCCTGGATTTATGGCAAGGCCACATAGGCCTGGGCCTAGGGCGGCAGATATTTAGAGGCGGCCCAACCACTTTATGGGGAGCACCGGGAATGCGCTGCTCCCCAGTGCTCAGGCGCTTGTGCGCACACGCTATTGCGCCTGCGCACTAACACGCAGTAATGCGACCGGGCACTAGGACTGCTCTTCTCCTTCTTCTCAAAACTCTGATAGTTGTAAAGATAAAGTCACACAAATCAAAGGTCTAGCTGTGGGCATAAAAAGGAAAATTTAGAATATAAAGTAAATATAGGGTCACTAAACAGTTGTGATAGAAACAAGGGTGAGATATTTGTTGCAAGGTTCAGTTCCAGCACATAGGTTGTATAATATTGCTGGGGATTATATGGTACTGTACTCTTAAAATATCTAATTAAATATCTAAAATCTTAAAATAACTAGTTCTAGATAACCTTGGGGTTGGAAATATATATATCATGCTTTGCTTGTGCGTAAATACATGGGCTTCTTTGCTTCTTTTGCCAGGGCTGCTTTTTCCTCGCAGTCCGGCCCTGGGCAACTGTCACTACTATTTGTCAGACATAACGTTCATGAGATTGCTGTCACCGGCAGAACATCATTTGATTTTCTTTCTTTTACTACTTTATTTAATCTGTTTGATTTTTATTAGCCACAAGGCTAAAATCTGCACATCTATGGTCAGCTTAAGTTTTACTTTTGATTATAGTAAAGTTATTTAATAAAAAGTATTTTTCAAGAGATTCTTTGTCGGTGATAGAGAAGATTATACCACTAATGACAAATCTCCATGTGTGACATGGTCCTATGGTGCAATGGCAGTAAACAACCTTAATGCTACTGTATGAGGAAATCTAACTGAAAGCAAGAAGATAACATCAAATATAATCTAATTCTTCATCTCTATGTCTGACGGGCTTACTGTCAAACAGTAACAGTGCCAGACCCCTACTGGCTGCATACTAACTGTGTAGCTAAAATTCCAAATATAGAGCATATAAAAGACATTAAAGGAGAACCAAACCCTTAATAATAAAAACCCCTACCCTATTTAGACCCCCTCCCTGCTCCCCCCAGCCTAGGTGTTACCCTCAGCAATTGCCCCTAAATCTTTATTTCTCTTTGCAGAGTCAGCGCAGCAGAGTTTAGGGGCACCATCTACTGGCTCTTCTGTAATCTTCGGGAAGTAAATGCCATATCGGGGAAGGTAGGGAGGGGGCCTATTTAGGGTAAGGGGGAAGGGGGATACAAATTAGGGGGTTTGGTTCTACTTTAATGGACCTTTAAGGGACCTTAAAACATACAATTTGTGTAATTGTAGGTTTTTTCTACTTTGAATAATCTCACACTTAAAAAATGAATGTTTGCCTAGTTCTTAAAACATCCAAATTAAAAAAAAAAAACTCAGCTTGATAAAATATTGGGAAAAAACTCAGATACCTCCAAATCATGTTTTAGTCATCATTCATAGTGAGCATATAAGCTCCAAAATAACAAAAAGGGAAAATTGACTTCTGCATGATCTATTTGATGCCGGATGTTTACATTCAAGTTTTTCATGCTTAAAGGAACAGTAACACCAAAATTGAAAGTGTTTTAAATGAATAATTTTAATTACTTTAAAATATTTTTATTTTTTGGTGTTTTTGCTCCTTGAAATATGTTTTTTAAACCATTGTTCAAATTCATTATTTTAAAGGAAAACTATACCCCCTGAACAATGTAGTTCTCTATAAACAGATATTGCATCAAACAACTCATATGTAAAACCCTGCGTCATGTAAATAAACCAATTTCATAATAATACACTTTTTAGCAGCATGTGCCATTGGGTAATCATAAATAGAAAATAGCCATTTTAAAAAATAAGGACAGCCTCCAGGGATCCTAGGATCCAACGGTGCACACAAACATACCAAAAATACTATAAAGTTAGGTCACACAAGCCAATTAACAGACAGAGTTGTGTCTTTTGCTTCAACACTTCTTCCTGTTACAGTTAGAGTTGAAATATTTCTGGTCAGGTGATCTCTGAGGCAGCACACAGACCATCATGAAATGGTGGTTCAAGGCAAGAGATGTAAAAGGGCAATATTTACTTAAATATATATTCCAGGTAGGTAAGATTATTTAATATGTCACTTGATTTGATATAAACTATCTATTGCTCAAAAATTCTTTTTCTGGGTATAGTTTTCCTTTAAGCACAAACAAAATTGAATTGTGTAAAAAACATGAAAATTAATAAATGATCCCCTTACTGTGCAGACTATCAACATGTGTAGGACATGATATTATTGTTTGTTTTATGAATGCACTAGGCATGCACTGAATCCACTTCTTTGGGATGCGGCCAAATCCCTGAATTCTTTGTGAAAGATTCGACCGAACACTGAACCGAATCTGCATATGCAAATTAGAAGCGGGGAGGAAAAAGGAAACATTTTTACTTCCTTGTTTTGTGACAAAAAGTCACGTGCTTTCCCTTCCCGCCACTAATTTACATATGAAAATTAGGATTTGGATTGGTTCAGCCAGGCAGAAGGATTTGGCCAAATCCTGGATTCGGTGCATCCCTAGAATGCACTAATGGACGAAGGCAGATGGGGAGATTTCTCACTCACAGCGAAATCTTTGCTACTGTGGGTGACAAATCTCCTGAAAATGCTTTCCCACCAACAATAAAGTAAATCGTCAGTGAGAAAATTTGCACTTTGTCGCCTGAAGTTTTCTTGTGAGGCAACATGAGGTAAGGTGATCCAAGTTACAGGAAGACCCCTTAATTGGAAGACTCCAGGTCCCAAACATTCTGGGTAATGGGTCCAATAATTGTATATAAAAGTCGACAAAAAGCAAGTTTGCTAATGTGCATTTACTTCTGTCGTTAATACTCTGGCAAGCATATATATTAATGTCAATAATCCCATTCATGCAACGTATATTGTCTTGAAAAGTTTACTAAAGATAATGGGCAGAATTGTCCCCAAATATAGAATAAATTGCTGCCAATTTTTATCGCCACCCAGAGAGTGTGTTATGTGAAAAAAATTACAGAAATGTTGTACTAAGAGTGGGGTATAGTCAGTTTTTTAACATAACCAGCGAAAATTAAAGATTGCACTGGGGAAGAATGATACTCATAAATGTAAATTTAGTCAATATATATATATATATATATATATATATATATAAATATATATGACAAACAAGGGAAAGTTGTGCTCACCGCTAATTTTTAAAACCATTAGGCAGGGGTGCAAT
>CM044446.1:90688874-90712431 GCA_024363595.1 Xenopus borealis | reverse complement strand
CCATTCAGCACTTCCTAGATGTCACTGCTCCCCACACATTCCCCCGGTTCTCTTAACCATAATAATAAACAAAATGGCTCCTGCCTGCTTGCTATAATTATGAATTCCCAAACTGAAGAACACAAGATTAAAATAATTTATATAGTGTAATTATTGTTCATTTTGCTTAACTAATGTGATAAAATATGATTTTGAATATTTTCAACCTAAGTATGTAACTATGTAACTATTACAACAAGGCCAAAGAAACTAGCAGCAGAAGCTAGAACCACAAATAGTTGTGCTACCTTTCTGCAGTACAATTCTGACCCTCTCTGAGAATGGGGGGATAATGGGGGCAAAGGGGGTTGGGCAAGGACATATGGTAGGAACGGTGATGCAAAAGGGGCAAAGCATCAATGTTACTGGGCTGATTGCACATGACTGACAGAAATGTTTGATGCTAAGCCTGAGCTGGAAGTGGTGACTGGGGGAGGCCAGTAGTGGAATGACACATTTCCTGGTAAATAAATAGAAGACAACATTATTTATTGAAGGCAGAATTTTAGTGGTTTCAAAGGTGTTTTATACCATGACTAAACTGACAAACTCTAAAACCATGAATTTATAAAAAAGAGCCAAAAACCTAGCGAACATTATATCTGAAAACCTCTAAAAGTCTGAATTGAATAAAAGAGGTCCAGTAAGATCAATTCAGCTCCCGCTGACTTCTATAGAACCTCGACAACTTTTACCTGGTAAAGTTTTAATGAATCTCAGAACTCTTAGAGCTTTTTTTAGAACTTTTAAGAATTACAGGGATAACCACAAATTTTTCAAGATTAGTGGAAAAAAATCATAAATCGATTGTTAGTAAATGGACCCCTAAGAGAAAAAATTAGATGATGACAAAATGAAAGTGCAAGAAGATCTTGTAGAGAAAATTATGCAGTAGGAAAAGAGAAACTGTGAAAACAATATATCCGCATATCTTATGGAAATGAACACCTGCAGAAATAGGTTCCCAGCTCAAAGAATAATTACATATTTTAATGCTCAGCTAATTTGCAAATATTCAAAGATCTTCATTAATAAAATCAACAATAACAGAACACCATCACAATCTTAGAATTCTCTGAAAATGCTTGTTTTTGTTTAAATAAAAAAAGCAAAATAAATATTTTATTTATTTACCAAATATTTTTGAGCCTACATGCCTCCCACCCTTCACAAATATAGAGGTTTTGAAATATTTAACATAATTCCAGCAACTATAACTTTGGCAATTACTCTGTTCTTGGTGATTTGGGTCCAAGTAACCCCTTGTAAATGTATAGCTATTAAACTGAATATTGATGTAGGATGGTTGTACAGGTACAGGGCCTGTTATCCAGAATGCCCAGGACCTTGGGTTTTCCAGCCAATGGATCTTTCTGTAATTTGGATCTCCATACCTTAAGGGGTATATTTATCAAAGAGTGAAGTTAAGAGTGAAGTTCCACCACTAGAGTGAAATTCTGCCGCCCACCATTTATTTCTATGGGGTTTTTAAAGGCGTATTTATCAAAGAGTGAACTTTCACTTCACCCATTGATAAATACGCCTTGCAAAATCCCATAGAAATGAATGGAGAGCGGTGGAATTTCACTCTAGTGGCGGAACTTCACTCTTTGATAAATTTAAACATTAAATAAACTCTATAGGATTGTTTTTCCACCAATAACAATTAATTACATCATTAAAGGAGAATTCAACCCTGTAAAAAAAAAACCATAACCCATCCTCCCCCCAGCCTAAATTTCCCTCGGGGAAATACTTTATACTTACCCCTCGGCGCAGAGTCACGCTGCAAAGTTCCATACAGCCATCAGTAAGCTGATAGGGAGAACGGCATCTACGTGGGTGGGGGGGCATGTTTTTTTTTTACAGGGTTGAGTTCTCCTTTAAAATGTAGTCTATGGGAAGCAACCTTCCTGTAATTTGGAGCTTTTTGGATAAGGACCCTATACCCTATTACCAGTTGGAGAGGGTTATGACAGCCAAATATTTACTTCTTGCAGAATCGGGAAATTATAGCCAGCTGAATTGAAAAGCCAACCACCTATCAGCTCTCAGCAGCTAATGAACTAACCTACTTCTAGAGATTCCTCGCAATCACTTAAAACTCCTTAATCAAGGAAGTCAATTTGAACGTCTAAGCAGCACTTTCCTGCAAGAGAGTCCCTGACATAGTCAATCATGGAAAATATTGATCTAAAAATAACAGTCACATGTTGGACAATTTCAGATAAACTACCAATCATAAAACGTAGAATGATTGCTCTAGTTTTTTTCTGCCTCTGTCTCTTCTTTTTTTTTTTTTGTTTTAATTTGTTAAGGGTTCCACTGGCAGGAGAAGTTTAGAAATGTCACTGGTACTCAGAGCTTTTAAAACAATCTCTTTTGAACATGAAGCTGCAGCGATACAATGAATTCTCTGCCTTGTATAAAATTCACTTTACTTTATAAATAAAACCCTTTGATATTTTCAAATATCAGAGGAAATCCCACTAGTCTAGCAGCTTTCTCTATCGCTGGATTATTATTATTGATATGCAATTAGAAATTCATGGACTGGGACTGAGAGGTTGACTGAGTCTTATAACCTCCATATGGGATGGATGAGATAAAAGTAACCTAGAGAAGAGCAAGCAGTTTCAGATGATAAAGGAAAATACATTATTTACTAGAAATCACATAAGGTTCATTTGTGACCCTATAGGAGATTGTTTTAAAGTGGACCCGTCACCAAAAAATATATTCAAAATCCTATTTCATCACATTAGTCAAGCAAAATGAACTTTATTTACACTATATAAATTATTTTAATCTTGTTTCCTTCAGTCTGGGAATTCATAATTATAACAAGCAGGCAGGAGCCATTTTGTGGACACTGTTATTAAGACAAGCCTTGTATCATCTCAGAATCTTGTTTGTGCACCAGAATGGGGGACCCAATGTCTATCCCCATGTCCTGGCTACACAATTAAATGGTTAAGAGAACTGGGGGAATGTGTGGGGAGCAGTGACCTCTAGGAAGTGCTGAATGGAAAGTGAAAGTAATTATCTGCCTAAGGCATAGAGGAGTGTCAGACAATATCTGATTGACAGCTGAGATTTTTAAATGCGTGTAAAACAGCTATGAATACTTTAATAAAAATTTTAATTTGGGTTTCATGTTTAATTTGAAAAGGACTTTTATTATACAGATTTTTGTGTCTGGGTGACGGGTCCACTTTAACCATAGTTTTGATTGCATGGTAAAGCTAATTGGACATCACATAAGCTCAGAATATCATGGTGCATTATTTCTATATATTCCAATCAAACCGCAGCCAATCAATTTGAGGATAATGGCTCAATATCTGTAGTAATAAGTCAAATGAACTGGACTTGCTGTGTTTTTGTTGAAGTCATCTTTCTCAATTAAGAATGATTTGTAAACAAATAAAAAAAAGAGATTTCTGGAATAAATACCCATAAATGTTTCTCCAATCAGCATAATGGCATACTGTACAACATTTGTTCCAAGCTAACCAACTAGATTATTGCTGCGTTTATTTCCCCTCTAGGCAGAGGCAGTTTGGTCAATGTCAAACGAAATTCTACAAACGTCTGGGCATCTGGGTCACACATTGGTTTCCAAAAACATTGTGTGACCCTATTCTGTAAGAACTGCGGCTGGGGCTCAGGTGAGCAACAGGAAACACATTTGAGATTTAATTAGTCACTGTTTCCAGGTAAAACATTATAATTTGATAATAATGATTCAATTATATTATTTCTGTTGTGGTAGAACTATAAATGGCTTATTGTCATATAAGGGCATGCATGCTCATAGTGAGTGAATGCTGCGACTTGCTTATTATGTGCATGACATCAGAAGAGCATTATGCACATGCTTTATGCAAGACATGGCGGCTTAATATTAGCCCGCACCTTTGATTGGTGATAATATTTTTGCCCATCAGGTGCCCTATAAAGCTAAAGCCACATGCAACCAATTCTCAGCTTGTGTATACTCAGGCCATCAGACGCAGTGCCTGGGCCTATGGTGTAAGGTTGATACCCTAGGTAAACAGACTCTGCCAATGCTGGACAAACTCACAAACCCTAGCACATTAGGCATTGGGTCATTTGTATTCGGATAGAAAACTGACTGACTGTGGCAATTCATAAAGGATCCTTACATCTGTATCCGTTATCCGGCAAACCCCAGGTCGCGAGCATTCTGGATAATAGGTCCCATACCTGTATACATTTAAAAACTTGCCTTGACTAGCAAGGCAACATTACACAGACTTGAAAGGAGAACTAAAGCCTAGCTGAAGAAGTAGCTAGAAATGTTGTACATGATGTTTTGTGCTTGTGTACCAGACCAAGGCAACCACAGCCCTTTAGCAGTAAAGATCTGTGTCTCCCCAGCAGTGGCTTAACTAGATTATACTATGCCCCACAGAAAATTAATTTTTGGGGCCCCCAATATATCCAGAGGTTGCCCTGTTTCACCAATATATGTTGATATTGGTCATTTATTAGGGCCTCATTGGGCCCCCTATACCTCCTGGGCCCCCCTGCAGCCATAGAGTCTGCTTCCTCTGTAGTTACACCCCTGCTCCCCAGTAGATGCCTCAGTAGCTCCCCATCTTCTTTTCTGCTGATTCACTGATTCACATGCTCTGTGCTGCTGTCACTTACTGAGCTTAGGGACCCACTCACAATATACACAGAAATGTCACAATATAAGGCTGATTAGTCATTAATACAGATAATTACTACATGGCAGCACAGAAACCAGTGCAATTAGCATCACAATTTAATAATCAGTCCTGTAGCATCAGCTTATATTACACACCAACCCCATTTTCTGCTGGATAATTAGTGACGACCCCTAAGCTTAGCTTCTCAACAGCTGCTCAGAGCCCACTGAGCATGTGAGTGTCACAGACACTTTCCAAGATGGTGACCCCCTGTGACAAGTTTGAAGTCCTGGATCATTGCTGCTATTGAGAAGATGAAACTTTAGGCTGGTGTAATAAGTTCAGTATATAAAATAAGGCATTTTTAGCCAGTGGTGTAACTACATGTTACTGGGCCCCAAAATTAATTTTAGGCCCCCAACATATCCAGAGGTTGTCCTGTTTTACCCATATTTAATGTAATGTAGCCTCATGGGGCCCCTACAACTCCTGGGCCTCCCTGCAGCCGCAGGGTCTGCTTCCTCTGTAGTTACGCCCCTGTTTTTAGCTATATTCATTTTAGGTTTTAGTTCTCCTTTAACTGCAGCACTAGAGAAACATTGGGGGAGAACGAAAGTTTCAAAATAAATCCTGATCTATTCAATGAATTATTTCATCTGCATCCAAACATTTAACCCATGTATTTGCTTTGAAGCCTTAGCAGCACATTTGGACAAAAAATGTTTTTTCGTAGAGGGTTGTAGAAAATGCATAGAAAGAAACGTTCTCAATTCCCCACATTTTAAGAGTGTATGACTCAGGCACAGCTTCCATCATAGATGGATTCATTTCAGGCCAAAACAAAACAAATCCGCTGTAACAGATAAAGCATCTCCTGAGTCATTTCTCCATAAATGGGAGCTCCCTAATTATGTTGAACGGGCTGAGGACACTTCAGGGCCTGTTTATCTAGAATATATAATCAAAGCTCATCAATTATGAGAAACTACTATAAAGGAAGTGGGATAGGCTCCAAAAATAATAGAATTTTAATGAGGAATACTAGGCTAAGACTAAGACTTGACTTTTGCTAAAATAAATCAGAGTAAGGTATATACTAAAAGTGAATTCATTTAATAATTTGAAATCTCTAAGGTAGAGTTACTGAACATATATACAGTTATGTGCTCTAATTATACACTGACAATTTTTTCAATACATGAAAAACCTAATCATTTTAAGCATGAGCCCGCTTAAATAGGCTTGTATTTAAAATTGGTTCTATATATATATTTTAAATCCTCCTTTTTCCTTGTTGTTGCCTGTGTTTTAGCTTTACATATATGAAAATTAAACTGCACAAGGGGTTTAACTTAGGGTTGCCACCTGTCCAGTTTTCCCCTGGACAGCCCGGTTATTGGAAGGGCTGTTTGGGTCAAAACTGCCTGCCCAATTTTCCCATTTAGGAGAGTGAGGCAGCGATTGACCAATTCCCCCCCCCCCCCCAGAACACTATCCACCGGCCCATTGATGTCACTGTGCCCCCTCCTGGAGTTGAGCACGCAAAGGTGGCAACTAGTTTAAATGGGAAGCAAAACCTAGATTTGAAGCACCAACAATTGCTTTCAAAGAGGAAAGGAGATAAAAGTGCTTTCCGTTATAGTGATCCCACTGGTGTCTAATAAAAGGGCAACTAAGTTTGGGAGTTTTACTTTGAAAGCAGCAGCAAGTAAGTTGCAGGTAAAACTTAGTCCTTTTTGTAAAATGTATAATGAAGCAATAGAATGAAGATGAAAATTGAGTGTAGGACTGGCCAGATATGGGATGACTTTGATGTAGTTGTCCATCTAGCTTAAATATATTGCAATATATGGACAAACAATCCCTGTTTTGTTTAAAGGGTAAGGCATTTTTTAGTAACTGTGTGCACAAAATGTCTCAATGTCTTAAAGGAGTGGTTCACCTTCAAGTTAACTTTTAGTATATTGTAGAATCGCCAATTCTAAGAAACTTATAAATTGGTCTTCTTTATTTATTTTTCATAGTATTTTAATGATTTTAAATTTTCATCTGTTTCTTTGCAGCTCCAGGACTGCTTGCAGCCCGCTTCTAGGCCACGGCCAGTGGTTAGGGACCCCTGGTTTACAGGATTGGCAACCCCCCTCTCAGAGCTGTGTTAGAAGGTGGAAAATGGCACTTTACACTTCAATATTAGAAGAAACTGTCACACATATTATTTCTATCTGAAAACAACTATTTGGGCGAACAAACCCCCAAATAAAATAAGATCTATGGTCACCCTGATGAGTAATCAAGTCCAAATACTTCAATTAGTGAGCATTTATGGTGGCCAATTAAATGGTAACATTGTTGGTTTTATTATGCATCTCGCATCAGCCACATCTTCTTTCTGATGAACAGCAAAGAAAAAGAAGGCAATAACCAGCAATAGTAGTGCCTGGGACTTTAATGAGGCAATTTATGCCTTGTTGTATATCTACTGCTCATTTTATTCTCCATTCATTTTCCAAAAAGCAGATGTAAGAGCAAATCAGTAAAATTTCCCTTGAAGTCTTCTGAGGCCGTGTTACTGGAGTTCTATGAGTCTCTCGGAAATAATCAAAACACACCAGCTGTATATAAGCAAAGGTTTATTACAGACAATAGATGAAGAAGATATTCATTACCGAATGAGTAAAGTATGCAAGCACCCCCTTTCTGCCACAAAGACTGGGAGATCCCAAAAACAGTCCACAGATGGGGCTCAGACGGTTCCAAAGATCCTATGGCTGTCGCACGTAAACCCCTCACTCAACTGAACGAATGTAGACCCCCAGTTTATATAGGCGTAACAAACAATGAGCTCATATAGTAATTTAGTAAGAAGATAGAATGATTTGGTTAATAACAGATCTTGCTTCCCATGCACTCCTCAGGGTCTGGCCAGACTCCCAACAAGCACATTCGAAGCAGAGATCTTATCCTAGCTAACTAGTAGTTGAATAGCATATTGTGCCCCTAGCTACAATAAAGAAGAGTCTGATAAGGGCTTCAGAAATCATAAAAATAATAGGTAGAATATCCAGACTGAGAAGAAAGTATAAGGTCATTGAGTTGATTAGTTCCCATGATTTCTCTTGCACAAAGCTTCATTATACGGGATTATAGATTAGAACGCTATCTTGTATACTATATTGGGTTCAACATACGACATCGGGCTAATCAGTAGAGCAGTTCTTTGTGTTATAGTTTTAAATAGTTCTATAGCAAAGTATTGCAATGAGCTATTGGGTTTAATGAAAGAATTACCATGAGCCATGATTGAAAAAAAAAAACTCCAATTATTACAGAGGTGCACATTGAGAATGGAAAGAATGAAGCAATTATACAACAAAAGATATAGATACGTGTCTAGGCCCCACTTTATTAAAGGCTGATTTTAGGATCAATAGTGCTCACCGATGTATTGTACGAAGTACCAGCAGTAAAGCATTTCATTGCTCTCAGAAATTGGCTGAAAAGAATGAAAATGAAGTCACTCAAGGAGTATGATGATTCTCTATAATACGGTCATTTCATGGGTTAATAAGCAGCTGCCACTTGGGAAGAAACAATGAAATGGAATGTAGGCAGCCATTGAACAGAAGAATAGCCTGTATTCGCTAGTGTTTCTTTGAGAATTTATTGAAACAGATTAGGTAGGCACAATGACACTTGGGACAAACATGCAGGATTACAAGGGTTATGTTTGGGCACCAGAAGCTTTCATGAATAGCATCAATACATGTATGTATATTTGGTATTTGTGTAGCTCTCCTTGAAGGCAAAGCACTGTACAGCAAAACAGTAAATTAGTAGTAACAAACAAGGGGTCAGGGCATTAATAAGTAACAATCAGTGCATTATCAGAAATATAATTCACATAAATATAAAATATAATTACAATACAGATTAAGTGCTCAGTGTCAAGGAGACAAAAGGATGGAGAACACTACCCCGTAGGGCTTACAGGCTATCGACTATTTCCACTTTAGAGTGACTGCACTTGCAACTAAGAATGTAAATGAGCCGTGCAAGGCAGTATAAGCCAGGCCCTCTGTGCAGGTAAAAAAATTACATTCTCTGTATAAAATTGCTGTGCATGAAACCATCATAGAACCCCAGCAGCAGCCCTTCATTCCCAAATTCCAACTTCCCTAGAATGTTGGAGACCCTACAGACTTTTGCTGTAACTGTGTAAAAGTCTTCATGTTTTCTTCCTCTATGTCATGTAGCAGGAGGACTAGAAACAGCGTCGGACTGGGGGGCCCAGGGCCCACTGGGCCACAGCCTCAGGGGCCCCCTAACCTTCCCCCGGGCCCCCCAGCTGCAAAGACCAATTGGCTAGGCCTGGGAAACCACTGATCTCCCCTTCTGCACCTGCACCTGCGCCCTTACCTTTTGCCGACGGTAAATAGAAAGTGTAGAGAGCTGGTCTGGACCATCGCCCCCTGCGTATGTGCACATACATGAGGAAGTGCAGGGATCGGGTATGGTCCAGAACCCCCCTGCTCGCATACATGCACATACTTTTTGCTGTCCCGACTAAGATCCTGTATCTATGGAGGAAGTGAGGGGGGGCAAAAGAGCCAGGGCCCACCTGGTTTTTTTCCCGGTGTCTCGCCAGCCCAGTCTGAACCTGACTAGAAATAAAAATACTACTTAGGTAAATATATTGTGCCCACTCATATATAAAGCACCAGCAGGGCATCTCCAATAGACTGGTAAGCATTACTACAAAAATGATACAGCTCAGAGCTGTTGAAATGAGTCTTCCAAAGATGATGCTATGATACCATAATTTTACAGCCCAGAGAAAATGATCAGTTTTCAAAAGAGGACCCTTCATCTTAACAAGACGGCTTTAAAGTGTATCCCTTCAATGCATCCATTTCTCAGCATGATACCTTTTCTAATCTATCAATGCCAGACTTGGGCTGGTATCCACATTTAAAGAAAAGGTAACACCGCAAAATATGTGTTTTAAAGGAATTCTGTGTAGCCATGGGGGAAGCCATTCAAATTAATAAAGGAGAAAAGGCAAACGTTACACAGCAGATTACAGATAAACTCTGTAGAATACAATGAGTTTAGTTCTTACACAGAAACATAAGCAGAGGTCAAATGTCCTTCATTGCTCTCTACTGGGCTATATAATGAATGCCTACCTAATAATGAATACTTTCCTTAAAATACTCATTAAACATACAAAATTACAAAGTTAATTGAAAAAAAAAAAAAGACCAAAGTGTCCAAGTTTGACCAAGTTCAAACCCACCAAATGAAACCCAGTGCACGTATATACATATAGACACATACACATTAATGCCTACCTACACAAGAGCCATTTTGTAGACACTGTTGTTGTGATGCAAATGTTCAATAGGTAGTGGAGTCAAGGTTCTGGCAGGGTCAGAAGTACAGGAATAAATTAAAGATGAATTATAATACACCCAGGAATGTTCCAAACAAAATTAGGCCCGGATTTGTGGCGAGGCTACATAGGACTTGGCCTAGGGCAGCAAAATTCATCAGAAAAGAGGAAGTTCTGAGTGAAAGCTTGTGGATGTTGCCCATAGATGGTCAAGAAGGGTGATCTACCTATGGAGGCATGACAAGCATTGTTATTAGCAAATTCCGCCCAATGAAGTAGATTGGCCTAGTTGTCCTGAAAGAAGGATACATGACTTCTCAGGAATTGTTCCAGAGCTTGGTTTACTCTTTCAGCTGCCCTGTTGGATTGAAGGTGAATTAAATAGATTTGAAGATCAATACCCAATGTGTACCAGAACTTGGAAACAAACTGGGAACCTCTGTCTGATACAATCTTCATTGGGAATTCATAATGATAAAAGATAAACTGAATGAACAACTGAGAGAGTTCAATGGAAGAGGGAAGTTTACAAAGAGGTGTAAAGTGTGCCATCGTAATGAAGCAGTCAATCACTACAGTGTTCCCCTTGGAAGGTAGTAGTTCGACAATGAAGTCCATGGATAAATGAGTCCAAGGATAAGATGGGATGTGAAGAAGTTGTAATAGCCCACTAGGTCGAGAGTGGCTGGATTTAGACAAGGCACAGATAGCACAGGCCACCACAATGTCTCTCACATACATCTGTAAAGTAGGCCTTCAGAGGAGTCGACTGACAAACTCAAAGGTCTTTCGGGTACTTGGATGTCCAGCTTGCTTGGAACAGTGGCTTTGCTGAAGGATGGGTATGCGGAATTCGGGTGGCCGTACCAATGGGGGTATCAGCAGGAGCAGATGACTGAACAGACAGGATATGGCTGGCCACTTGTGGAAATAGGGTAGCTGTGATCTTTGTGGGAGGTACAATTGGCTCATAATCTTCACTGATGCGCCCCACAGGGGGAATGCTTCTGATAGGGGATCCGCCTTACAGTTTACAGAGCCAGGTTGATACGTATGTATGAATGTATGTATATTTTTATTTGTATAGTGCTCCTGGAGGGCAAAGCACTGTACAGCAACAATAAATTAGCAGTAACAAACAAGGGTTCACTGCATTAATAAGTAACAATAAGTGCACTATTATAAATACAATTCACATAAATATAAAATATAATTATGCAGTGTCAAGGAGACAAAAGCATGGAGGACCCTACCCTGTGGGGCTTACAGTCTAAATGGTAAGGACAAAATTAAATCAAGTGAAGAAGAGTGCCCTTCGAACCTAACAGAAATTCAGTCTCGAGAGTCTGGATAAACTCTTGGTTTTCTCCAACTACTTGAAAGACAGCGGGGAAAGAGGCCAAAGGGCATTACAGCTCATAGTGCCCATCTCTGGTGTTGAATGCTGTCTTACATTCATCCCCCTCTCGAATGCGGATAAGGTCGTAAGCTCCTTGGAGATCCAATTTAGTGAAAATCTTCTCGTCTCTGAGTTGGTTGAATATCGCAGATATGAGAGGTATCGGATATCAGTTCTTCAACGTGATTTTATTGAGGCCCCTGTAATCAATACAGGGATGCCAACCACCAGCCTTCTTTTCAACGAAGAAGAAACCCACCCTGCAGGAGAAGAGGAGGGTTCAATGAATTATTGTTGTAATCTCAGAAATACTCCTTCATCACGGAAGACTCAGCAGGAGACAATGGGTAGGTATGCCCACTGGGGGGCATGATACTGGGGAGAAGTTCAAGGAGACAGTCGTAGGGGTGATGCGGAGGAAGAGTCTCAGCTGACTTCTTACAGAAGATGTCCACAAAGTCTTTTTACACAGCAGGCAAAGATTGCAGCTCAGCAGCAGCAAGGGACACCCGGTGGATGGGCTTAGCTGGCAAACAGTTCTTTTGACTAAAAGGACTCCAACAGGATATCTGATTAACAGACCAGTCAGTGGAGGGATTGTGCAGGCCCTCCAGCCCTGGAATCAAGGAAGGCAACACCATCAGTAGTCTTAGAGGCCAGATGAATATGCAGAGGTAAGAGAATTTCCTGTGAGAATTTCCTTGGAGAACAGGTGCAATGCTGCCCACATGAGACAACCCAGTTTCACCTTGGCAAGAGGAACCTCCTGGCTTCAATGGGCAGTAATTGGAAAGAAGTGAGCCTGGGCCACCACAGTATAGACACAGGCCAGCCAAGTCTATCCTGCTTGGACAGACGTGCCCTTCTGATCTGCATAGGTTCCTCTGGAGGAATGACTGGGTGTTGCTAGGATGGAGCAAGCAAAAGGGGTAGTTGGAAACTTGGAGCCAGTATTTGCTGTAACTTCTTAGTGCGCTCCTTGGCAAGTTGATGCTCTCTGAGACGCGTGTCCACCTTAATGGCGAGAGCAATTAAATTCGGGAATTTCTCTGGAGACAAGATCATCTTTTAGTCGAGTGGACAGGCCTTGGTAGAAGACAGCTTTATATGCCTAAAGTCAATAGCATACTCACTGGCACTGCGACTTTCCTGCTGGATTTGCAGGCACTGGGATCAGGCATTAGAGGCATGGCACAGGGCATCAAACACAGGTTGGAAAGCCCGGTGGAACGCCTTTGCATTGAAGGTCAGAGGAGAATTCTTCTCCCAGAGCAGTGTTGCCCATTCTTGTGGAATACCCTCCAGATGGGACATCACATACCTCACTTTAGCCCTCTCAGAAGAGTATTGTGAAGATTGAAATTCAAACTGAATAAGACACTGGGTAACGAACCCTCTGCAGGCTTGCAGGTCACCATTATAGCGTTTTGGTATCTGACAACGGGTCAAGCGTAAGCTTAGTCAAGATCAGGGAAATGTTCAATAGGCAGGCAGATAGGTAGCATGTAGGTATTTTGAATTTGGTGCCTGGGCACAGCTTTGTGACATCATGCATTTGGGCAATTACATCAACACACCAGGACCCACACGCCAACCATGGGTGCCGCCATCTTGGATCTGCTGCAGCTGGGAACAGGAGCATCGCGGAGCGCTCCTGACAGTTATTAAGGCAAGCTTTGCATCATCTCAAAATCTTGTTTGTGCACCAAAATGGAACCTGATGTCCATTCCAATGTACTGATTACACAATTACATGGTGAAGAAAACAGGGGGACTGTGGGGAGTGCAGTGACATCTAGTAAGTGCTGAATGGAAAGTGAAAGTAATTGCACACAGAAGGGGCAGGCAATATTTGATTGAGAGCTGAGATTTTTAAATTAGTTTACAATAGCTATGAATACTTAAATAAAAAAAGAATTTGGATTTCATGTTTCATTTATAAACTTTTATTATACAGCTTTTTAATGTCTGGGTGACAGGTCCACTTTAATAAGAACAATTAGCGCAACCAGTCATCAAAGACTGTATAAGGGTCATAATTGCGTTTGTTCAGCCTTTGTATTGCTTTCACAAGTCTCCAACTCAACACTCTTAAAGATCCTGTGATGACGTCTTTCGCACAGATGTCCCTGCCAGTGTTCCTAGTGACACATCAGAACGAGTATTATTTGTCATTATACTGTAGCTCCTGCCCAACACTCACCAACAATTACCCCTCTCTCAAATTATTCCAATGACATTTTTGTTTCAACCAAGCCCCATTAGTATATTTGTTCACATTTCTATTACGTTTCTTGTCATCATTAAATGGAAACATTATCCCCGCAAGTTTTTTTTTTTATCAGAATTTAATTTACCAAATCACGTTGCCAACCGTTTAATAAAACCACTTTGGTTTCTCATTTGCTTCCTTTCCTAATGTTCCCTTTGCTAAATAAATGTAATTTATTTCTGTAAGGAACATGTTAAAAGATTGCATTATTATTTCTTTCTCTCCTGCCTTGTTTTCCCTTTTCTTATGATGATGTTACCCATGTCAGCCTGTAGCTGAAGGGCAGATGTAAAAAGTTGGTGTTCAGCTTGGCTTCAATTTATCTGTTCCTGCTCAAGAGTTATTCTGTGTTTTGACTTTCTGGTCTTGACCTTTGCCTGATCCTCTGACTACGACTTCTGCCGCCTGCCTTGAACTCTTTGGTTGAGTCCGACTCTATGCCTTCTCTTGTTCCGTGCCAGTTCCTCAGCTATGTCTTTTGGCTACGCACTTCCTTGTTGGCTTCCCCGGCAGAAAGCCTGGAACCACATGGTTCACCTGTGCAGGCCCGGACTGGCAATCTGTGGGTTAGGGCAAATGCCAGATGGGCTGCTATAAGGTCCCATAGAAAGTCAGTATTTAGTGGGCTGATGGGGACTGTTTGGGCCTCTATGTGGGCTGATTGGGCCTCTGTGTACCTGAAATGCCAGGGCCTATTTTGATTCTCAGTCCAGTCCTGCACCTGTGCATCCAAAGCTATTGCTCACTTCACAAGGTTCCAAGATCGTTACAGGGATTGTACAATAAATGAGGTCACCATTTATTATAAGCCTACAGCGGTTTTAATAAAACAGCATTTAATAATTCATAAAACCACTTCATTTTTACAAATTCTGAGCAGAACTTTTCATGTGACTTTTATCTAATCGAGGCCAAGATAGCTTGGAATGATATCACTGGGAAATGGCGGTAAATATGTCTTCAGCAGGAACAGACCCCAATGAATGTTCTAAGGAGAATAATATTGTAGCAAAGGTATTGGCTGCACTAAATTGAATTTAAAACAAATGTTGGTCTATGTTGCTCAATGACAGGTTTGTTATTTTCAGGTTCACAATTGCGATTCAGCTAGGAGCATGTCCTAATATAATCAAATCCCTTTACAGGTTACACTTAAGATAGATAGAAATAAATGTATTTCAATTTTAAATTAAACAGAAGAAACCTCTCCTGCCACTGTATTGTTCCAAAACTGTTTTGCTGGAATAGTCTCAACAGTCACATTATACCCCGGCTGGCACCATATGTAATGAATGAATGAACCTCAGAAAACGGGGGGCCTTATTTAAATAAAAAAAAAGTCAGACCAAACTAGAATCCATTATTGGACCTTATTTATTATTAAAATAGCACAATTAAGTGGATCAGGGATAAACTTGATAAAATCAATCGAAAATCCGAATCGTAACAGATACAACAGGATTTTGAAATAAAGCCTGTCTGTTGCAGTAAATATAAGTGACAGCTACAAGTTGCTGTTCCTGCACAAATGGAAGACTAGGAAAACAGCAGGTTTCTGTTTCTGTAAAATGTTATGTATTTAAGCCAATCTTTGCTGTGTTTATCCTGGCTATAGCTGGCCTTAGACGCAAAGATCTGATCATACGTATCCTCGATTCGTATGATTTTCAGATCAGGTGTGGAGTGTCCCGACATTTATCTTGCTGTGCCGATCGGTCGTTTCATTTGATCGGATAGCTTAAAAGATTTCTGTCGGCTGCTGATCATATGTATCTGCATGTATTGCTGATCTGACGATCTTCAGTGAGAGACACTGTTGGACAAAAACTTTTGTACGATTGCTGTGGGGCAGAACATCAGCTGATCTGCTCTTTTACTACTTTATTTAATCTGAATGGTTAGTGGCAGGTCGGGAGATGAGGACGTACTATTGTTCGTCCGATATTGCAGGTAGATCTTTGTATCTATGGCCAGCTTATTAGGATGGATGTCTGCCACAATATCTTTATTTTGGCACAAAATAATAATAATATAACAATACATTTATTCCACATAGAAAAGCAGCACTCCGGTTTATTTTGAAAAAGTGAAAACTTTACATAAAGTGCATACAGGCAACGTTTCGGGCTCCACAGGCCCTTTCTCAGGCCCTTTCTGTGGCTTGAGAAAGGGCCTGTGGAGCCCGAAACGTTGCCTGTATGCACTTTAAGTAAAGTTTTCACTTTTTCAAAATAAACCGGAGTGCTGCTTTTCTATGTGGAATTGATGTAAGTAATCCTTGGCAGGGGATCTAGCCTGCACCCGGGGCTGAAAGAGGCTGGCTCTGCTTTTTTGAGCACACACGTTTGAATTTGTTTAATATAACAATACATTTGTTTTTTGCAGGCAATTGTGGCACTGAAAATGATGTACCTACAGACAGAGCTTCCTTGGAGGAACACAGTCTTCAAAGGCTTTAACACATAAATCAGCAGATTAATAGCAAACTGCATACAATTCATGATACCCAGGGATATAAAGATCAAGGTTCATCCTTCTAAAAGACATGAAAGGCTCATGCTGGTCAGTCAGAGCACAAGTGCCCACAGAAGAAATCTCCCAAGCAATCATTAGGCTGAATATCTCACTGGCTGCTGAAGCTGGGGCTGATTTTGTTCTATATATATTTTTTTTTTTCTAGGAACCAATCTCAAGTGTCTTGAGTGATTTTCAACAGGCAAGCATAAATGACTCACACGTTGCCCCGGCCACTCAAAAGTGTCACATATAGTATTTTAGAGGAAAATGTAAAATCAGGGAAATGTATTCTACATAATATATAGGGGCAAATTTGCCCCAATTCACCAGGCATATTTTTGCCAGTCCGGCGCTAATTCACAAAAATGCAAAGTTGCACAAAGGTAGGCGAACGGTAGCAAATTTTCGCTACCATTACTACGTCAGACAAAGTGAAGTAACGCGATGCCTAATTTGCATACGTTGTCAACTTAAGCATCTAATGGATGTATATGCTGCAGCAACTACATTACACTACACAAGTCCAGAAAAAGTTAAATAAACAAAATAAACTTATCCTATTGCCCTACACATGTCCCCACTGTATAGTAGAGTAGCCAAATGTAAGGAAATATGGGGGGGAGGAAGGAGGCCACCCCCCAAAAAAATCGCTCTTTTTCAGCCTATCACCCTTAAAAAAAATGTTTTACAACTCCTATCTACTCTCTGCTCTGACCCAGGCAAAGTCAAGTCTAGCGAAGGGGGTAACGTTCAGAAAAAAACAATTCATAGTAAATTTGCGTAGTTTCGCCCCCTTGAGCAGAGTGCAACTTCGCTAGCATTAGATAGCAAAAAGTTCACCAAAAAAAATTTGCAAAACGACGTCACTCTGATGAATTTTTCGCTAACGTTAGTCACTTCGCCCTTTTAGGTGGGACCACTGTAAAATGAGGGAAAACATAAAATCAGGGGATGCAAAACTGAGGTATTTAATGTATACTTTGCTTTGTAAAAGATTATTTTTTTACACAGTGTTCGCAAAAGTAAAAAGTTACACTAAGGTCGGCAAACGGTAGCGTAGTTGCGCTAGTGTTACTTCGCCAGGCAAAGCGCATTTACGCTACTGATGCCTAATTTGCAAAAGGGCGAATTTCAAAGTCTAATAGAAGTATATGTTACAGCCACTACATTCCACTACACAAGCCCAGGAAACCTTTAATAAATAAAATAAAGTTGTCCTATTGCCCTACATGTGCCCCCTGTATAGTTGTGTTGCCATATGTTAGGAAATGTAGGGGGAAGGAGGGTAACCCCCCAAAAAAATTTCACTCTTTTTCAGACTATCACCCTAGAAAGATAAAACACACCAGCTTTCAACATTTTTTTTTTCAAACTACTGTCTATTGTATTGAACTTCGGCAGGTCTGACCTGGCGAAGTAACGTCTAGCGTAAGACGTTATAATAATAATGAGCCGTACTACTTTTTTTAATGACTGAAAGTAATTACTGTCAAAAAAAATGTTTTGATTGGTTGAATTTTGATATTTTTTTCTATTCCAAATTCAGACCAATAGTAAATCTGCCCCTAAAGGTAAAGGGTTCATCCTGAGCTTAGCATGAAGTGCTATGTACAGTTGTGCTCATAAGTTTACATACCCTGGCAGAATTGATGATTTCTTAACCATTTTTCAGAGAATATGAATGATAACACAAACACTTTTCTTTCACTCATGGTTAGTGGTTGGCTGAAGCCATTTATTGTCAGACAACTGTGTTTACTCTTTTTACATCATAATCACTACACAAACTACCCAAATGACCCTGATCAAAAGTTTACATACCCCAGTTATTAATATCATGTATTGTCCCCTTTAACATCAATGAATTAAGTCTTTTTTTTAAGTCAATGGGCGTCAAAATAATTTTGACACTTGACAATTTTTATGCACTTGACATTTTTACATGTGCAACTTTTTTGTCCAAATGCATAAGTCAATGGACGTCAAAATTTATTTAGGTGCGCAACTTGTTTTGTAATAGCGAATTTTCCCATGCCTAACGACTAAAACATCCACTAAGGGTAGCGGCACATGGAGAGATTAGTCATCGAGCAAGAAATCCCAATTGTAGTTCTCTCACAAGGAAACCGCGGGCAAAGCAACGCATAGGCCATTCTGACAACGATACGCATTCTCGCCAGCAGGAACTCATTTTGGGGAGATTAGTCGCCCGCAGGAGAGAAGATTTGTTGCTTGCCGACTAATCTCCCCGTGTGCCACCATCCCAACAAAGGGGAAGTTAAAAGGAACTTACAGTACAAAGCCGAGAGAGAGATTTTGCTAGATCTCACTACAATTTTAACTTTATTAACAAATATTTGTGTGTGTGATGAAAAGCAGGCAATTGATTCCCTCCAGTAAGTTTCATTGATACCAACAAGAAAAGGTGCAGCAAGAAAAATGGATCATTTAGTTTATTAGAGGGGGGCAAATGCAAATTATTTTCTGCCACCTGGCAAACAGATGAATTCATTAAATCCTGTAATAAAATATGCTAGCCAGTGCAGCAATCCAAGCCAGTGATTTCCTTTAATCAGAGATGACTATGTTCAGACACACGCACCTCTTAGCTATTAATGAGTATTGTTGTTTGCTGCTATTGAAGCCAAAAACCAACAATCCACAAAACCGTTACTTTCTTGCAAAGTCCCTCTTTTATTAAAAAAACACACCAAACATATGGTAAAAGTGCACACTTGTGATACTAAAGGAAATATGTACCTAATACCTATTAAGTATAGTCAGCAGTACGGTAAAACCTAACTAACCTGATATGCAGAGAACTAGATATATTTAAAAGTGCCTCCAAGTATGCACACCGGCAGGACAGCAGGTTTCTATAAATTGGACTCAAGTAAATTCCCAGTCCAAATAAGATACCTCCCAACCAGGGTTGTATTATCTGTACAGTCACCCAAGGACCTGGGCAGCAGTTTAATGGGGTGCTTTCAGCTGCCTATAAAGGGCCGGACTGGGCCGGCAGGACACCAGGAAAAACCCAATGGGCTCCACCGACCTAGGACACTTAGAAGGGGCAGATTTACAAAATTCACATGAATAATTCAAAGTTCGATCGAATTTAATTTAAATTTGAATCTTCGAATATGCAAATTAGGCAAATTCGACCATCGAATATTCGAATTTGGATGATTCGAATAAAATTTTATTCCAATATTCGATGGTCGAATAACTTCCCCTTTAAATTTTTATTTGACCACCTACTTCACCAGATCAAAGCTACTGAACTGGGCATCATTATCTTTGCTCAAATACAAAAAATCCGATCGATCGTTCGAATATTCGATTCTAATTCGATTCGAATATTCGATCGTTCGAATTGCGGTCGAATTTCCAATTCGAAGGATTTTACTTCCCCAATATTCCCATGGTCGAATTTCGAATTTTTTTTAAATTCAACCATTAGTAAATCTGCCCCACTGCACCCTTACTTCCCACCAAGCTTGGCCCTATCATAGCCACTTTAAGATAAAATAATGGGGAGGAGGGGGTTGCAGCTGAGGCGGGGGCACAGGGCTGGAGGAGGGTTGCAGCTGGGGCTGGGGAGGGGTACAGGACCCTGAGATAGAAGCATGATGGGCCCCAGACCCCCTCAAGTCCAACACGGTTCTTATATTAAAAAAAATGTTTTTTAAATGTTTTATTTTAAATTTGTAAGCCACCAGTCTGCTGTCAAAAACTTTAAGCAAAATCTGAGGGCCAGTTGCCTCCTCCCAAGACATTGGCTCACACCAATCCTGGCCCCTTTTCCCCCTGAGCTGACTTGCTGCAGTCCCCCTTCTCCCCACCCCCTGCCCTCAACTTTTTGGAGCCGGAGCTATTGTACATGCACCAATTGCAAGTAAAGAGGAGCAATGTCTAAGGCAGCACTGGATATTAATCTGATGCTGTTCCCAACTAAGGATGGTCTCATAGAATACTACGCAGCAGAAAACACTCCCAAGCATCATAATGGATGGTATTTTTGTATTTCATACACTTTCAGAAAGTTCAATACAAAGCCTTAGCTTTATAGGTGCACGGAACAGTCACTGCAGAAACAAAAAGGGCAGGGCACTTTTCCAATATTTTGTGTTCTGGATATTTCATACTGTTTCTGCTAAGTTAACATCCAACTGCATTATTTAGCAAATGTGGGCCCATATGCTAATTAATTCTGCTGACGCCTGCACAGCTTCTCATGGCAGATTGCAAATTCTAAATTATCATTAGCAGAGACACAACATCTCTTTCTGTATGCCAGCAATATGCCTCCTTTGCATTATTCCCATTTGTGTTGTGTCTGAACAAGCTTCTGCCTGCAGCATCTAATCTAATCCTGATTTGTCCCATGAATACAGTTGCTTTATTTGCACATGGGAATTAAACAGGTGGCTTGTGAGGCAACTTGTGCTGCAGGGGCTAGTCAGTGCTGTACAGGGGCTCACCAGGGAACCTGACTTTAAGGGCCACTAATATAAAGCAAGCTATGACAGAGCTCAGTCATGGAGGAAGCAGCCAATCAATGATTACTGGTCGGCTGCAATTCAGGCATAAGTTCTGATATTGCTTGGGTGTCCCAGGGCCACTTCAGGTGGGAAGGTGGTACAGGTAACACTGAACAGCCAGAAAAAGATACACAGCTTCTAAAACTGAAATGGCTTTTGGCAGAGAGCCCAGAATATGTAGCAGGTGCACTTAGATACTTTTGTAGCAATTTAAGACAAGCAAAGAAACAATTGTAACAATTTGAGATAACCAGATCTCTTGAAACTGTGACTTGCAGCTTAAAGTGCAAATCCCCTCCATTAGCAAAACCACAGACGTGTTCAAACTTTCATAACCTGCTACATTTTGTAAAATGCACATGGCAAATCTTTTTGTCTTCCTATTTCCAAAACGTTTGGAGGTATGGGATTTCTCCCGACATCCCGGTGGGCCAGTCCAACCCTGGTGCTAGTTGTGTGCTTGGTTTGGGGTTGTTTGTGAAGCCACAGATATGAAGCGGGCACCTGATAGAGGTAACATACAGTGCCAATTACCTCTGCTGCCCTAGGATACAGGTGCTGCCCTCTGCTGCAAATATGAGGAAGAGCAGGACTTAGTCTGAATCACTGGGCTGGAAACGGAGATTGGCGAATCATACCATAGCAACGGGAGTCTCAGGATTACTTGGGCGTCATTCATTTCAAGGTTTGAGATTCCATTAACATGTTCATTCGAATACCTTGACTTTCTTTTTTTTCTGACAAAGATTTCCCACTTGGGAAACAAGCGATTGCTGGAATGACGAGGGATTTCTATGAAGCAACCACACAAGAGTTTAGGAGATGTTTGGAGTAGCAGAAGGCTCAAACATTCTTAAATTGCCCTCCAACTTGAGTCCTACTCACTTGGGTCTCCAACATGGTAGTGTTACTTGGGAAACCATCCCATAATATGCTTCCTCTGCGGAGCAAAACTATCCCAAATTCCACAGGGGCTGATTAAGCCTTCGTTTATTCATTCAGATAGTTTGGCTTCCTGCTGATCATTTTTTCCCCTGGGTTATTTGAAAAAATTAAAAGCTTGGTACTTGAAACCTCCTGAGCTTTTAATTTTTTGTATTTGGGAAAAAAAAATTGTCAGGAAGTCAAGGTATTGCAAAGAAGCCGAGATCAGCCAAGAAAAGCAGGGACCGACACTCAAAAAGCAATCCTTACAGGGGCCAAGCCCCTTGTGTTTAACTGAGTCACTCAAGAATCAACAAAGTTTCAGGGGGTCCCCCTTCATCAGGTGTCTCCCTAGGGGCCGTGTGCCAGGCAAAAATACCCTTATAGAGGCCCGGGTGTGCCGATGAACTAGCAATCATAACATTATTATATCGGCCACTAAGTTTTAACTTAGGGCAAATCTTTTTAATTGAGGCCTCCTACCTCAGTCTCTTCAGCACCAGGTGGAATCCAAAGAGACAGAACCATGTGCCCTCTTATACTTATAGGATAGAGAACAGGAACTATAATCACTACCCCTAACCCTAAGGGAACACAACCCTCCCACAGCCCATAGGTTACACTTCCTCACATCAGGAATAATCAACTCCTTCACAACAACCCCCACCATTTCCACAATTTTGATTAAAAAAAACAACAACAAAAAAGAAATTTGAAATTGAATTATTTTCATAAAAAAAAAAGTCCAGGTGCTTTGAGTTGATTTTGTTAAATATATCATGACCTGGATGAATGAGAATCTTCATAGTCAAAAAAAAAAGAACCAACTCTGGCAAAAAGCATAAGATTCCCCTTTCCCCCCATGGTCACTGCCATCTCCACCTCAATGTGTAAAGCATTCATGATGTTTTGGGGAAATCTAATAAAGATTTTTAATGTTTGCCTCCACCGAGCAGCCTAGTGATATGCGGGTCTGGATTTCCCCGACCCCCAACCAACCCTAACCCGGCCTACCTTAGCCTAAGCCTCCCCGCATCCGTTTCCGGGTTGCTTTTATAGACCCGCGTCACCCGATGACGTCACAAAAGGGGCGGGGCAAGCAGGTGCAGAGTCTATAACAGACAAACCCAGAATTTGGAAGCTGGCATTTGACAGTGGCCACCCACGAAAAAGAGTGAGAGGTCAGCCTGAACCCTAGTGTTTAGCTGTAGTGTATGTTGCATTTCAGTAGCATTTTGCTGTTGAATGGGGTATAAAGTCTGAGACTGGAGGTAACAATTGTCATAATATGGTATGAGAAGATTTCCTGGTGAAAACTGTACTTCATTGTTGCTAATGCTACTATTTGCTGTACACCATGTATTCTACCCCCATGTCCACCTGCTATTCCTCAGGCTTTAGAAAATTATTTAAAGAGGATGTTCACCTTTAAATCTTTTAGTGTGATCAGGGGCATTTCAGGGGCAACTGCCACGTGAGACAGCAGCCCTGAGGTTTGAATTCTTGAGGGCTTTTAGCCCTCGAATTCGACCTTAGTACGATTTTTGTAGTAAAATCCGACAAAATCGAACATCGCTTTTCAATTGCTCGATAAAATCGTATGATCGAACCCTTTTACGAAAAAATCCCTTCGATTTCTCAAAAAACAATCGTACGAATCGAACGGTTTGAGGCGTTCGATCGTAGGATTTCAATTCGATCACAAAACTTATTAAAAAAAAGCCTATGGGGACAGGCTTCGTTCCTAGGAGAGAAGGAAAAGAAAACACAACAAAAGTAATTTCATTAATA